>VXBC01011529.1:167178-241251 GCA_013399945.1 Ploceus nigricollis
CCCCGTCCGGAGTCCCCGGGCCGCGCCAGCAGCAGCGAGCTCAGGAGGGCAGCTGTAGACTGGCACACGCGCCCATCCTGGGCACACCGAATGCTCCCGGCCCGCACGGAGAAGGGAGCCTCAGCCACTGGCAGCGCTCTCGGGTACCTCAGAAAGCAAATGCTTACGTGCTGTTTGCAGGTATTCTCTCACCAGGACACAATAATCGCCCTTTTTCAAAATACAAGATACAGTCTACTCCCTCTACAGGGTGTTGCACCTTATGTTTGGCGTTTTCGTGTCATCTTATGTGCTTCTGTTGCATCTCTGGCTCAGATTTCCCAGCACTTTATGTTTTCTGTACTGTATTGGTCCCATGCCAAGTTGAGTACTGATTACTTCTAGAGACAAATGTTTTTCCTAGTAGCTCTATTTTCCTCCCATCCATTTTGTTCAGTCTTTGAAAAGTACATGATGTCACATAACTGAGCAACTTTTAAGTTCCATCTGAACTTTGGAGGTGTTCAGAGAGAGAATTGCCCATCAAAGGTAACGGGAAGTTCAACGCACTCATATGATTTCACACCTACTTGATTTAGCACTTGAAAGAGCCTAGCCTTCAGATACAGGTCAACAAGTACAGAATCCCTGATATTTTTTGAGTGAGTTACAGCATGACCTTGTGCAAGTGTCAAAAATGTTTTCCACCTCCACTAAAGTCATCTGTAAACTGAAGGGAGGGCATTTGGTTGGATTGCTGGATGTGAAGTTACACAAGAGCACCTGCAAAGAGTTTAGATCAAGAACTATGCACCCCTCTTTCATTTATATCCAAAGATGCAGGAGTATGGACACTCTGCCTTTTCTTCAGCCCATCTTCTACATGTTTAACAGGTTTTCAAAGTCATGACTCGCACAGTTTAGGCTGTCAGATTTTCAACACAGCTCCAGGCTTTTAACAAACACGGGGTACAGGTTCAAAAGTTCATTTTGGTTTTGGAGATTGTTCCTTTGCTGAAAATAAGGACAACCAGTGTGGCCAGTCCACGTAATCTCCAACACTCCAACCTTGCTTGATCTTCAGGGGTTTTTAACTTCATTACTTTGGTGTGTTTTATGGGGGCCCTGAGCTCATACAAGAGTAACATTTCTTGTACCTTGTATGTATTTTGTATTGCAAGCAGTGCTCAAACGTGCAATTCAGTATTACTCTTTATATCCCAGCCCTGCTTCAACTGAAGGATATGGAATTTTGTTATTGATTCAAGTAAAGCAGGTGCACATTGGAATCAATACACAATAACTGAGATAATGACCAAGATGCAAATGAACAACAGAAAAATTAATTGCTTAAATGTTTCTCTTCCCCCCTTCATTAAATAACCCTATTAGAAGGTGGAAATCTTGCAACTGCCCCCTGTCCATCTAGGTCTGGGATGCCTGAATTCTGTTGTCCAGGCCCCCCAGTGACCGCAGGGCTGTGTTTGAATCTCTTGTGGCAGCAGTAACAGCACAGGTCACTACATTGTATGCAGGAGGAGGAGTCATGCTCCACTTGCGTGAAGTCAGCCACAACGGCATATCCATGCTATGATATACACAGGTACAAAATAAGGGGCTTGCCAACAGAAGCACTGCTCCTGTTTCTTCAGAGAAGTACTCACCTGGTTTTGTCTGATGCAGTCCACTTTTAAAGGTCTTGCCAGTTCCTGGTGGGACTCATTTGGCAGTCTGGGAACAGTTAGTCTAGGTGAAAATCCAGTCTCATTGCTGTGCCTTCAAAATGCTCATCAACGTTCATGAGAATTATTGGATTGTACATGTAGTAAATGGAATAAATAATTCTAAATTGCTGTCAGATATAATTCAGCAATTGTGATTGTGGTTTATGCTTACAGGTTTAATAGAGTATTGGATGAAATCCAGACCTAATAAACTTGGTGGCAGAATCTCCATGATTTCATAATTCCACGATTTCAAGCCAGTGTGATTTTTTCACTTATTGTAATATAACAAAAATAATAAAGTGAGATTAACTCCTTACTAACACCATTGTAAATCAGGAGTGATAGTGATTATTTCAGTGCGAAAGAGGCTCAGGAGCAAGATTAGTAGCAGCAAATGTGTTTTCAAAGGAGTGATTTGTGCCTGCCAGATTACTACGTGAAGTGTCTCCTACATTTTGTTGCATTGAAAAGCAAGTGTTCTGTTTTTCAGTAAATATTACAAAGAATCAAATTTGCAGAGTATGTGTATCCCCCAGCAGTGTTAAATGAAAATAAAGCTACATTGTTTCTGCAAGTCAAGTGAGTTATAGCACTCTTTAGCCACTTGGCTCCTGAACGTACACAGCCTTTTCTACGAAATTAACAGACAAGGAAGCATATTAAGTGTATTGTTTCAGGATAAATATTTTCAAAATCACTGTCAGATTATTTTCTGACATCCAGGTAACATGTCTTTCATGTAAGATCCCAATTATGGCAAAGAACATAAATTACTTAGGCTGGCTATTACTTCTTCTGTGTATAGTTTTCTTTTTGAGAGGTCAGCATTTGTTTTCAGCATGACTACAGAAGCAATTTCCTGTGTTATGTGTGATAACTTCTGCTGATTTATAGGTTTTCCATCCCTATTTTAATTTCTCACAAAGCAGTCCAGTTACTACTCCCAAAAATTGAGCTTCCTTATCCATCATAAACATCAGGGATGATAGCATAATTGAAAGGTGACAATTGGTGTCACAGAGCCACTGAGTTTTAGTAAACCCAAAGCACTTCTCCTAGAAAAGTTGCTCCAGGTGTGCCAGTGCATTTTGTGATTAGGTCTTGCATCACTCAGAAAGTAGACAGAAAACACTGATTCACAAAGGCCTAAAGCTGCTGACAAGGTAGGACCTCTAGCCTCATAAGGCAGTACTTTTAGTGCAGTAACTAGACTCAACAGAATAATTTTTTCTAGGTGGGAAAGTAATTCCTTAGCCTTTCAATCAGTAAACAAAACACTATGTTGTTCAAAATTGCAAAAATTAATTTAATTGCTGTATTTTGGAAGACACGTAGAAATAAAGTTCATAGAAAATTATCAGCATCACTGTTCTGGAAGCATCTCAGAACAATGCTTAGTACAATGCTTGTACTCTTTTGGTATTTATGTCAGTTCCTCAGGAAAAAAAAAAAAAAAAGAAAAAGAAAAAAAGGTTTTTTCATCTCCCAAGACACTTACAGCTAACCTAGCACCTGTCAACTCATGTGTTTATTCATCAGGGACCCGTACCATGTACATACCCCAACACATGCTCTTCTCTACTGAAAAATGCAAGCTGTTGATGGAGACAGGAAGACTCACATCTGCGGTAGAAGGATCATTTTCCCTGAAGCTGAACTGTGATCATGAAAGCCTTTGACAAATGACCCAAGAATAATCACTAATCAAAATCAGGGCTAAATAGCAATTACATTCCTTTGAATTATAATAATTCTCACTTGCAGGTTTGGTCTCTGTGTTATTGTATGTTTCTTTAATAGAAAATAATCTGCAAATGCTTGATTTTTTTGGCAGAACTGTTTTTTTCTGAAAAGAATGTTTACTCCAAGTCAAAACATTTTGACAAAGATTGTGTTAATGTATAATTTCAGTAAGGTAGATGTGTATTTTCTTATGTTTAGTTAAAATATCACTTTTAATAGTATACCTTTTTGTTGCATATTGGATAACATATTCTGCAAAAATATATATGTTCTAAAGTAGCACAACTAAATTCTTTGGTTTTTTGACTTTTAAATTCTGAGCTCAAACAGTTGGTTTCCTACAAAAACAAAACAAATCAAATATGTAGCTGCATTTTTCGTAAATTTTCTTCAGTCAGGCCAAAGGATATTCTAAATCTACATTTGAAAGAAAAAGTCAACAAAACACTTGCTGGAAATCCCTGGTAATTCCCATGCTACCTCAAGAAATTTACAGGGACCATGAGGGACTTATTTGTACTGTATATTGCACTATAAACCTTGAACTTGATTGGCATCTCAGTATTGTGATATGCATATTTAATAATAAATTTTATAACATTTGCTGTGATAAAACCATGAGCTTTGCATCAGCTTTTATGCAATAGGCATTAGATTTCCTGCCACTCAGTTTTGAAATATAAAAGTTCATCAGACCTATAAGTAATATATGATACAACAAAAACATATTTACACAGATTAGTAAGTTTCATGAAGTAATGGATGACAGGATGAGGCAGCATTTCCTGTTCTGTATTTATGTCTATTTATTGTCTGTTCTTTTTTAAGGGAATCGCTACAATTCTGGTCAGTATAGAAACAAAGAAATCGAAGTGTACATATGTACAAAAGAAAAAAAAAAACATTTAATAAGGGAACTTAAATTTATATAATGACTTTCACTCAGTGCTCCCCAAATACTTTGCAAACATTGGTTCCTTTAATTATCCTTCCCTACACCTCTGTAACGGTTAGGTGTAAAGTAATTTTACTTGTGATACAGAACAGGTACTCCATGCATTCACCATACACAAGAACCAGCTTTAGAGAAACCCATGTGAAGGGTAGAAGAGATTGGCAGGATAATGCCTGTGGTGGATAATTTTGGTGCTGTAACCCACCAAACTTCCCACAACACTTTCCTGCTGATGTCAGGTGGTAGAAGGTAAATGAGCTTGCTGACACGTGGCCTTGGCTTGTTGCCTGCCAAAGCCACCTGTGGGTTCAAATTCCTTTGGCATGGTATGGTAATGTGGCGGTCATAACCTTATCCTTAGAAATAAATGCTGAGTAGTGTTTAATGTATCATTTTACAGATAAGGCATGAGAAGTGCAGGCTGGATATAGAGTTTAATCCCCAAACCATGAATGCATATTTAGCTGCTGAAAATATTTTTTCTTTCTTAGCTAAACATGACTAAACTGTACATGAAGAATTCTGTAGGATCTGCATGATATGCCCAGTATAAGACTTGAAATAAGTGATGATGATTGAAAAAAGATGTTATCCTAGCACTTAACTCCTTATTCCAGTTAGACTCTAAGACTGTCTCTGTCAGATGCCGTGAGACAAGACACCTACACAGTAGTGTTTCCTTCAAGGATGCACTGTGAAAATCTGGATTTAAAGTCATTAATGTTTTTAAATGCTGCCCCAGATTTTTCCTGTCTCAGCAGGTCTGGCATGACAGATATACTACTGTGGAGCCCACAAAAAATACCTTGTTACTACAGCAAGCTTACTATCTCTTTGGTTTTGAAAGCACATTTACCACAGGAATCTCAAATCTGTACACTCATCAAAAATTCAGTCTTCACACTGGTGCTCACATGTGCCTGTCACAATTTTTGTTGGAGAAAAGCTGATAATGCAAGACTAGTGCTAAACCAGAACAGATTTAGCAGGTGATCTTTAAAGGTAGGAATGTGTGAGGCTTCTTTTGTGGGATTAGTACATGATCCAAATTGCTCAAAATACTGGGGAATTAAGGGCAGCAGTTTAAAAATCATAAACTGAGATGAACACATCAGCTGCCAGGCACCCTGACAAGCTATAGGTAGAGTGTTAAACGAATAGCACTCTCCAGCTATTTGTGAAATGCCTATGTGTGAAATCATCGGCATACGAAAAAAATAAGCTGTCTGACTGTTTTGCAGCATTTGCTCTGTGTATTTGGGCATTTCTGAAAACAAAACAACCCTAAGCATGAATCTACAACAAACAGAAGTTGTATAGAATTGTCGCATAGATGTTAGGGAGCTAAAGTAATCATCTTTGGCATGTTTCATGCCATACATTCCATCTGCCTATCTTGCTTACATGTACAGCAGACAATGAAATAATTGTGCTTAATTTCTGAAGAGAGAAATTTGAATTTTGTGTTCAGTTTCCTTTGTGTGTGATTCCTTTGCCCAGGTATTGCCCACAACACACTCTGATTGTGCCGAGTGCTTCTCTGTGTGTGTGTATGCCACGTGGAGAGCTAGGCAGAAGCACAACTAAACTTCTGCAAACTGGCACACTCATCAAGCAAAAGGAAAAAAAAAAGCCCACAAGAGGCTTCTGTTATGTAAATTATACATAATCTTGGAGAGCTGATTAAGAGATGCTGTATATTGTTCAAATACTCTAATCAAGTCAGTTGAAGTTTCCTGTGGTATAGAAAAAATTCTGTCCTGGTGAAATTCCTGTTTCTGACTTTGATTTTTAAGTTTGCCTGATATAGGTGGTACTGCTTGTGATGCTCAGCCATTGCCTCCTGAAGTTTGTTTCCCCAGACCCTCCCCCTCCACTTTATTTTACCTAGTTGCATTGTTACTTCAAGGTAACACGACCTAATATGTCCAGCCTTGCTGTGGATGGTTACAAAAGCCTGATGAGGATCAGAGAGTCTGACAGTTTACCTCATAGCATGTCTTTGCTGGTATAGCTGGGAGTAAAAATGGTGGAGGAAGGACTCTGGGACAAAGTAATCATTTCCAAATTAACACAGGGTGTATGTGTAATGTTGAGGGCCAGTATTGAGCACTTCCCATGATATGTGGTTCAGAGTGTGTTAAAAGGAGAGTTAAAACTATTTTTCTCAGCTGAATGAACAATTTCCAGCATGCCTTCAATTAATTTTGTATTTCATTCCTTAAATTGATTTATTATTGTATCACAAATAAAGCTGAACAAATGATTTAATAAGTTCAGGTACTACAATGAATGGGTTACTGTTGTATATTTTAGTGATTCTCTTCTTTCTGTACAATTTTCAAAGGAAAAGCAGCAGCCATATAGCTACATACTCAACTGCCCCAGTAGAATTTTACATCCTGAGTCCCTGAAGGATATTCCTTCTCCATATACCCTAGAGGCTTCTCAGTTACAAACAGAACAGGTGTGACAAGTGGGAGTACTGCTGTATTGCAAAACTCAATATATATTTTATTATATATTAGTGATTGTCCGGGCCCCCTATTAATATGGAAACTTATTGCAGGAATCTGAAGGTGAGATTCACCAAAGTAGATCTGGAGGTCTAGATGCTAGACAGAACAACATGAACTGTTAATCTGGTGGAGTAAACCACTGCTTACATAAGTACAGGCTGAAGAGTTTGTAATCACTCTACTGGGTGAGCACCTCAGTGTGCAGTATCCTGTAGAATGAAGGGTGAAAGTCAAACTTATGTGCTTAAATAAAGGGATTGCTTTTCAAATCCAGAATCTCACCCTGACTTCAAGACATAAGGAGCAGCATGGGTCCACCATTAAAGTACAGAATATCATTCTAGTATTCTCGTAAGAAAAGTAGCATCATGATTCATTCCTATTCACATTACAAAAAATTATACATTATTTATATGCATATTGCTCAAATAGATATGATTGTATCCACAGAAAATTACTAAATGGGAAGTAAGCATTCAGAATATCTTATTCTTGAATTAACAAAGACATGCATTAACAATGATGGGTCTTGTACCTGAAACCATATTTAGCAACTAATTTAACTGACAGGCAAGGAGAAAGAGTTCTGTCATGCAGATATGACCTTCAGCTATCAGGCTGTTGCAAAAACCTAATGCATAATACTATGTGAAGCACTTCCAAAGCTCCTTTTTCTTTTTCTTTCTCTCTCTCTCTCTTTTATATATTTTTTAAACATTACATACCAGTATTTAAACAATCAAACATATTTTATAATCTGGCCAATGAGGAAAAAAATCTAGTGAGGATACATGAAACAATAACAAAGACATATGAGTAAATTCAGATTAAATACTAGAAATTACTATTTAAAACCTGGTGAATATTGCTCAAGGGGAGAGACTGCCTTGAATCCAAGTGAGGGAGATAGGTGGGTTGGTGACTCAGCTGCACAACCAGGACCTCTGACTCTGGAGCAAAAGCAGTGGTAATGGAAAAGGATTGGGACCAGAGGAGGAGGAATGAGGAAGCTCATGTCTCTGCCATGGCCTTGGAAAATCTGCAGCTGCATTGCCTTTCATGAGTACTGAGAACGTGAAGAAACACCAGAAAACACTAACATCTATTCCAAATGAAGTGAAAACTATTCTGTATTATTAAATGTCAGAAAGTTATCCAGGGCTAGTTCTTCAGCTGATGTTAATCAGTATGATAAATTGGTTTAGTTCTGTAAAGTAATGGAACCAGGAAAATTTAAACAAGGTCAGTATTCAACAGGAATGAACTGTTTAACTTAACCACTTGAGTTAGGAGGATTTAGTGCTAAAGAAAAGGCATATGTGAATCTAGCCTTGCAGAAATATCCATACAGTTCAAATGCTGGACTAGATACTGAGTGTGAGAGCGGAAATGGTACATTGTTTCAGAATGATTACATGGAAGCCAGGATTTTTTTTTTCCTGGTGAAGCCTCTTAAAATTAGATTACATTGTGTTCCAGTGTTCAGACTTTGGAGTATGTTCTGCAAGCTCTTCTTGGCCTGTTGGTCTGCTATGGAGGTGTTAATTTTGAAGTTGCTGTGGTGCAAAGGAAAGGTGACACACTGAATTAATGCAACAGCACTTTACCTAAGAAAATCAGGGTTGTACTTCAAATTTGATATTGTTTTGGCAATGCAGGGCTAGTGCAGATGCTTGTTCCCATCTCTCCCAAGAGACAGAGAGCAGTGCTGTAGAGCTGACAGCAGCAGTTAGTGCATGTGCAGAAGAGATACGAGACTGCGGATGGACGGCTGCTCACAGGCGTTGTCAAAGGGGACTGGACTGGAAACATTTCAGGCAGCACATCCTGTGCTTCCTCAGCACACTGAGAATTCACTTGTCTTCTCTACACCTGTCAAAACAATAGCTATTGCATCCTCCACCCCAAAACATGCAGATGAATAAAGGCTGAGGGTGGGGAGGTTTTGCTGATTATTGACTGTAATGAAGGAGAGTGGGTGGTGATAGCACATAGCAGAAACCTAGAAGAAAGGCAGTATGATATAATTTCACCCTGGGAATCTATTGCTATGGCAACAAAGAAGAGATTTTTTTTTTCTTTTTTTTAATAGGCTTCAATACAAAAGTATCACAAAAGGAGAAATCACATTTTTGACAAACCTTTCCTCTTCTTTGTATTTTGTTCATTTGTATTTGTATTCATTTGTACAGAAATATTTGTAAATATGAAAAATAAATGTTTGCGGCCACTAACATTTCTCTTAAAAGAAATAAAGTATAGTTGTGTTAGCTTTATTGACTTGGTGTGAAATGACAGCAAATTTCCTGTTTATGTTCTCGATGTTCAGGCTGTAGACCACTTAGAGTTTACATTTCTTTTACAGCTATTGAAGTATTACTCGAGGTTTAACAAGATGTAACTGAGGTCAGAATTTGGCCTGCACCATTTTCTATTCTATACAGATAAACAATTAATGAAAATAATCACTTCTGGTTAAAGCTACTGAAGTAGCTTTGATGGCCATTACAAGACACTCCGGTAGCAACATTTCTCTTTAGGAACTGCAGCAGCTTGGGATGGTGAATAGGTGCTTGGGGAGCCAATTTTCTACATTTTCTGTGTGAGAAAGGTTAAATGAAGGAACAGTGCTAATCATGCCTCTTCAGGAAGAAGAAAAGCCTTTTATCAGAATGCCAGATTAATATGGTGTGGCTCTGTGCCAGCAATGCCTGCCAAAGCCCTGGGATCACCACTCTGTCTGCTGGAGACAAGCTGCTGATACAAGGAAGACTGACCAGTTCTGGGTTTCTTTCCCTCTTCAGGGCTTAAATGAGCATTTTGATCTACTAGTTAGATGAGCTAAGGATTAGCCTGTACTGGAGATCTGCTCTCCCATTTCCCCTTTGAGGCATCTTCATTTCATGACTTTAAGGCTTTATCTCACCCTGTTCTCCTAATGTCTGCCCTATGGAAAAAAAATAAACATTTGCTATTTCTTCGCTCAGAAATGATGTTAATTTCAATTTTGTACTCATGTTAATACTATTTTAGCTCTACACCAGGTGTAATTCTATTTTTTTACTATATTGATTATGTATTTTGAAATATCTGCAAGCTTTTTGTATGATATTAAAATGATCTTTCTCCACACCTTTTTTCTGACACAGACCTTCCAAAAGAGGTATCTGCTGCTGTGAGATACCCTGAGCTCCATGAACAAAAAACTCCTGGGAGCACCAATAATATTGATAGTTAAAATACAAATTTAGGGAAGAAAGGCGGCACACTTATGGCAAGACATTGATTCAAACAAAGCAATTTCTCTGTATGACTAATTTGTACAAAACACAAACAAACCAGACGCAAAACTGAAACAAGAACAGAGAAGAACAAATAAGAACCAGGGACTCAATTGACAGAAGACAAAACTAAACACAGATATAGGACGCTAAGGGGTTTTTCTCTCCAATATGCTGATGAGACAAGGATGCCGTTCTGTTAAAAACTCGGTTTAGAAGCACCTACCAGGCTGGGAGGTGCAGAAATATTCATTTACCACATTTTCACTATATTTAGTACACATTTATAGCAGATTAGATTGGCAGGCATTGCTCACCTTTGGACCACTTCAGAAAGCTCTTGGGACCTGAGTTGCATACAGGGATCTGTGGTTGTTGAGTATAGGAATCTGTGGTTGGCACTGACCTTACTCATACAGCTCTGGAGCACACACTTCCTCATCTTTGTTGGCAATCAAGGCTGCAAACAAATCTTAGCATGTGTTAGGTGTCCTGAGATGTAAATCTCTGGCAGAGGGAAGTCTTCTTAGGGCAAATCGCGCTACGTCAGCCTTTGTCCAGAAAAAACATCTGCAAGGACCAGTGCGGCTGAGAAATTTTCTGAGACCAATTTTCACTCTCTCTTCAAGAGTCTTGCCTATAAATTATGAATTTTCAATCAAAGGACTCTGTCCAGCAGACAAGGATTCTGCCACAGAATTACTGCTCACAGAAACTGCAGTACTTGTATCTGGATGGAAAGGCACTGAATTACATGTCCATGACACTGAAGAAGTAAAACTTGGTCTCAGAGTTCTTGCTGCATAAAGAACGGGGACAACCTTTTGTGCTTTTTGGCCTGGTATCTGCTTTTAATGTTTATGTGCTCTTCTTGTTCTCACAACATCACTACCAGTTTTCCTCCTGGCAGGCCCTCTGGCAGGAAGCCCAGGCCCTCTGATGTGAGTGAGCCTTGGCACTGCTGCTAGTGTCAAGTGGAGTATCAGCTTCTTCTATTCCTTTGTGCTGCTAATGTAGCTTTAAATGAGCATGGCTTTCCTGTGTGTTTGTACAGAACTTCACATTGTTTTTTTCAGCGTTGTACTTGACTTTTTTTTTAAGCACTAACCATGAGAACCTAAATTCACCTGTGCTATTACTAACCCTAGCAATAATATATGGCAGGCACAAATTGACTCTTTTTTTTCTTCTAAGGCTGATAATCGTTACAGAGATCTCTGCGAATACTATGGAGTACTTTGAGGTTGCAGTTAGCTAAGCCTAAGTTATAATATTTTTTTGGAACAAAGTATGTTTAGTATGAACTGATTTTTGTTGAATATCAATTGCTTGCAATTTATGCAGCAGAGACCTCCCACCTTATATGTAACAGAACAGTAGCAATTTTACCTCGTATTAAACAATACAGATATATTCTGCCTTGTATCTGTGTAGGCTGCAGTAAGTGTGCATGTTTTTTCTATGGAAAAGTCTTATTGAATTGAACAAGAAAGAAATCAGTAAGATTCCATAGAAATTTAGTGCAGCTAATAGCTATGAATGGAGAATTACATCCCTGTTACAGTGTTCTCTGGGTAGTTCTAACCATTTGATAGAAAGCTTGTCATTCCTTATTAAACTCCATAGAAATTTCCCCTAAATGCTGGGGATTGAGCTATTGGGACTGGAGGTAGATGCTAAGCATTAGCAAGCACCACAATTTTATTGGACTATTAAAAGTTATTTTTTTTAGTCTACCTTACATAGGTATTATTCTTCTGGGACCAAAAGACAATCCAAAATCTAAATTCCATTACAGTGGTGCACTATAGCAGCACCAGTGTAATGGGGGGAGAAAAGGTGGAATGCATGGGATGTCATCACAGCTTTGACCTGGTAGAAAGAAGATAAATAGGATGGTCACTCTTGTCTTTCACTCCAAAACAATGACACAACCCACATTATACTGTACAGCTGCACTACTTCAGCATTGATTATTGTTTAGGGTTCAGCAAATGAACATATTGTTAGATTGGTAGGTTTTAATAAATACTGCTGTGTGAGACCTGGAATTGTGTCTGCCTGTGGGCTGCAGAAAACCCTAGTGTACATTCAGGGATTGCACTTCCCTGAATGACACTGAACCTATGTGATTCTGGTATCATAGCAACATCCATGAGTGACGATCTTTTTTTCTGAGACTTGTTGATATAAAAAACACTGTCAGTATGAGTCCTGCCCTTCTACTCTTCACCACAGTGAAAAGAAGGACTGCAAAGTGGTCCTACCAGCTTCAGTGTGAGTCACGGGGGAGTTCTCTGTGGTGGGAACCACTTTGTGCTCGGTGCCTGTACAGACATTGCCGCACACTGAGCTTTAATCACAAAAAGGCTTGGTTTTGCAATGGCATAGAAAATAAAGAAATAACACTGAAAACAATACTTTCTAAATGTGCTTTTCTAAGAATAAGAAGGAATTTAAGGAGTTATTAAACTCCTTAAATTGCCTGAACAATGTAAAGCCATATGGCTAGCCTTTTTCTTTGTGCTTACCAGGTCACACTGTGCGCACTGTTCAGGAGAGCTCAACTCCAGAGAAGGAAAATTCCTGTAGCAGCCAAGAGTAAGTGATTTGTTTTGTCTATGCTCTTCTCAGGTTAGAGAATGGAACCTCAGGTCTACACACTCCTCACCAATCTCCACTTCTTCCCTCACAAATGCAATAGGATTAGTGAACAGAGCCTTTACTTTAAATCAGGCCTACCAAGAAAGCAAAGGGGCGAAATTGGTGTAGTTTTTGCTCTCCTCTGCTTTGGCAGGTAAACACATAGAAGATGGTGCTGGAATTTGCTTGTACATAACAACACAGAAAGACAATGCTGTCTGTGTAGAAAAATAACTGTAGCATGAGTCCTTGGTCTTACAACTTTTGGTCAAGCTACTGTTTCCATTTGGCCCTGAAACTTCTGTGCAAGAGGAAATGCTTTCATTAACAGTTTCCCTATGAAATTATAATCTACCACAGTGTCAACTATAGCACAGGGAGGAGACCAAGCAGGAAAAGACAGGGTAACCATAAATATCTATTTATTTCGTTTGGTTTGCTGTCATTGGTATTAGTTCATGCATTTGTTCAAAGTGTAAAATAACCAGCTGCCATGACTTAGGAATAGCACTCCTCAATTCAGTGTCCCCCACTAAGACTCTCAAATGAGACACCGCTTATTTGCTCACCCCACTTCCCCTTCCCCTTCTCTCTTGGGGGATGAAGTTGAGAATTGGAGGCACAAAAATATGAAAATCGCAGGTTGAGATAGGAACAATTTATGGGAAACAGCAATAAGATAAGAAAATGAACAGTTACAGCAACAATATTAATAACAGAAGTGTACAAAGAGAGGATGATATACATGGAAATTGCTCACCAAACCCAGGAACGTGGACAACAACGATGGAAGGACCCTTGCCACAACCACGGCCATGCTTGCTCTCCTGACTGGAAAGGGCCACCATTTCTCGGAAGAGTGAGTGCCTTTCCCTCTGCCCTGGCAATGATGTAAGATGGTATTTAATAACATGGTCTTGGTCATGCCTGCTGTCATGGAGCTGGATGGGAACCAGGACACCACTTCTTAAAGCCACTGCACTTAGATGGTATTGGCTGAAAAGGAAGAACACGCATTGAAATTGTCAAGCTGTGTAGAGGGCAACAAAAACATACTGACTTTGTGCAATAAAACAGAGGGAATATTACATTAAATACATTATAAATTTTTATAAAATGGAAGAGACGTTTTAAATTTAAATTACTGATTCTGGCATATGGCAACATAGATACTACTGCAAAGACAAAGCTTGTGCTAAGTTAAAAGCTCAACCTTGCCAGACAAAGAGTGCTGTAGACACAAAAAAGCCTCAGGGTTCTTCATCCTACAAATGAAAATTGGTTTTGCTGGGAACATGAACATTTTTGATCTTAATTCAAAATGTGGCCTTTGACAATAAACTAATTTTTATACTACAGACAGTAAAGCTAAACTACAAGGGATCAGAAATTAACAGTGAAGATGAAGATATATATATGAACGATATAATACCATCTAGGTGAAAAAAAATACTTTAGATAATAACTAAAGAACCTGGAAAGAAATGTAAGTTCTTGTCAGTGCTACAAGAAAGAATCTCCATGCACTGTTGTGCAGAGGTAGGTGGTGGCTCCACATGTGCATGCAGTAACCTCCAGAATTTCAGGAGATCTGGGCTATGGGTAGTTAAAAACTAGTCCTGGCATTATACAGTGGTCAAGTCACATCCACACTTCACACTTTCATTTGTGTTGTTAACAGAGAGGTAAAAGATGTGAGTGATGCTGTGCTTCTGCCTGAACCAAGTGTTTTGCTGCCAGGGAAATACTAGCATACTTTCCTGCTGAGCAGTCCAGTATGGTCAAAGCTCTAAATTTTTAGCAGTTCTTTCTCCCTTACCTCAATGGTAAAAGAAACATTTTTTTTTACATGGTTTATCTACATGGAGATGTCTATTATATCTGCTGCATCAGTTATGTTTATTAAATGTTGTAGAGAGCTCTGGCAGGTAAACCACAGTTCCTTACAGTCTGAACTATTTCTATTTCTCAACAAGGTAGAGGCATCCTGACAAAATGGTAGAGATTGTAGAAGTCTTCCAGGGAGGAACGTGTGCCCTTGCTGACTCTCCTGGGACTTCTTCTTTCTGGAATTACTGGTAGACTATCTAGAAGACCCTAACACTGTGTAACCCTCCTTTATTTGGAAATTTATTCATTTATATCTATAGTAAGTTTGTTCTTATATCCATTTCACCCAGTTTACTCTCCTATCTCTTCATCTGGCTTAGTTTCCTATCATGTACTTTGGTTGCTGTTTTTGGTTGCTAGAGGCTGTTTCTGCCTTGAACACTTCCCAGCACCTGGGCACTGTCTCAGGCAGCTGAAACTCAGTGCACTGCCTGATCCCACAGACCAGGGCCAGAGCTGCACCCTAGTACAGCCCTGTGCTTCCTTCCTATGGGCTTAGACCATAAGTTATGAACAGCTCTTGGTCTATCAAATCTGGGACCAGGGAACTTTGAGCCTTGGCCTGCGATCCTTTTCCTCTTTTCAGTGATTCAAGAAATTAGAAAGAACACTGTCAGCATCTGTCTGAATTTTCTGTGAAAATCCTAGTAAAAAGGATGTTGACACCTTTCCTATTTTAATTCTACTTCGCAGTCATTATTTCTCAAAGACAATAATGAATTCCTGGCCTCTGATTTCCTCTGTTAACAGGGCTCATTAGCGTGACCTTGCAGCGCTTGGCAGTACCAGACACCAGACCTTGTTTCTTCCTGACATTTATCAGTCACTCTGAGGTGATAATCTGTTTACATCTCATGAAAACCTATTTGCCTTAAATGATGCTGCTGTCCTTGATCACAAAATGAGGGAACACTGTAGCACCTGGCTCTTTATGACTCTAAAGGGAAACATAGGTGCAATGCCACTGACAGATAAATGGAAAAGAGACAAACAGGTGCTTGTAATGGTGATGGGACAACGGAAAAAAGTGTTGCCTCTTGAATAAAGTAGATAGTATCCAGGAAGTTGGTAACAAAAGCAAACTCATCAAATGAAGCAGATTTCCATAGTGGTTATATATGTTTTGAGAGCAAAAGATCTTTTGGGGAATCTCTTGCCTCAGTTGTAACAGACACAAAGAGCAACCTCAGTCAAGCATTTGCAGATTAGTCAAAACATTGGACCATCGGGGTTTTCATGTAATTGTTCATATAACAATGAAGTTGGCACTTCCAACAGAGGAGAAAAGATCAATGGCTAACACCATGATCTTGACATAAGAGATTAAATCTGCTGTTTCTACAATATGTTCCCAGTTTGCAGACCATAAGAGAGAGAAGGCCTTCCCACACAGTTTCTGGATAAAAGAACAAGATAACAGAAGTCATACCCATAGTTGCCAGTATTTACCTCTGAACTAGTTTAGCCATTGAGATCCTCAAGATCCTCAGCAAAGACCTCTATACTAGTCTTAAAAGGTCCCAGTGGACCTTCTGTATGGAAAGGAGGACAGTAATGTCCATTTCCAGTTTTTTCCTATTCTCAGTTGTTGTGAGTGGCTGCTAGTGGATAGTGTAGCTAATGCCTGCAAAAACAGAAATACTCTTATTTCAACACTTAGGAAAAGAGCTGAAAAGCTTTGCCTCATCAAAACAGGTGCCTTACTTTCATTCATTAGGTAGGGAGAAGGCATGCAAAGGATGAAGCTAGAAAGGTCTTCCCTGTCCAGAATGAGACTATGTTTGTTGCCTGTTTCCAGATCTAAGAGCTCATGAGGCCTGTCTGTTAGAGCAAGTTTGCTGATTACAGACCCCTGACACCAGTTCACAGCTGTATGAATCAACAGAATCATCACACAGATGACTTAGGGCAACCACAAAAAAACCCCAGCTGAAATGCAGAGAATAGATTTACTCGGTTACCTCACTAACTGGAGGATCCTGAAACAAGGCTGGGCAGCAGAGACACGAGTGAGGGCAGGGCACCATCAGGCTCAGTCCAATCCTGGCTCCTGGGCCCATTTATCCAGGGCCTGAGCACGCGTAGCTTAGCACCGTGCTGTGATCTCCCTGTGCTTTTTATGGTCTCTGCTTTGATCTCTCTCCCAGCTGGGAGCTGAAGCATGTCTGGGATAGGGCCTACAAGTCTCTGTAAACACTTAGGTTATCTCTACACAGAAATTCTACTTCTCCAAACAGATAGAGGATAAACAGCAGTAGGTTTAACAAGTGGTTTCTCACACTGATATTCTCCAGGCCTTGGCATTCCCAGCTGTAAGGTCACTCGAGGAATCCACCATCTTCCTTGCCATTCTTCCCCTTTTAACCCTTTCCTCCCAAGAGCAAAGCTTTAGGAAGACAGCACCTCTCCTTGTAGTTAGGCTTGAATCTTTTTATCATTTGATTTCGGGTACTTAGAAGTTATAGGGAGCGAACACAACAGGTAGCTCAGTTATACGGTTTATATCCTTTAGTCCAACACACAACTTTGTCTCCCTTCAGTCTGCTTCGTTCTCCCTTCAGCTAGACTACAATTTCTACACTGCATTTCCATCTACTTTCTGTGCAGTTCAGATTGTGAGATGGAGTTCATTTCCAAATGAAGTAGGTTATGTTAGGTTCTGTAATTCTCTCCCAACAGGAGAAAATATTGCTCACCGAGGAAGCTGCTGAAGTTGCCTTTGATTAGTACCTTTGCCTTTTAGTGGTGAGTCACCCTGCTCTTTCCCCCCATGAAAGCTAATCTTAGTTGTTGTTTTGGGACAAATACTTTACAACTGCAAAGTTATTCACCAGCAGTGAACTCAATGTCTTTCTATTTACAGCAAAATTTCTACACTCTGCTGTCTTGTGATAGATCTGAACTTAACAGAATCACAGAGGATGGCACACCCTTCTGCACTGAAAAAAGCTCAAGAAAAAACTGTGATACAGGAAGCAGAAAAGTGGTAAAGGGCAATGGAATACTCTTCCATGGAGATGCTTTGAAACATACATTTTTTTCTGAGGAGGTGAAAAGGAAGCTGAAGTAATAAAAAACAATGGGCCATTCACTAGCCTCTCACTATCCAAACTCAAGAAATCCTATGTCCCAGATTAGTAGAACATCTCTTAATACACAGCAAAACATCATCATGCTGGAGAAGGTGAATCCATCTAAGAAAGGTAGGGCCTTGAAAGAAATGCTATCATGGTCAATAATTAAGTTGTATGACTGTGTAAACACAGATAACTCTGTATGCCAAAAAAGTTTTGCTTCCTGCTGGGGAAATTATCAGTGATCATTGCCTCCACCTCTGTTACAGGGAAGTCTACGATCTATTTAAATGTGTGTAATGGAAAAGACTGAGAACCAGAAAACAACCAGCTGTCCAGACTGTAGTGACAGTGGGATCTATCAACTTCATGCAGAGGTTTGTTAAGCCTCTGTGTGTCCCAGAATCACAGAATGGGCAAGGTTGGCGGGGACCACAATGGGCCATCTGGTCCAACCTCCGTGCCCAAGCAGGTTCATTCCAGAGCACATGGCACAGGATTGCATCTGGCCAGTTCTTGAATATCTCCAGTGATGTAGATTCCACAACCTTGCTGGACAATCTGTTCCAGTGCTTGGTCACCTGCACAGCAAAGAATTTCTTCCTCATGTCCAGCTGGAACTTCCTGTGCATCAGTTTGTGCCCATTGCCTCTTGTGCTATTGCTCAGCACCACCAAGCAGAGCCTGGATCCATGCCCTTGAATCACCCACTGATACTGATAGATACTGATAGACATTGATGAGGTCCCCTCTCAGTCATCTCTTCTTGGGCTGGAACAGGTTCAGCTCCCTCAGCCTTTCCTTAGAATAGAGATGCTCCAGTCCCATAATAATCTTTGTGTTCTTCCACTGAACTCTCTCCAGCAACTCCATGTCTCTCCACATAGATCTCTCCATATATGAATCATGAATGGTTTCAGTTGAAAGGGACCTTAAAGATCATCTATTTTCAACCCCTGCCATTGGCAGGGATACCTCCCACTAGACCAGGTTGCTCAAAGCTGCATCCAACCTGGTCTTCAACACTTCCAGGGGTTTTACTATTGCTAGATGCTACTGTGTTTCAAGCATGAGTTATTGATCTGTTTTTCCAGGTTAAATGCACTAAAGTGGGAATGCAGTCTGAAGACTTAATAGCAGCAAAAGGAGACATCTGCAGCTAATGTGTTTGTACGTGGAACTGGCATCCAGGCTAACAAAGGTTTGCCAGTGCTGGCTTGGGGCACTTCACTCCCATCCTGCCACAGGACTATCATGAGTTGGTTTAACTTACAAGAAACTATACCCCTGATATGGCTTGATGAGATTGTGCAATATAAAGAGGGTGGTTGCTTCTCCAGAAACTCTCATCCTGCTCCCATTTGTTGCTTTTGAGGCAATCCTAGCATTACAGCATCAGAGCTGTTTACATGGTCCAGGAGAACAGCTTGTAAAAGAAAATATTTATCACATTCTGTCTTCACCATTACCTATTGACACAAGATGGAATCCTGCAGTTGTTTTGCATTTAAAAAAAAAGAGAGACAATTGTAGCAATGGGAAAGGCACAACCTGGCCTTGAAACTTGCTCGTGCTGTCTTATTAAGATATTTTGCTTTCTGAATCGAAGGATTTCTTACTCTCCTTCATCACTGTATACCATCTTTGTGGAGATTACTTGCAAGGAAACTTAATGTTATAAAAGAATGAAACCCATTTCTAGCACCACTACTAGGTGGACCCATTTAGTCCACCTAAGTGGGGAAGAAATAAGAAGAGCCATGTCAATGAGCTCATCCTGTTCTCCACTGACAAGTGTGAGATTCTGCTTATTCTTACTTCCCTCTAAACTTTCCATCTAATATCATTTACCCCTTACCAAAAAACATTTACTTCTTTACTTATCTTTAGAACTATTCTACTTTTATGGGTTCCAGATTCCCATTCCAATGCATTTCAGGTGCCTAACTCTAATAGTTGGAAATGGGAGTCTGAAGACATCTGAGTATTGGGCCACATAGTTACATGTGTATACCTAAGTTTAGATTTTTCCAAAACATGAAACCAAAAACCAGATAAACTGTAGAATGCAGAATCTAGCAGCTCTTTCCTTTTTTTCTTTTTTTTTTTTTTTTTTTTTAATAGTATGCTACAGTCACTTATGAAGCAGTGCGTATGTGCTTTTATGCAGATGTAGCTTTTGGATGGACAAGTCCTGATTCTGCAGTTTGCCCAGGATATAAGGAATCAAGGTAAAACATTGGTGCTCTCAGGCAAATTGTTCACAAGTTTGTTTTAGCGTCTAGATGCAGAAAGGTCACATGACTTCATGTCTGCAGGAGTTAAATACTATGAGGCAGAAATTGAAATTCTCTATAATTTTTGTAATTCAAAACAGTTTGCAGTATTTGCTGCCAGCACAGAATGTTCAGGTTTGGATGTTAACTAAAGGATTAAAAAATACAAGCTCTGTGAAACTGGTCATTAACCGGTGAAGACGACTAAATGTTTACAGTGGGTGGCAAAAAATATGCACTTACTTTCTACATCACTCCCTCTGTACCTTCACGCTCCTTGACCATTTATTTGCCATCCCCAGGGCATTTCACTGCAGCTGCAACCTGCCCTTTACAAACTGCCATTCTTAACTACCATTTGGTGCCTTTAATAGAAGTTCCAAGTCATGCTGGTTTATAACGGCTCTGTGATGTATGCAAAAGAGGAAAAACAGGATCAGAGCCACATGTTTGTGTTTGCTTGTAGCTCAGGGAGAGATTCGAACTTAGGTTTGCAGGAGGAACAGGCATTATGTTCTTTATTTTTACAATTCACAGTATGTTTCAAAAATTGTTATGGCTTAAAGCCCACCGCTTAAAGCCTGTTGTTGAATTTGTGCTTCTTTTGATAAGAAAAATCCCACCCCACTGTGCCTGTATGGGTTTGAAAGAACATAAAACATAGTACTAAATGCAGTTCTTTTATGCAGGCAGGCAAAAATGCACTGCTCACTTACTGTTTTCTAAGATCTTTCAACAAATTGAGGCATGCCCTTTTGAAAAACTGTTCCCTGTTTCTAAAAGAACTCTGCATGAGTTCTTGTTTTGTACCTCAGGACACAAAGTAGGGTGGAACAAGACTTGCATTTTGCAAATTATTATGCATTTGATCATCTATAGTTAATGCTCGCCATAAAAACAGCACTTGTAGGTCAGTGAATTCTCCGGTAAAAAGTCTGACCTGTGTGTTTCCTCACAAAAACGCACTCCTGAGTGTCTCAGGAGGGAAGGGATGGGAGTTTCTACCTCAAACAGCAAGGCTGCTGCCCTGCCCTCCAGTCAGCTGCGTGGTAAGGAGGCATTTGCTATTCCAAACATGCCCAAGAAGGAAAGCACAGCAGTGTAGCTAATGCTTCTCTTTCTCATAGGTCCTGCCAGTGTCAAGAGAGAAAATCTTTCATAGGTCCAAACCTGACAGTGGTTTACAGGCTATCTGAGCAGGTGTCAGGTCTTTCAGCAAGTGATCTCTGCTGTGCAAGGTAGCTATGGATCCCACTGTAGATGTAACATGCAGATCAAATATACCTGGATAGCACAGTACACAGACAAACTGTCCGGGACAAGTCCCAGATGTTCCTGAGTGAGGATTTATCTTGGAGATTCAGAGTTTTTATTTTCTTCTCTGACTTGCTGTGCAGGATTATGAGAAGATAATGCTAACACTGTTCAGCTGCTCTTAAAAAAAATACTTGAATGTAAGTCCAAAACACTTCCTTACAGTACTGTTGATACAAAGATCAGAAAACAGTCATTGGACTATTATGAAGAGGTAACTACTATGTGACTATTTCATCTGTAATTTCATTCTAAGTCTTTATTTCCAAAATCTAAGTCAAGGGTCTACAAAAGTGACAGAATTCGTTCACAATTCGATTCAGGTGATTTTAGTCATACTTTTATGCACGGAAAATAAATTGATACAATATTCTGTATACTGTCAGGATAAAATGACTATTTAGTAGAATAAAGTAATCATCTAGACAGTTATTATCAGTTGCTATTATGTGCTTACTTGGACTCTTCCTAAACAGTGTCATTTACAAGTAGCTAAATTTTCAAACACTGTATTTCTATGAATTTCATTATAGAAATATTTAATTTGAAGAAAATATGTACATAATAGAAGTCTTAACACTTTTTCCTGACTGGAAGCCAAAGCAAATGAATAGAAAGGAAACATAAGGACAAAGGCAGATTGATCCCTACTAAGTAGTGGATTATTGCCCTATAACTGCTACATTTGGTAAATACAGCATTTCATTAATAAACCTAATGTAGAACTGAAAGACTCTTATAAAATGTGCTGATTTATTTTATATTCTTTGAATTCAGAAAATTCTTTCATTAGTAAGATTCTGAGATTTGATTCAGAGCTCACTGGAGACTGAGGTTTTGCTTTTATAAAAGCAGTGCTCTGACCTGTATGCATTAAAAAATGAGAAGGATTAAAAAAACTAGGGGTCTGCAATACTCCTAATCCTGTTCTTTAAAGTACTCTGTCAACTCAGGAACAGTTATTTCTATCCAGACCTACTGTATTTTCTACTTACTCTGCCTCCTTCTCTCTGCTCACAATAAACAGTTCTTGCTGCTTGAACGGAAGGAGCCCTTTGATTCCTATCTGTCATGTGGGCATTGTCTGTTTGTTGAATGAAAGGAAGTAATGTGAAGCATCAACCCTCAGCTCATTCTCTTCTGGGGTCCAAAGAGGTCTGTGCAACCATCAGCCTTAAGGCGTCTCTTTGAGAAAGACAGCAGGCAGCTTTATACCCTTCTTAATTTTCAGGCCTCTCTCCTGCAGATGGAAGTTAGCTGATTCCCCACCATTTAGTTTGGATCTTATAAATTCTAAGGTTCCAGCTGTGTAACTCTGTCTCTGTATGTAACTCTGCTGTTAAAGACGGCAAGATTATCAGTTCATGTCAGAGAAAATGCTTTGAATCCTATTACTGTTCATTGACATGCATTACTCCAACTCTCTTCAAAAGTGCTTGCTCTGGAGCATGAATATTCACTTTTTGTGTCAAACTTGTTTCTAAAACTAAAAGACCCTGAGGCTGAGTAAATTTACATTTAAACAATTTCTATTCTGACTTATTGTTTAATCCTTTTTTCATATGAATATTTCAGAAGGAATAAGTTACTCAGACAAATGCTGTTTCTGTTTCCTATGTTGTACATTCCACGTTTATAGTCAACACTCCTATTAAATTAAGTAAATGCTTTAATTCTGGCCCTTTAATTGTCACACTTGAAACAGAATACTACTGTGTGTGAGCTAGTATTTAGCATACTTATTTATTTCTGTTTTTTGGAAAAGATGAGTAGCACATAAATACAGGAAAACACAAGCTACAGTTTTAAAAAATTTGCTAGTAGGGGCATTTTACATAGGTTCAAGTATTGTTCGCTGAGATTTTTCAGCACAGTTTGATAGCAAAACGTACAATATTTGAGAGAAAATATACTTTTTTTCTGTTCAGGTAAGCTCTCTTTTCATGAAGAGTGAAGCTGGTAGCATTTTTAGCTATAGAATAAGGGTATTTTTTGATCTGTAAGTCCATATAGTGCAGCTGCTCTGAGGAAAAACAGTCTCCTCCAAATAAAATGACAGTGAATTTCCTATACTGTTTTTTTCAGTAAAGTGATAGTACATTGGGGTTCATTTAGAGTTGTTTCTATTTCCTTATTATCACAGATCTTCAGTTTTAAAGTAGACAAGATACTGTATTTTCTTCCTCCTGTACCTACACCATCATCAAAGGGATGATCAGCTTTTTTTAAGATACACAATTAATACACACAGAGACATTTTTCTTACTCCCACAGTAGTTCAAGAGGCAAGTTTTTTCTCCATGCAAGCTCAAGATGAGAAGTACATCAGCAGCTATGCAGACAACATTGGTTCAGCATGAATGCTGACAAATGTAACATGTTATTGCACAAAACAGGACCAACACTCCTGCCTTTGCAATCCTTTTCTTCCAAGAATGCTTGCTGTATTTGTCACTGTCCCATGTCTTGCTTCTTCAGCCATTATCCTGCAGCCTGCAGAGTTATCAGACAGATGATATTGAGTAATGCATTCTTTTAGTGGCCTTCCTTGCCTTTAAGAGAGAAGACGGTGACCATAGTAACCACCATACTGGGAACAAGTGTTTGTGGCAATAAGAATGTAGAGAAACACTTCCTTTCCATATCTCATCTTATAATGGAGTATCTGTTTTGTCATGTAAGATGCTGGGTAAATTTATTTTACACCCATGGTGCTGAGTGAAAAAAAAAAGAAAGACTGGAAAATTGTAAGTAAGTGTGATGTGATTACAAAAACAAAGTTGCCTTGCAGTGTTGCCTACTCAATCTCACATGCTAATATCAAAAGTGAAGAATATCCCTTGTTTACTCACATGCTTTATAATTAGTCATGAAAGAGATACTGCAGTTCTATCTATTCCCAGAGATGCATCAGGATTAGGGACTATTCCAATATTTCAAGCATTAGCTACAAAAAAATGGAGACTTCCTTTTTACAAGGAGTCACACAGAACAGGCAAGGTGAAATATGTATAAGTTACTCCTGGGGAGGTTTTAACACGTGACACAAGTGGAAAAATTTTTACTATGAGAACAGTCAGACATCAACATAATTGCCCCAGGGAAATGTTGGATTTCCCAATATTGAACAGTTTTCAGTGGCGCAAGTTGCTGGGCTATCTTGTCTAGACTGTGCATTTGCCAAAATTTGGACCTTGAGGACCCCTCCTAACCTGATATTCTATGATTCCATGATCTAAATAGGAAAACTCCATCATCCTATGCATCTGAATTCTCCTCATAAAATTCTCAGCTTTTCACTTGCTCCCAAAGAAGCATTTACTTATGGCTTGCTAATGAACATTTTCATTGAAGTATACCATTAAATAAAAGGTGCTGTGCTACAAATTAATTCTTTTATGTAGTGCCCAGTCTCCAGAGTAGCCAGGAAGCAGTCCCACACGAATCAAAATCTGGGACACTGGCTCTAAAAACGGGCCTGATAGCTTAATGTGTCTTTGCATCTGCAAGGTTGTATTCTGAAGTCAGACCTTGGTAACACATGGGAAGGAGAAGTATTCACTTTACTAATATTGACAGAGACTGTTGACTCCAGAAAGAAACCCTCAACAAAACAACTAGCAGGTAACAATACTCTTTTAAAAATACGAAAGGATTAAACAAGTTTGCAACACCTTAGATCCTCCAGCCTTTTTTTCTTGAAGGCCAGAAAGCCAAAATTACAAAGACACAATGCTAGAATACAACCCAGTAAAAAAAAAAGTTTGTGCATGTATCAGGGAGTGGGGAACTACTATAGAGAAGCCACAACCTGCTTCCACCTCCCCATGGGAAGCCATGGGAAGGGCAATGCAGAGATCTGAGCAGACTGTATATGGACGTCCAGCTTCCAATGAGACATGCTGGAAACACTGGCAGACAAAATAGCTTTTGCAATATACTTCTCAAGTTGGTTAAAAGTTCTTGGCTAGGTGGGTGTCCTCGCATGGATCGCCCCTAGCACATTAGGTTCTGTCTCCATCCACCCAGCTCACAAAGCAGGGATTAAGTAATTACCTTGGTAATTAAAGCCTGATCGGTGTCTTTTTGTCCTGGAAGACTAGATGAGGTCTGCTCTTGTTTTTTAATCCTGTCCCTTATTTAGAGGCTGTTGTACACTGGCATAGGTAACTGCAAACTGCTGTTGGAGACATTTAGTTTTGTAAAGCACAGAAGATGCACAAAAAACAATGACAGAAGGTGAATCACATTGTCAACCATCAAGCAGAACTTCTGAGGATGGTAGGATTTTTGCCCTAATAATATCAACACCAGAAGCAGGCCTTATGGAAATGTGTCATTTCACAAGATGGGTGATATAGACCAAAGTGACCATACGGACCAAAGAGGCTTCTGGTTGGCACCATCCCAAGAGTGGTAGCAGTTCTCTGACCATCCTAACACAGCATGCCTTGAAGTGAGAAAGCCTGGTAAACCTTTGCCATGAGACAAGCAGAAACCATGGCAACAGTAACTATGGCTGTGCCTTATCTACATTTAACTTTGTATTCCAGCCCAGTTTTAATTTTTCCAAGTCTAGAGTGACCAACTGGCACGGGCACATATTTGCTCATCTCTTGGCTAGGTATTTTGGCTTGATTTCTTAAAAAAATTATTTATGGAGTTACAGGTTCCTCTTTTACCTGGATGTTTCTCCATAATATCCTACAAGGAATTTTCTTCTACATATAATTGCAACCACAACCTACCATTCATATTGTAATTCATTATTTACTAGACTTATGCAAGGACTAAGATGTTCACTGAGTGAGTGATTTCTTCCTTAAAGATCTACCAATATCATACATATCCCTGCATTTTATTAATTGCTAAAAACCACAGGAAAATGGGACCCCCCCCCCAGCACTGTGTGTGCTTTGCCTTCAAGAGATATTATAATTAAATTCTTTGTACATATCAATAAAAAACATTATCAGGGCAGATCTGCTATGGAAAAACCCTGCTGGACAGAAAAGCAATTCAGAAGAGTACGGTTATGTAAGTTCAAGAAAGGTCTAATGTTATAGAGAGATGAAAGCCATACAAATAATTTGCTTTCATTACAAGTGCTTCTGCTCTACATGGTACAAATTGCCCTTTCTGCTGAAAATGTAGTTTGAGCATGAAGGCATAAACATAGAGATTAAAGGATACAGCATTACTTTCCGCGAGTACTGTCCCTGTTCTATTTTTGCATTTCATAAACAACTTTCTCATAAATATACCTGTGATTTTATGGGGCTTCATGCTGCAGGGCTCATCTTCTCTTCCCCCGGATTTGCGTTACAACAACAGGAAGAAGGTTAGACAAAACCTCGTGGAAGAAAAATCCTTCCAAGAGCTACCTCCTTGCTGACAAGCAAACCTTGATGCTAAGCCATATAACTTGCACAGGTACTTGTGTAAAAAAGCAAACACTACCTATCAGCCCTAGCTACATATACAGCATCTTCCCAAACTAAGGGCTTACTCTCAGACCCCACAGCCTTAAACCACAGTCTTTTGCCTTGCTCTAAACAAGTACTCCAATATAGTGTATGTTCCTCTTTCTCAATTTTCTGTATTTCCAGTTCAATGTCCTGTACTTCTGAAGCTAGAGCCATCACACATTCTGATCTCACTTCAGAGCCTTGCTTTTTTTGATTGACAAGTTTCCTTGTACCTCACACAAACACAATCTAATTTTTGAAAGCTGCAGATGGATAAAAATATTGGTGGCCTTGACCAGAGTCATCCTCATACTTGCAGAGTCACATCATCTTTCCTGTACTGTGGATAATGCAAATGCAGTAGATCAATAGGGCAGCTTGGCTACCTAGGGCAGCAGAGAACTGCAACACACTGCCTTGCAGCCATGAAAAGTCTACCAGAAGCTGTGTCACATGGGCTCCACTAGAAAGTGCCGGGCCAGAGCTGTTATGCAGCTTTTCCTCTCCAGGCATGGGGTGTTTCTCATAAGAGAGGATCCAGGTATCAGAAGAACCTAAGTTCAAAAGAGGAAGCTGTGGAGAACCTAGTAAAAGAGCAATATTTCAAATATTCACCAGCTTTGGTTAGACAAGCCCTAGCAAATGTGGAAAACACATCAGTAACAGAATAAAGTTAAGGAATGCCTTGTTTTAACTGCATGCACGGTTTCTTTAATCAGAGGGCTGCCATTACCTTCTGTATCAACACTATTCTAAATCTTGGATTCTCTTTCTCAGAGTTTTATTTGGCCTATTTACCATAACCCTTGCAATGGGACTCTGGAACAGATCCCAAAAGCATTGAAAAATGCTTTGAATTTCTTCTCTGAAACAAATTTTCATATGACTGCTTCATGTGGAGAATGATGTCTCTTTTAAATATAATGGAACATATCAGATGCTATGGTATGTTATTGTAATTTATATTGCCAGAAGTTTCTAGTGTGTTCATCAGAGTAACATAACAAAAGCTTCTATTTATACTTTGAAGTCATTTTTTCATCAGTGTCTTAATCACCTCCTACTTTTACTCAGGGAATTTATTTTGAGGAGTATGTACGAAAACAGGAATCTTATCTGAAGGGAAAATATGAAAGAAACCTGTAGGTTTCTGACAGCTTGGTCAGAAATGAAAAGGAAGCATGGAGAACAATGCCAACGAAGGAAGTCCACTGCTAAAAAAGCCATTTCTATTATGTCATGGGTGAAGACTTATTTCCAACAGAAATCTGTTGTTTCTTGGCAGTTATCACAGTCGCATAGTTAATGTTTGAGATCAAATCAACTCCTGTTCATTCTTGAATGATACAGGTACAGACAATCTCCACAATCTCCCCTCTCAGCACCAACACCGACAAAAAAATCTTGCTCTGATGTGGTGGTCCATCCTGGAGAGGATGGGCTGTGAAACAGCCACACCATAGGTAACAGTATTGGACCCTGGACACTGGGATGCCAGGATAGATAACATCCAGTTAGGTAATGCTGAGAAGTGGGTGAGAAGAAAAGAATGATGGAAACAGTTATGTAAATTAAGTTATTCCTTAAGGTTATGTTTTGAACCCTGCCCTCTGATTGGTTCCATATAAGGTATTGTTTCTGTTTCTCGTTGTTCATTGGTTCTCTGCCCTGAGTTAATGTCTATATAAGGTTATGTTTGCTTTAATTTGTTGTCTTCTGGAGTAGCTCTATATAGTGTACGGTTTATGTTTTGTTTGCACCCTTTTACTTTCCTTTATTAAACTTTAATTTTTGGGCACTGTAGTCATTCCTGTCCCTATATATTTATTGCCACTCTCCTGGCCGATCTGGTCGCGGGGTTGCATGTGACGCAACACTCTGAATGTTGTTGCTCTGTTGCTCTGAAAGCATCTGTTTGGTCAGTAATACAGATGAAAATCAAGAAAGGCCAGTCAGATAGTAATAGCTCCTGGAGAAAAAAAACACATGAGAGCTAGGCACCTGGGTAAATATACTGCCAGACAGTCCTTGCAGCAAAACACCAGAAATAAACCCTAACAAAACAAGAGAAGTAGTAAATTCATGAGGGTTTCTTTGTTTTGCTAATTCAGAAAGCTTTGAAAGGTCAGTACAATGTCATCTAGAAGCTTAGGAATGTAAGCTTCTAGATGATTTCATTTGGTTTCATCATAATTAGTGGGTGTAGATCTTTGTAAAGCCTTAGATACTGTCCCTCACAGCATCTTCTGGACAAGTTATCTAGCTGTGAGATGATCAGGTTCACAGTGTGCTGGATGAAGAACTGGCTGAATGTCAGAACTTCAGGGGTTTTAGTGTGTGGGGCTACATCTGCCAGG
This sequence comes from Ploceus nigricollis, assembly GCA_013399945.1. Lineage (NCBI taxonomy): Eukaryota > Metazoa > Chordata > Aves > Passeriformes > Ploceidae > Ploceus > Ploceus nigricollis. The sequence goes on from VXBC01011529.1 coordinate 196,405, forward strand.
TGAGCAATCACCAGTGGTGTTCCTCAGGAATTCACTGTAGGACCAGTTCTGGTCGACAAGTTTATCAATGATCTGGATGCAGGACTTGAATGCACCATTAGCAAGTGTGCCGATGATACCAAACTGAGAGGTGCTGCTGACTCTCTCAAGGCACAAGAGCCTTGCAGAGGGATCTGAAATAGATTGGAGCAATGGGTGACTATCAGTGGCATGAAATTAAACAAGAACAAATATAGATTCTGCCCCTGGGATGCAGTAAAGCTGGGCACAAGTATAAGCTGGGAGAGGAGTGTGTGTAGAGCAGCCCTGCAAAAGGGATCTGGGGGTGCTGGTCGGCAGCAGCTCAGGCTGAGCCAGCAGTGTGTGCCCGGGCAGCCAGGAGGGCAAACCCCATCCCGGGGTGCATCAGACACAGCATCACCAGCTGGGATTGGGATCATCCTGCTGGATTCAGCCCTGGTGCAGCCTCACCCTGAGTCCTGTGTGCAGTGCTGGGCCCCACAGTCTGGGAAGGGTGGGAAGGTCCTGGAATGGTCCAGAGAAGGACAACAGAGCTGGTGGAAGGGCTGGAAGGCACATCCTGTGAGGATGAGGGCTCTGGGTTTGTCTGGTTTGGAGAGAAGGAGGCTCAGGGGTGACCTATCGCTCTGTACAGCTCCCTGGGGAGGGGACCTGGAGAGAGAGTGCCGGTCTGTTCCTGGCATCCAGCTACACAGAATGGGAATGGCTCAAAGCTGCATCAGGGGAGGTTCACACTGGACATCAGGAAACATTTCTTTACCAAGAGCGTGGTCAAACACTGGAACACACTTCCTTGGGAGGTGACTGATCTCACAAACCTGTCAGAGTTTATGAGGCATTTGCACAAGGCTTTTCATAACTTGCTTTTGTACAGCCCTGAATTCATCACTAGTGGGACTAGATGATTGTATTTGGTCCATTCTAACTGAAATATTCTATTCTATTCCCAGTATTTTAGTCTTGCAGATTTAGGGACTATTTCTAAGGATCTGAAAAGGTGAGGGAAATATGTCCACTGTCAGAGGGCTGGAATTTAGTACACAGGACCCCATATACCCATCTGAAATCTTCTACATGTTCACAAGATTATGATTTGATATATCAACATTGTGCAAGATTGTCTTGAGTTTTTTTAATACGAAAAGATATACATTCTTGCTCTTTAGAGCCAAGCAGCTCCTACCCTGGGGAAATGTTTTGAAAAGCTCTCACTGCCATTTTTGTGACATCCAGTCCGACTATAAAGGTTAGAAATTGAAAGATTAGTAGGTGTTGCTCCTTTTTTCACTTAGTCTTTTAGCTTACACCTCAAAAAAAAAAGTAAAAGAAAATAAAATAAACACTATATTATATCCAACATCCTATGTATTATATCCACATATAGAGTGGGACCTGAATGAAAAAGCTGCCCAAACAAGGCTGGGGCAGATATGTCTGAGTATTGGCATGAGCTCTCTGCCACGAGCTAGTTCTTTCTAAAGCAATATTTTTGCATGCCTTGGAATAGCTGCAGGACATCACCTTCTCTAAAGGGGCCCCAAAGATAAAAATAAACTACTCCAAAGCATAAAAAAGCTCAGCTATAAGAATTTAAGGAAAGCCATGCCTGTTGTCCTCAATGCCAGAAAATGGTGCCTAGCCAATTTTATGTACTACTGTAGATGTAAACTAGGCTTGGTTTGACAAAGTAAACCCAGCTGTTGAAACAGCTACCAAAATGGCAAACTGCTCTTTCCAGAGTTGTCCCATTTAATCTTGATGCCCAGATCCAAGCAACAACTTTCCACAAGTCCTGCAACAGGATCTCAGCAGTAGACTTTAGTTGCAGACTGTTAGCTGACAAAAGCTAACAGCTGAAACTGTTCTCTAGTGTCATACAGCAGTTTGCTTTTAATATTCCAGACTGGCTAGCCAATAGTCTTGGGGAAGGTTACTAAAAGTTTCCTGAAACATAATATAAAGGCAGTTCTGTTTATCTTCTGCATTTCCCAGAGTACAGGAAAGGTTAAATGAAGAGCTCTATGTGCTGATTATTAAGGGTTACAATTGAAGATGAAGAGCATTTTAGACTTCTTATAGCTGCTATTGTTCCACTTTTGGAAAGAGAGCTCTTTTTTTCAATTTGCAAAATTGGTTAAAATGCTTGTCAGCTCAGAAAGATGACAAAATACACATAAGAACACTATAGGAATTATGGGGCGGTTATATCTTGGCTTTTATAATCTAGAATTAAAGCAAATCATGGGCAGTCTTCCACAGTCATTTGGTGCACTGAATACAAAACTTTTTAAGTTTCCAATATATAATCTGTAGAATTCTTGTATGAGCATCTCCAGTCTTGATAAACTGGATGTATTAACAACGGGACATACTACAAACTGAAGACCAAAGGACTCAGCTAGTAATTAAAATGTTCTGCTCAGATTCTACATATTCTGGAATAACAAATGATACAAGTAATTATTTGTCTCTGAAAATTGCAACATTTATGATGTGTAGTGTGCTATTATGGTCCAGAGCTTGGTTTTGTTTATTTTTTTATTGAATGTTTTTTAAATGGCCAAAAGGCAGTAAGATAATGAAAGCTGAAATGTCATGACAACATATCTTTGCCATTGGCAACAGCAGCTGATGATACACAAATAATTTTTAAGTCACAGAATACTAGAGGAGCACATTTCCATTATGTCAATCTTTCAATGTGATTGCACTCCTAAATAAACATATATTTTGAGATAGTATTGTTGTTTTCTGGCTTCAGGTTGCACTCTTTCTTTATGTGCTTCATTGTAAGATATGCTAATTGTGTTAAGAGTCTGAAAGCATAAAATGCTTTAGCTGAATTGCAGATCAGGCCATGCAGGTTTTTAACCAATAAATTGTGCTTCCCTTCTCACAGAAGTTTGAGGAACCCTACACGAAATGAAACATCAAACGTAAAAGCCTTGCTTCATTAATTGTACTTCTTTAAAGTGAAAAGCATGGGAATTTTGGTTAAGTAGGATCCAAGTAACTGGATTAGTTAGCTGTCTTCAGCTGTAGCTGCACAAATTGGGAATTCTTGGTTTCAAAACAGAAACTTTACTGCTTATTCTGCAACTGCATCCTTCCCCTCAATATGAATCAGCCATGCTTCAGTGTACTTGATTTGTCAGTCAGTGACAATGAGACTTCTGCCCAGGCAAAAATATCAATATATGTTTCTTAAACTATCCCCTTTTCTTATGCATTGTTCGGTTCAGGATCTTCCATGGCAATTCTGCTCTCAAAGCTGTCATTGCATCTCTAACTGTGGGCAACTGACATGTTGATCTATGACAATATGACAAGGTCATATAATCCAGTCTTCCTTAAGAAAATTAATATAATAAATATGATACGATATGGTATATGATGTTCTACCTACAGATTTTTTTCTTATTATCCTTAGGGTTTTAATAATCTTTATTTTTATTTTGCTGGTTCCTATCTGATATACAATTCTTGTTTATCTCAAACCAGAAAAATCTGTTTCCATATTTCATAATGATTCCTAAGAAGAACTTCAGAGAAATTAGAAATTCCTATTACAGTTTGACCTAAATACATAGCACAGACACTTGCATGGCACAGCTGCGTTCCAAGAACACTTGTGTATTTTACTCACAATGATCTCTATAAGTAGATTTCTCAGTGCATGGATTACTGGAAATGGACATGCTCTTACACTGGAAATTAAAAAACCAGTATCCTCTTTGTTCGGAAATAACCTTGAGAAACAAATCTTGGGTAAGAATCATTTAGCATCACCGAAATTGTTTCACTAAGACATGTTTTCATTGATGATCTATGTTGACAGATGGAATTTTTGTAGCATTTTCCACTTGCACTTGGACAGTCTTGCTTTAAGCGCTGCACCCTGTGTACTGCAGCTGCACCCTGTGTACTGTGACTGTCTAGAGGTATAGGGTAAGGTAAAGATACTGTTCTTCACTTTTTGTAAAAAAGTGTGCAGGATGATGTCAGTGCTCCACTATGCAGAAAGGTAGCTCTGTTACTTCCTCAAGTACTGATTTTCCTCCAAAGCAGAACAGACTTCTCTGTTAAATGATCTTAATTGTGGAAGTAAAGGTGCTTTTTCTCACTTCCTTACATGCATCCACTTCAGTCTTTCTACCGAACTTCTTCCTTTCTGCTACTAAACATGCTGCCAGGCATCATGTATTTCAGGGTAGGGAACAGTAGTAAGAACAACTAAAACTCTTTAAGAAAAAGAGAGAAAATGACAAATTATGACTCAAGGTAATATTTTCCATGGAACTTGGCAGGTGAAGGAAGTCTGTTGTCTGTGGTAAAGATGTGAAAGAAATGCTTATATTTTAATGTTTGAAGCTAGAGCATAGTTGTTTTATTTTTTTTTAACCAGTGAAAAACACAGATTTCCAATAAAAATATCCCTTGTGCAGATATATAGATGAGAGTGTCTAAAAACTAGTATTTTCAGAGTTTAACACAAAAACTGAATTTATTTCATGGAAATCAGAACTTAATTTAACATCTAATGCTCCAGTGACAATATTTGTGAAAACCTTTAATCCACTCTATTCAGCACAAAAAAGCCCAGGACTATCTGCACAGACTCCTGGAGAAAGGTCTTCACGCTATGCTGAATACAACAAGTTGTCAGAAGCCTAAAAATATCTCACTATATTTTTCTGCCTTAGATTGTCAGGAAACCTGCTATTATGACTGTCTCTTTGTAACATCAAGCAGGTAAATCATGGAAAGAAGAAAATTCTCTTAAAACCATGAGTTATATTTTAAAAAATCTAATTTACATAAACATTAGGCAGCTATCTTAGAATAATGAAGAAACAACCTGGACACTTAGTGCAAAGTACCATTTTCTCTGAATCCCAGACATATGGATACATTTAAGCATCATGTTTCATGTGAGACTTTCTGCGTCAGCCTGAGCTCCCTCATTCTTCACCAGTGCTGCTTGATTCCTGCCCTTTGATGTGCTGCTCTGCCACCCACTGGCCTCTCTATTCCTGACAGTGTAGTGCAAGAAAAAAACCGATTTTCCTAGATACGTCAAATTGATTATTTGAAGCAGACCCACCTGAATCATCTTGACAGCAAATGAAGCATTATTTCAACGTGGCACTTGTACTTTTCCAAAATGAAGAAGTCTGTCTAAATGAAGTGTTGCTAAGGAGTGGGACATAGGCCATCTAGCACCCCAGACTACCTGGGTCACACCTATCCTCGGTACCACTGGGATACTGAACTTTCCACGCACTTTGACTCTTACATAACAGTGATGAGTATTTTCCACTCGCATTAAAAGGGAAATATGAATGACCCATGCCTTGGAAGGCTAAGACCAGTAAGTATTTAATTGTGCACTGAACACGTAGCTATCTAAAGTGAGGCTACATATTCTAAAATCAAAACTTAAGAGTTGGGAGTCCTTGAGTTCTACTTACCTGCATATATGAGTCAATACCAAATGTGGGAAGAGGAATTCCCACAGACTGGAAAGGTCTCTCTTGCCTTTGCAATTCCTCTGTTAATGTTTTACGGCTGTGCTTTGCATGTTAAAGACCATGTTGCTTGTCCATGGGAGCACTAATATTAGATAATAAAGCTTATTGCACTTCTAACTCCTCATAAGTTATTTTTATGCTTTGAAAATTAAAATGATACTACTAAAACAGAACTATTACACATTTAAAATGTTTTGGAAAGCTTTTACAGTTTTACAGAAAAATGTAAAATCTCTCCTCAGTATTAGAAACAATTAGCAGATTGTTAATGGTTTCTATTTGACCTGTGAAAGAACATGATACTCACTGATTTTTTATTTAATACAAAGCATAAATATGATACCCATATTTCCATGTTCATGTGAAAGCACAGCTTTTTGTAAATGACATCCAATATTCTGCTATGATTAATGAAACTCCTTTCTCTAGCACATATCCAGATAACTCATGGACACCAGATGCTCATACTGCCCTACCACTTAAGCAAGAGTGCTCATTCCTGATCATTAGAAGAACAGTACTCTTAAATAGCATCAAAAGTGTTGCTGCCCTTGTTGTGTTAGATAGTGTATCCTTTGAAGCTACTTTGCCAAACTACCTGCCCCCACATCTGGCTTACACTTCTGCTTTCATTAATGAAGCATGGTAAGCATTAGGATGAAGTTACCCAGCCAACTTTACAGCATAGAGAGCAGAATAGTTACAGTTTCCATAGCCACCAAACTGACCCTTATTTTAAGTGGTTTAAATTTTCCAGGGCTAGAAGACAGCTCTGTGTTTTCCTCTTGTAATAATGAAGAACATCTTCATTTAAATGATGGTCATATTAGACATTCTCTCAATCATTGTTACTTGGAAGCAATTATTTTAAATCAGTTTCCATGAAATAGAGCGAAAGAGAAGACAAAGATCAAGATGTAACACTGATACTATGAAGAAACTACTGATGAACACAGAACAAAGGAAGTGGAAAAAAAAAGTAATTTTCAATTAAAACGTATTAACAGTGATGAGACCCCAGAAGCAGCATCATCTACCACCAACTGAGGAATCTAGGTGAACGGAGAACACTTGCACTTTAGAAGTAGAGGCCCATCCGAGTGTCAGGACCTGCAGCTGTGAACTGCTGCATCAGCAGAGGGAAGAGGAGACCTGTACACCATCCAGTGTCATTGATCAGAGCACACAGCAATTCAGAAACAGGATCAGCTTAGTTTCTGAAGTATTATTCAGCATGTAGGCCCTCTAGCTAACGTCTACCAAAACATGACACATACAATATGGCACAATTGCTTTTCAACAGGCCAAAAGCAGATTTCTGCTAACACATCTGAGGCAAAGGTAAGACACTGAAATACTGAGAAGTCCAGGGATTTTACTACAACAAACCAAAACCAGGGAGAAATATATCAGACATTAAGAGAAACAGATTGGCAAAATTTGTGAAGTTTATCTTCACTGACTCCTGATCCAAGCAGGACCCTAATTAGCTCATTTGCATTCAGTGTTTAACTTATTGTTACCTAGCTAGAGTTAAAAGTTATGTAAATCACCATAGAGATGAAACAAAATTTCATTGGGTGTTAATTAAGTTTACTTCATGGGAATTTTTCCTTCAGTACAGAAGCAAGAGAATCAGACTCACAGGTTTCAGCGGTGATTACCTGAGCTGAATTGCTTAGTCCACAGACCCACACTAAGGTACCATATGTAGTATTCTGCTGACCCCTTTGAATCAGATATTCTGCAGAATAAAATATTGTGCTATGTTTCATTATTCTATTTTTAATATACTTTAATATAATTTTAGTATACTCTACTAGCTAATACTTTCATGTAAGACAATGTTCTAGTTGTCACAAAACTGGGAGAAGTTCAGCCACAACTGGGGATCCTGATCCCCATTTTGCCCTGCCTGGAAAAATGTCCCCTCGGACAGGTCAAGAAGTGGCGACTGGGCTTACTGTCAGTTACCCACAAACAATTGCTCTTCAGGTCTCAATCATGTGGGTGTAGTGAACCACCTACTAATGTTTGTTCTGTGTTGGAGGGAAGCAGGACTTTTGTTTGATCTTGACAATGGACTTACAGTTGTTCTCCTATCTCTACCTATGACTGATCACACTTGTATAGACACCGAGCTCCAGAGCGTCTATGAAAGAGAAAAACCCCTAAATTTCAGTATTTCTGTTATCTCCAGACATACTTTATCTTAGCTATCTTCTGGTCCACAATCAGTTTGTCTTTTTAGCTCAGATTATTCCCAATTTGGGGAAAAAGCTGTCTGAGATATTTTTTTAACAAGCACCTTGCCTGCCCATATCACCCCGCCAATAACTGTAAATCTGGATTGCTTTCTGTGGATTGTGTGTGTCAGGCAAAAGTGAAAAGAAATAAATTAGAGGTATTATAGTAGACAAGATCACAGATTTTGAATGAAGCTGTTTGGTGCAGTATTTTAGATTCACATTTGTTAAAAATAGCTGTCTAAGTTTTATGTCAATCTGTTAGCACAATGTTCAATTTCTCCTCCATTCTTTCTCCTCAGCAAGGTTGCCTGGAAACAGGGAAATAGTCTGAGAAATCTTCTTCTGAAAGTGTTGTAACACTGGAGAAATCAATATGGCCACTTTGGTTTTATTCAGAGATTTAGAACCTCTGAGATTAAGAACAAAAACCAAAAACAAACAGCCAACTTGTAGTGATCTTAAATACACCTGGTGCAACTAGCAATTTGGAGGCAAGTCTTTGTTCATCAGCCGGCGATCTGTCACTTTCACAATTGTAGTGTACACTGGTATCTCTCCCGGTACAAGTAATAATCACATTCAAGCCAGAGTTCATCTTGTAACATGCAAACTGAGGGCTGACTGGCTTCACAGGGAGAAATAAAAGCAAATTATTTGTAGCCACAAACCATGAAATTGCAGCATGAGGTGCAGCGAGACCACAGAAGTATCTGTACTTGGAAGATAAACAGAAGTCTTACGGCCAGAGTAGCTCATTCAAGTGATGCTGCTGAAGAGACACACACCCAGGTTTGTTGTCAGTTCATATACTCTTTCACGTCATGCACAGCTGATACGGGCAAGTAGGCAATGACAGGCAGCAACAGAGAGATGACTGGGGTTAGTTATATTAACTGATCAAGGGGAGAGATGATCATGTGAGGTTTTTTAGAAAGAGTTCCAAACTGCAAGTCTCTCATTTAACTGGGCTGAAGTCTGTGCTGATGAATAATGGCCTTCAGGGAACACTTAGAAAACATACGCATCAGTCACTGCAAACAGCTTTTTGAGAGAAACAACTAGTTTGTAGGATTTTTTCTAATGCCAAAGATTTACCAAAACTTTCATTTTTTTTCTTTATTGGTTTATAAAGAGGTTAAATAATCCAACACACCCTTAATTATACGAAAAAACATAATCACACAGGTTATTCCCCTGAAGTTCTTGGGACACATGTATGGGTTTAAATGGACTGCTTGATCAGGCTCCAGAAGTTTTTGACAGCTGCATCTTGACACAGGTGACCCTGCTCCACATCACCTCTGCTCCCTGCAGTTGTGCTCTTCTATATTCCACATTTCTCAGCATCACTAGACTAGTGTCTAGTGCCTTTGTAGACACTAGACAAGCACAAAGAAAGCTGAACTATGAATATGCTGAATATTAAACCATGAACGCAACAAGCACAGGTGGATGGAAAATATTTCAGTGGGGTCAGTTGCACCATTGTCCAGTAAGGATTTCAGGCAGATGCAGGCAGAGCAAAAAAGAATAGTAGGAGGAGAAGAAAATGCCTGCTGGAAGAGCAGGTTGAACAGTTTATATTGAATAATTAAAATGCTGTGCCTCACTATTCTCATTCTTCACAGGTTATATGTCAGCAGGCTCATTAGTTTCCTTTTAATTTTCTGAGGTGAAAAAAGATCCAGCTTGATTTCTGTCAGTGATGTCTTTTGCCATCAGTAGGGACAAGCGGGCACTCAGGATGCAGACTCATCAGTTACACTCGTTGCTTTTGACCATACACACATGCCTATTTTCTGTCTCATTGCATGGAGAGTGACATTCTTCAAAACCTGGTCCTGCCACAACTAAATTTACTCCAGAATTACCACTGACTTGATATGAAACATCCTGCAGTCATATGCTCAAATCGAATCAGTGCAGCATGGGTACTCACACTGAAAATAAAAACAAAGCCTCACAGAAGAGTTTATGCTCCACATACATGAATTTTCCTCTCCAAAAGTTTACTTGCATATGGAGGACATGACAATAACATGAGTAGGTCAATTCCTGTTCTTATTTATACCTGAGAAGGAGAAGTGTAATTCATTTGTATCCAAAAATTGTTGCACTTTATATATTTAACAGCAAAATTTGACACAAGGCAGGAGGGCCAAAAGTCAATACCAAGCAACCTTTTGAGTTTTGTGGCCTTCAGCTAGAGCTATGATGACTCAAATAATGTAATATGCAATTTCAATAACCCTACAGGGATGCTGTTCATGAGTAAATGCAAATTATGGTGAACTTATGCATCCCTGGAGATTTACTCAAAGAGAACACAGAGATGATTGCCTTTGGGATGAATGAAAACTGCAGTACTCACTGTGCTATACCCACATTAGCTTCTGTGAGCAAGACATGAAGAACGATGGCAACAGAAAGAAGAGAATTGTTCTCAGGAGGGTTCCAAAAGAGCTGCTCCACGGGTGAACGCTCGTCAGAGAAGCTGGGGTATCTCCAGGGCAACTTGTTTCTATGACGCTCATGCCACAAGCTTAAGGTATTGACCTGTACAACCCTATAGATGTAGGCCTTGGATTTCAGCAATCTTTCAATATAGTTTCTGCCTGCACATTGCTGTAGCACTGTTTTCAAGAGCAGTTGATTCATGGAGAAAACTCAGCAGCTGTAATATGGACACCAGCATATGCACTCAGATAGATGTAGCCTCTTCTCCACTGCTGCAAATGTTTGTATGCTAAGGTGCTCAAGGATACAGGGGAAATTTTAAGCATAGGCAGAACAAGAAACAGTCATCAGGAAATGATTATCAAATAAAAACCACATGGATTAGAATGTGCAGGTTTTTCAGGAAAATTAACGATAAATGGTATTTAATTTATAATTTTCCAATGCAAGGATCACTCTGAACCTTTTTCTTAATAATGTATAATATAAATGCTAGTACTTCAGGAGGCTGGGGGTTGTGTGTGTGAATTGCAGTCCCATTCACCTGAGTTCCACCTCACCCCTGATCACCTACTACCGCTAATGACCACTTCTGTAGTCTGCTTTGTTGCTTAAGGCTGGTGAGAGGGTCTGCTGCAGTTTTACTCCCTGAAAGCTCCATTCACCCCACCGAGTTGTTATTGCACTTGAAAACAGAGTAGTGCTAATTAATTTGAGACAGAGACAAGTGAAGTGGCTACAAAGTAAACCAGTGTCTTTTCTGTAGTGCCTTGTCTTTGTTGTGTTCAACAAGATAGTCACCCACAAAAGAGGCCTTTCAGAGGGGCACTCCTAACTACTCAAACAGAAGGCTTTATTCAGAGGGATCTTTAATTAGAGGCTGTAAGAAATGGTGGTGTGGAAAGTAGCACAGAATACGCTTGGGGTTATAACACTGAAAGCAAAGGAGGAACTTGAACATTGTGGCAAGATAACAGAAGAGGGATATGGGTCAGAAATTACAGATGAGTTTTCAAGATGACTTGGTTGAGCCACTTGCTGAAACTGATCTTTATACAGCCTACTTGAGATTTCTAGCCCAGGCATTACGAGTTGCATGCTAACAGGAAATGGTTTTCTGGTTTGCCTTGCCACTTGCAGGTACTTATTATGCACAACAGGTGCTTTGTGAATGGCTAAGAGTAGCAGAACTTTAATAGCAATGTTAAGTTCAGTAAGTCTGTAACTCAGACAATGTCTAAGACCTTACCACAGGTTTTCATGTTTGGTTGGTCACATGGCTTCTGCATACACATGATGAACAGACTAAATAGTCTGAAACTCGCTGAGGGGAAAAAAATCTTATACAAAGACAAGGTGGGTTTCACTGACTTATTAGCCCTCCTTCCTTAGATACCTGATAATGACTAGCCATTGCATCTAGAGTAATTACACTTGGCCTGGTCAATGAAAAATTGCTTGTCTACATAAGGAAGCCCAATTTGAAAATCCACTTATTTCAGGAGTGTAGGGAGGCCTTCTCTCTCATCGTGTTCCACATTCCTCTCCAAATCTCAATTGAACATATTGTTATATTACAACAAATCTGCAAAACCAAAAATTTTTCCTTTTTGAGTTGTCCATTTCATGGAAGGAGGAGGAGGGAAATAGCCTCTTACGACATTTGCAGAATTTCCTTGTGTCTTCAACCTGAACAGTGTTATTCTTGTTCTGATACTGAACAGGAAAGCGTGCAGAGGAGATCTTAAAAAGAATCTGAAGGCTGATTGACATGGAGAAATTCAGAAAGCTGCTACGTCCCCGTGCTCTCCTCCTGCTTCCCGTTTTATTAAGAAACTGCGAAAACTGGAAGGAACGCCAAATATGACATCAGCACAATGGAAAACGTGCTGCCCTCCTCAGGCAACCTGCCGTGAGGAGCTCACTGCTGCCTTCAGGCCAGACACTAACGCCGGACGGGCGCCACTACAATAAATAACACTATTTAATTTTAACAACCAAGCCAGAATTCGGGAACAAAAAGCCAGCCACCGCAGCCCCCAAGCCGGTGACGCGTCCGCTCCTCCTGTGAGGGCAGGGCGAGGGCCGCAGCGGCTTCCTCAGCTCTCCCCACAGGCCTTAAAATGGCGGCGGGCGAGCTGCGAAGCGGGAGGGAGCAGTGCTGGCATGGGCCCTCGCAGACCCTCCTGACGCGGGCTTAGACTGCGCTGCCGTGAGGAGGGAGTTGAGGGACTGCTGTGTAGCTGACAAGCACCTGCCCCAGGCGAAGGGCGCTCCGGGCAGCGGGGGGCGAAGGGGGAAGAGGGGGACACGCAGCACTTAGAGCCCTCCCTCCTCTCTTTTCCGTCTTCGCTCCGCTCCGCGCACGCCAGAGGCAGCTGGGGAGAGTCGTTTGTGTCGGGGAAAGGCTCAACCGAGAGAACAGTAATTAACAATTTAAACAAAGTACCGGTGGTGGGTTTTCCCCGTGGGGTTTGTTGTTTTGGTTTTGATTTTTGGTTTTGAGGTTTTTTTGCCTGTTTCCTTCAGACTTACAGACAGAAACTAATAGGCCATGTATGATTAATAGTAGAGTGGCTTTTCCTTCCTGTCATTTTTGCCTATGGTCTTGGGAGCCCAGGAGATAGTCACTTCTTAAATACATGAGTATACCCTTCACTTGATAGACAACCAGAATTTAAGCATGCTCAAGAACAATTATTTTTGCACTGGTTTCTCAAGGTCCTCAAGCCTGACTGATGACCAGTAACAGGACCTGAGGGAATGGCCTGAAGTTGTGTCAGGGGAAGTTGGATATTAGGAAAGGATTTTTCACCCAGAGGGTGATTGGGCACTGGAACAGACTCCCCAGTGAAATGGTGACAGCACCAGCCTGACAGAGTTCGAGAATCATTTGGACAATGCTGTCAGCACTTGGTGTGACTCTTGGGGATGGTGCTGTGCAGGGCCAGGGATAATTAGATGCTACTAATGGTAGCATTATGATGCTAAGGATGTGGGTCCTTTCCAACTCAGCATACTCTATCATTCAATGAAGTCAGGTTGAGCATGGCACAGGTGGTAAGATTTGTTTACAAAAGCACAACCCTGTAACAAGTGTAGCCACCCCTTCTTTTTTTTTTGGTGCAAAATACACTATGGAATGCACAGAGACAGTGTCAAGACAGCACACAGCCCTGCACTCATTTTTGGATGGACTCACTACTTAAAGCTGCTGTAGCTAGAGATGGGGAAATAGGAAATATTTCTTGTGTATCACTGAGCTCCATCAGGTGGGATTGCTGGCTGACATCTGTTCAACTCTATCTTGAGTCCAGACAGCTGGCTGTCAGGCTGAAATGTCCAATGTGGGAGGCAGTCAGTCTCAACAGAAAATTTTGTAGTTCTTTATGTTCACAGAAACACCGAATAAACTGGAAGGGACCCACAAGGATCATTGAATACAATTGGCTGTACAGAGGACCAGCCCCAGGAGTCACACCGTTTGCCTCAGAACGCTGGGTGCTGTGACTGCTTCCCTGGGGATCCTGTTCCAGTGCCCAGCCACCCTCTGGGTGAAGAACCTTTCTCTGATGTCCAGCCTAAACCTCCCCTGATACAACTTTAGGCCATTCCCTCAGGTCCTGTCACTGGTCACCTCAGAGAAGAGATCAGTGCCTGTCCCTCCTCTTCCCCTCACAAGGAAGTTGTAACTGCAGTGAAGGTCTGTCCTCTGTCTCCTCTGGGCTGAACAGACCAAGTGATCACACCTGCTCCTTGTACAGCTTTTCCTTAAAGCCCTTTTACCTTAAATTAATAATTACCTTAAATGTCTTTCTCATGTTGTGGCACTCAAAACTACCCCCAGCACTCAAGGTGATGCCTTGAGTGCAGAACAGAGCAGAACAAGAACCTCCCTTGCCCGGCTGGTGATGCTGTGCCTGATGCCCCCCAGGACAGGGCTGGCTCTGCAGGCTGCCAGGGCACTGCTGACTCATGCCCAGGACCCCCAGGTCCCTTTCCATGGCACTGCTTACAGCACCTCATTTCCCAGTCTGTCCATACATCCAGGGTTGCCCCATCCCAGATGCTGAATCTGGCACTTTCCCCGTTGAACTTTGTATGGTTGGTAATTTCCCAGGTTCTCTTAATTTGTTGAGGTCTCTCTGCAGGACCTCCCTGCCCTCAAGGGAATCAACATCTCCTCCCATTTTTGTATTATCTGTGAACTTAGTATCCCTTCCAGTCCTTTGTCCAAGATGTTGAAGACCATGGGCCCTAAGATGGAGCTCTGTGGTCCGCCACAGTTTCATCCCCCAGTCTCAGTCTCTCATCCCCCCTGATTTCTTCCCAGACCTGGAAAAAAAGCTCCTTTTAGCCCACTATTTTGCAGACCTAGGGAATTCCATTGAAGATTGGCTTAAGTATTTAAATTTGATCATTTCCTACTCTGATCTGCCTTTCATGGATTCTGCTGCAGCTACCAATAATGAGAGGCTTCAGGTGTAAATCTCAGATGGGATTCAGAGTAAAGTTCTCATTTTGGTACAGTGTAAGGCGTCTGTTACGAATTCAGCACATGCAACCTCTCTCACTGATACTGAAAGAAATTATGGGAAATGAGTAGAAGGCATGCCACATAATGACCTGAGGAAGCCAGTTTCTACTCTCAATTACACTGCTGTAAAAATAAGCAGTGTAATTCATTAAGTGAATTCATTAAGTGTAGTTCATTAAGTGTAAGTTCATTAAGTTATAGTGATGTCAGGTTTATACCACTGCAACAGTCATATATATACATATATATAAATGTAAGGCTTGGAAAGGCAACTTGTGAGTTTACAGAACATTCACCTTTAATCCACAGAGTGGTGCTGTTGGCATATTCTGGAGGTACTGCAGCAGAATACAGATGTTTCTTTAGACTGTTTACTTTAGCTAAACTTTTGTCCAGGTGGCATTGTAACTAAGGACAGAATTTAAACAAAATACATTTATTTTCCAGGCATTCAGCCTTTCTGAACAATAAGGCTTCTATTCAATTGCAATTCCATGTATCCAGATTAGTTTTTGTGTTTTCAGGCAGGTTCATATCATGTTATTGTTGTTTGTAAGTGAAAGCTAGTGTTCTTTGGCCCAGTGCAAGACTGGAGAGGACTGTCTGTTGTTGTCACATCTTTTGTCTTCAGTGTACGAGGAAGTGTGACCTGAGGGTTTTAGCTGTGGGCTGCTGTCTGGAAAGGCTTCCATCTGAGTGAGACTCTGCATACAGGGGAGCCAAGTGGAGGAGCCAGGGTACCACCTCTTGCTCACCAGCTGACGTGTGTGATAGTTACTGGTATTCTCTACTTCATGACTGTGAAGAAACACAGTCCTGGGTCAAATTTCTCTACATTATGCTACCACACGCTTTTGTCTAAATTCTGCCATGCCAGTTTAACTCTCTGAGAAAAAAAGAATATTTCGGTTCTGATGCCCATAAACTCTTGGCCTTTCTGAGGCAATTACCAGTAAATCCTGTTTATACCATTCTGTACCATGCTAATAAATTACTCTTGCTCCTTTAAAATTTACTGCTGTATTGGTTATTGTGGAAAATTAGGCTACCTTTAGCTGAATGACTTACCAGCTGGAAATTCACAAGAATCAAATTCTTTATATCTAGTGAGTTAATCAGCCCTCACAGGCGTTTCTGCCCTTTCCTGCATTCTGTCTACTTTGACTCCTTGAGTGTTAATTTCAGAAGGAGGAAAGTAACTGCTGTTTCACAAAACAGTATGTCTTGATTTTTCTTGGGTGTCACTGTATAGTCTGGCTTGAATCTCCCCTAATTACACAATCATAGTGTAAGTCCAGGCTTTTTTGTCATAATTATAAAGTAGAATTTCAGACAGTTTGGCTTTGAGATCTCAGTTGATGTGGCCAGTTCTATGAGAATCACTCTGACCTGGTTTTTAATCAGTGCTCTCCCAGCTGGCTTAAAACATTTACAACATATTTGTGTGAATGTATTCTGAGGGACACCTGATATACTTTATCAAAAATTTAATTGCTATTCTAGAATGGGTAAAAAATTTCTAATTGCTTAAAAATCTATACAAGTTGAAACAAGAATACTAGATCTCCTGAGGACAGAGTTAACCCTTGTTTGAGAAATTTGGAGCAAATTCTGTGCAGAGGGTCTATATTTCTTTACAGGGAAAATGCTTATTTTATGTCTGTGTGAAACACTATTATGTATTAAGGCTGCACAGAGAATATTGCAAAACACTGATGAAAATAGAACACATTGTCAGTGGAATGCTTGATTAATGTGGACCATGAGTCTGATGATTTCTTATCTCTGCATCAGCATATACAATGTTTAAGTTCATAAAAGCTGACTGTCATTTTTTCTTTTCTTAAACTAATTTTGAGATATACTTCAGTATCTAACTCTTCACTGTTTTGCTTATATATTGTAACTTGTGTATCACAAATTTCATTAAAATATGTTAACGTTAATTAAAATTAATGTTACCTGTGGCAAGTTGTGAAAAACCTTTATTTGAAAGAGTAGTTTCTTCAGCTATGTCATACTTGCAATATGACTGCCACTGTTCTCTGAGATGCTGTTTTCAGTTGCCAGAAAGTTCACATCTTGAGGAGGAGAAATACTCTGTTATGTATCTGGTTGGGGCTGATATGTATCTAAAGTTTAAGCTCAAGTAGGTCTGCCTTTTCTGGGAATATGTGCGAGAGAATAAACATTCTTTGTTGCGATTGTGGAGACCTGTATGCTTTCTGGAAAAGTTCTTGATGTGGCAAGTAGATTGCTCTTTTACCAGATCATGCTTTCTCTAGCCTTGGTCTGGTCAGTTTGTACCTTTGAAAAAAGTTGATTTGTGCTTGCTCAATAGAATCTTTTTTCGAGCCCTGAGCTAAATTTTGCCTAGAGCTCTCAGCTTGCACTGGAGGTTCTGTATCCTCTGTCACACCTTTCCAGCTGCCCACACTATATGAGGCCCACAGAAATAGCAAGAGTATACTTATTTCCAAGATGAGCATTTTTCAGTACTTGCCCTCACTGGGTTTGTAGAGGGCATGTTCCAGATCAGATGCTAGAACAGATAGTCAGGATAGATCTCATCACTATCAGGACAAAGCAGTATAAGGACCTTGTTGAAGAACATTCCCTCAGGTAGAAAATGCTTTCTGCCAGAATTTGAGAGTTGAATGTGGAATTTTCAATCTATACTTTCCTCCATGGCCAGACAACTACTTTGAAATAGACTGGCAAAATGTGTTTCATATTTTCCTTTATTGGCTAATCTAATTAAAGGTCCACAACTTACATGCATAAGCAAGGGCTCTTTTAGCCCCAAAACGAGAATCCATATGGTCTGGAATTTTTATTTTTGCAGCAAAAGAGCAAAGTTAATAACATAACAAGAAATTTTAATGCTCCAAAGTTAAGCACTCCACTCACTCAGATTTGTGATCTGCAGTCATTCCTCTTCGTGCTTTATTTTCTATGACTCTTCCAGATCCTACAACAAATAATTCAGGGATTCTGGAGACAGTAGCCTTATTTACTGGATGGCTTTCTTGCATTCCCAAACCATCTGTTCTCTACCCTGAATTTTGCAGAGGCTATTTGGAAAAACAGACTATACTCACATGCTTAAAAACAGCAGAGTAGCATCTGCACAAAGGGGCCAAGTTTCAACCTTAGTATTCTTAGCTTCTTTCTGAAGATTTTACACTGCAGAGTGTTTGATTTTCCTTAGTTTAATTTAACATCATGGATGGAGAAGAGGTTGTAAGATTAACTGAAGAAAACCAAAATACTGATGCAGGAATAATCTTACACTGTTTGAAGTGGAAATAAACCAGATATCAGAACTGCGCGAATGGTGTGATGTAAACAGATTTCTCCCTTTAAATGTTTATTAAATTTCCTTTAAGTTCCATTTTGTTTCCTTTCCCCACTGGTTATAATTAACAAAGAACTGCAATTTTATAGAAAGGCACAGGCTTAATTTTTTTGAGTACTTAGTTTAGAAAATGACCAATGTAAGAAAGTATGCATCTGTTTCGTTCAAGTAACAAGAAGGCATTGGGCACTGGCCAGTTCCTGGAAGTCTGGGGCTGTGATCTTTGTCGGCACAGCTCCAGTGACTCCCCCAAATAAGCCCAAACACTCTCTTACTGTTTTTACTTTCTTTTCTCTCAGAATGGAATTTGGCATGGCTGCGTTTCTGATCCTGTGGTGCTCTGACACATACTGGTGCAAAGCCCAAGGACTGCAGGTGGGGAGTGTTGTACACAGTCATGCAGAGTTAAACAGTGACAGCAATTCTCTGCTAGCAGTTGTTACACATCCTAATTTTGTGGTCAACTCTTGAATTGTGTATCTATGACTGTGCTTCATGTACTCTTTTAACAAAGAAGTAAAGAAGGGAAACTCTTTTCTGGCATTTAAAATATTTGCCTTCCCTACTCTTAAACACTAGCCAGAATCAATGACAGTATCTTTGGAAACATTTAATCTATTCAGCAGTTAGGCTTCATTATTAGTGAATGGCTAAATTCACATGCCCACCAGTGTTCTTTGTAATACTAATAGCCAGAATTAGAGAGAGTCTGAAGTTTTGCAGTGTGAAACTTGTGGTTTAGGGTCTGCCTCCTAAAGAAAAGGGCTCCGTGGCCTACTCTTCCTTTTATGTCTTTTCTGTCTCTCTGGTTCTTCTGAGGCATCATTAACACTACATATTAGCCAGGGGACATTTGTCTGAAAAGAGAGTCCTTTTGGGAAAATGTGTGTTTTTGCATAGAATGAGACAGAGTAGGGAAATAGCTGGAAATTAATCTGTTTTCCTTTATACTTTATCCCAAATTATTTTTTGTTTGTTTTTGTGTTTGTTTTTGTTTTTGTTTTAAATGACTTTGTGTTAAGTATTACTATTTGCTTTAGAAATGTAGTAACCTTACGTGAAGATAAAAGGCAATACTCCATATCTTCTGCTTTGATGTTTTCAAAAGGATGTGGCTAGTTATGTGTCAGGATAGATCCACCTCACAGTACCCATTGCATTTCCGTTTGGTAATCTAGACCTTCTCTATTCTGGATTCGTGTGACGCTATTGTAAAAGCAGGCAGTTTCACTGTCATGCACCCTTTCTCAGGTCTCTTCTGGGATAGGGTAAGCAGCCTTGGAGATGCACTGGGGAAACAGTGATGTAGTGTGATAATGGCTCACACTTTGTAAAAGCCAGAGGCCTTTTATTTTAGTGAAGGTGGAAATGTCTCTGAAAATGTCTAGAGGGGAATTGAGACAGTATTTCTTTTATGAATAATGTATGAAAGCATGGAGTTGTCTTTAGAAACTGATAGGCTTTCTGAAAAAGATGAGTAATTCAGGACTGTGTTTGTCTTGGTTGGCTGGGGTAAGGATAGAGCTTGTTGCCCAGAAGGGAAAAGGAAGGAGTATTGAAAAGGAGATCAGCTGAAGGATGTGGTATGGCAAGAGGGAAAAGGACATGTAGAGGAGATGCAATCAAGAACAGATTTTTTGTGTGTGACAAATTAATACACTCTTACACTCCCTGGAATCCCGCCTTCTCCAGTTGCCAGGACTTGTGTATGGGCTCTTTCAATGCCATACTTCATTAATGACCCTTAAGGGGCTAACATTAACACCTGTTTGTGGTTATTTCCTGTCACTGTTTACTCTCCCAGATGGTATAAATACAATATGTCCAGTGTGTTAGGCATTTGGCAGTAATACACCCTTTGCCAGCTAAATGCCATTCATGATAAATTTGGCAGCTATTTCATAGTCTGAATAGTCTGTCCTCAGTCAAAACCAAAAACTTAGATTCTCAAAATAAATAGGAAATAAGTAGCCCACTTGTTTATCTTTCATCTTATATTTTGTTTTCTTGTACCAAAAGGGTTGAACTGAGAAGAATCTTAAAATCGAATGGAGTGCTAAGACTGAGATGGATGCTCCAGTGCAGTGGGATAGGGTGTACTCATGTGATCCTGAAACTATTATTTCATTACCAGAGGATATGTGACTTTGTTCTGTGACTGAATGCTACCGATATTGGAAGATACTGCTAAAGAGAAGAATGTAGTTTCCGGGTCTTGAATTAAGTCTTGCTGTTGCCTAAGAAATATTTAAAGAAGTAACTGGAGGAGTGATAAACAGTGTTTCTGGAGTGCTCTGAGAAGTCATCCAGTACTGGCCAAAATGTTTTGTGTGTGGTTCATTACTTCCGTTTTCAACTCTCCCTGAGCAGGGAACATGTATTTCTAGGGCTGTGATGTACCATTTTTGTCAATTTGGAGTTCTAAGGAAATGTTTTATATTGATAAAAATAAGAAAAACATTGTAATTACTTGGCTTTGTCAGAGATAAAAATACTAAGGACATAGGCATTTGCTGATATCTAGCCAATGGGCAAAAGTCTAAAAGGTGAGTAAATGAATACCTATGCTAACCCGTTGATCATCTGTTTGCTAAAGTAAGTAGTATATAAAATGCTACATTCTGCATAGGCAAGGTCAAATGGGAGGCTTATGCCAACAGTGGGCATATAGATGCATTTTTCCAGATGACATTGTGCTGAGGCTGAATCCCTGACAGCTGTGCCTTGATGACAGACATGATGGTAAAGCATTTATCTCTGGATTCTGCGCAGGCAAATATCCAAACCTGATTATTTTACTAAACCAAGCGGAGCAAAGACCTTGTAAAGTTCTGAATGTAGTCATTTAGCCTTGAGGTCCTTACCATGGCACATGTCTGTCTTTTGTGTGTGTGTGTGTGTGTGTGTGTATAAATGCTAAAGTCAATTAAGAATGCAAGCCACTTTCAGGACAATTTAAGATACAGATTTTGAGTACTCTTTCTTCACTCATAAGATCTTATACATCTGAGTGAATATGAGATTATTCCTTCATCACCTCTTCCCTCTATGATGAATAATTTGTCAATGATCTAGTCAAACCCAGAGACTTTGCCATTGCCCAAGTGTGCTCAGGGCAGTCTGCATAACATTTGCAAGTATTAGGAAGAGAGCTGAGAGCACAGTTTTTAGTTTTGGGCAGATGGAGCATCCTAAAACATGGTTTACTTCAGTCCAGACACTATTTTGCCTGGACTTTAGCTTGTCAGCTCAGTGCAGGGGACATTTTTCAGTATAAAACTAGGATTTTCCAGTCAGATCCCATTTGCACAAGTTTGAATCCTTTTTATTTTTAATCACTGCTGCTCTCTGTTTTCTTGCTCCCATGTAACACACATTTTTTTATCAGCAGAAAATGGGAACACTTTGTTGATCACATTGTTATTTCTATTTTCACATATATAATTGTGAAATAATTGTTATCACATAGTATTTTCATTTTTATCATGTCTTCATACTGTGATTGATATGAATAATATGTTCAGCATGATTTTGTACCACAGATTGTCATCAAAAGAGATTTCCTTCTGGAGAATCTTTGGCTTGGCTATAACATTATAGCCAAATATTTTCTCAAAAATATTAAGAAAATTCATTAAAGATGAGGCTAAAAGAGAGTGAGAAGATCCTGAATTTTCAGTGCAGGGAGATGACTGAAGTGTCTAAAGCAGGTTTCTCATACTACTGATAAAGTTGGACAGGGGTTGCCATTCCGACTGATTCCAAATGAACTTGTATTACTGTTCCTGACCCACACACTGCCTTTATAGCATATATGCACTTTTATGTCCACATACAGCTTCTGTTACCAAATTGCTCTGTTATGCTAATGAAATTTAGCTCAGGCATCAGCTCCTTGGGTGTTGTTTGTGCTCAGAGGGTTTTATAGCCTTTATTGACATGGATTTGGCCCACTCCAACGAGGGTTCTCCTCAAGTTGTTCCTGACACAACCTGGCAGAGCAAAAGGCCCAGGGATGATTCTGAACAGACTGTTCATATGTGCCTCACTGTCACAGAAGTGGGCTGTTCCATTCCCATTCCATGCCTGAGAATGCCACTGTGTATATGTGTAATTTAGTCAAGAGTGATACATCCCCAGTCAGGCTCAATCCAACCAACTTCCCCAATTTACTTGCAGTAACTTCCCCAATTTACTTGCTGCTGGCCATGGTGTTTGAAATTTGAGGATCTTTTCTCTGCTTCATGTCCCTCCTGTATATGAAGAGGTAACATCCTTGTGACTGCTGTTATTTGCAATCATCGTAACTTCGTGTGCCGTGATAGGTCCCCTTTTTCCTTGTTCAAATGCACAAACTAGAAGACTTCAAAAGGAAGCCAAGAGTTGTTTTCGCCATTGTCCTATTACGTGGCTGTTCACAGAGCACTTCCAAGCATAAACGGCATGTTCTGCTGCAAGCTCCAAACTGTACTTGTGTATTTGGACTTAACCCAATCTGCCTATTTTGGCACTGTGATACAGAAATAAGAAAGAAAAATTATTATTATTAAACAGAATACCAGCTATTGTCAGTGTGTAGGGTCAGTTGACTATCCAACACTGATCAAATTTCTGGAGGGCTGAACAGCCAATATGTCTACTTTTATGTAAATTCCTACCAGAGGACTCTGAATCTGGTCAAAAAAACAGGCTATATGTTTTGCTCCTCAGATATGGTCTTTATGCATCTGTTTCTGAACATCTGGCTTTAATGAACATGGCTTGTTTAATATAATATCCTCTGGTTCCCTGAGATGCTTCCTAGAGCTCTGGGGGTAACCCTCCTTTTTCTACTTTCTCCCTGGAATTTTTTCTGGGATTGCAGCCTAGAGAAGAAGGTCTGTAATAAGGCTGCTTGTGCCAGTGAATTGATTAATAAAAGACTATCAGATTCCTTACAAAGACCAGTTCCCCATAGTAGCATGACTATATTCATAGGCATGATGGTATACTCAGAGTCTTTATGGTAGAGGCAACTGCCTTCTTTTATCCATCCTTTTCTTCCCTGAAGTCTTCAAGTCTTCAGGCTTCTCTACTTCACCTCTTGTTAGTGAGAGTGGTGACTTTCAAGTTCTTGTCCTTCTTGCTGAAATCTTCACAGGCATTACATATTGCCGGCATCTCCTTCTCATCCATGAGGATTTCAAGTAAAAGAGAAACAGGCTTTTTTTTCACAGAAGTATTTCCTGTGTTCCAAAAAAGCAACTTAAATAATGAGAGTCTTTAAAATCAATTAGTAGTCATTGAAATTAATTTCTTGCCCAGCAAAAAAGACCAATCAGCTAAACAATTCTTTTTCTGTGTGTAGAAATCAAGGTAATACAGTCTAATTTGCACGGTTGTTAGCGGCATATAACTATGATGTGTCTTTATACCCTGTGGGTATTTTTTGTTATTTTGTGAATAAATTTCTTTAGCTGGAATTTTGTTTTTATCCTTTCTGCCTTGAAAATAATCTAAGAGATATGGAAACTGTGGTATGAATCATTCTTTAGTTTTACACAACAGAATTGAATAATTTTGCTATGGCTTTCGTCTTTGTTCTGCCTTTTTTTCTGTTAAAACTCAGTGCTAAACAGCTGTTTGACTTGCACAAGTGGTGCTTCTACTTAGTTCAAGACACTGAAGCTGTGTTTAGTTATTCCTAGGGAAGGAAGGCATTTTTTCATGAAATCTGTAGGAAGAGACNCTTGGTTTCATGATTTGTTTCAGGCTTGTTCGGCATTCTGAGCTCATTTTTTTTTTTTAATTTTTTTTTAATATTAGGGCTGATGCATTTTTGAGGCACTTCTTCATATAGGGCTGTGGATATTTTGTCTTTTCTGAAATTTCTTATTCCAGACCAGTGTTCTTATTTCCTTCTTCACTGATTAGCTGGTTCAGATAGCACTGGGACAACTGTTTTTCCTCTCTCCTATTAGGTTTCTCTGTCTTTCTTCAAAGTTCCAGCATCCCATTTGGTACACATTAATATTTCTGTATTTATTCTCTCTGTGTGCTGCTTTACATTTTTTATTGATTTTATTTAGTTGTGAAAAATAGAAATATTAGAGCTGTCAGCCATCTTTTGTGCATTTTGTGGTAAGTTGGTAGTGGCTCTGAAAGTTCTTTTGGAGTTAATAGATGCCCTGCAAAACCAGCTGTTTCAAGCATGCTCATTTTCTCTTTCACTGGCCATTTATATTCTTCAGTTTACTTTATAATTGCATTATTAAACTCATATTTTTTTGTTTGAAGTTCAGTAGTTCATCCTGTAAGATGTGCTTGCATTATTTAATATCACAAAAGTTATGTGTAATTACTTTGTATTTTTAACTAAAAATTTGTTACTTTTTTGTGTGTTTTGCATAGGCAGTAAACTAAATAACATAAATGACACATAGTTTATGGGACAAAGTCTGCTTTTGTATTCCTTCTGGACTGATCATCCATCATGGGTAATATTCAGTTATTTCTCTGCAAAGATATAAGTAGCTCCACTGTTTGAAATGCAGACTTGGGAGTACTGGGTTTCTAATGAAAAAGATTTTGGACCAGATTTGACCCATTCAGACCATTTAATGCTGATGGGGAGATATTAATTCCAAGAATACATACAGTATGTTCTATGAGTCTTTTCTTTCCACATAATCTGTAAATAAGAAGACTAGATATATTACAGGGAAGTGAATCTTTGAGATCTGTGGGATTTGAAGATTGACTATTGGCTTCAAAGAGAACTAAATGCTTTCAAACATCTTGCCTTTGACATTATTTCTGGGAATGCTTGCATAGCTGGACAATGGTCAATACAAATCTTTGACAGCAGAAATTGGCCCAAGTTCTCCACCTTTTTTAGGGAGGTTTGCAGTTTTCAATTTGCTTTATCAGCAGAGCAGCTAGGTTCTGTTCTCTGAACTGAGGGCATTAAGATTTGGAAAAACTTGTGAAATATATGTAATTTTGCAGAAGATGTAGAAAAGATACATCAGAAACCATTATGAAAAATGATGATTCAGAGATGTCTGTTGTGGCCTAACCCAGAACTATTTGGCACAGCACAGCCCCAGTGAGTAGGTTTTATGCAAACTTTTGCACTGTTTAGTGGCTGATGACTCCACTTGCCTTGTATTTCACTTCATTTTTAGCCTGTAGACAACATTGGTAAGGGGAATGGTTATTCTACAGTCATCATTCCCTGACAGTAAAAAGTCAGTCTGGGCATTTGGAAATGACACAGTAAATTTCTTGACCCTCACAGGAAATCTCCCAGGGACTTCAGAGAGGCCATGGTCATACAGACATGTCAACTTCTATACTGTAAGGCTGCGTCTTGATGTGGACTCAGTATCTACAGTACACAGGATGACTGTCACTGTGCTGTGACTGTCAGTGTCTGCTCTGTGATCACTTCCCAAGCTTCAGAAAGAAGACTTCCTCCTGCTTTGTCCCTGTTTACCCAGTATAGGTGGTACATCATTAGAGCTTCTCCCTGTTGTCATCCCCCAAAAACTGGCCACATGGCAATGAAATACTGCATTCTGGAGAACAAAGAGAATTCAGTTGAGGAAAAATTCTTCCTCTTCCTGCACGTGAGGCCTTAAAAGCACCTAGCACTGAGGGATGAGTCTTCAGTCATTTTGCTGCAGGCTGCCCAGTACTTTATTGCTGGACACCAAGGGACTCCACTCCTATTTGTGCAGAGGCTCAGCAGCCTTGAGCTTTTCAGCAAGGCCACTGGAGAGTCCTTGACAAGGGAACTTTGCTGAGCATGCAGGCAGCTTCTGGGGTGGCAGGAACGACAGGAAGCTCTACCCCAGAAGATAGAAAATTCCATCTGCTTATCTCTCTCTATTCCCTGAAGTATCATGCCTGACAGTTGCTTCTCTCATACATTATTTGCAGGTTACACCAATGCTTTCTGGAAATCTAGAGTCAGCAGACTTGGTTTTCATGTGATGTTTACATACTCTTCTTATCACCTCAGGTATTATTTTACTTCCTTATCTTGAATGTGCTTGGTACATGAAGTTTTCTGGCCTCTGTTCCTCTCTCCTCTTGCCTTCTTTTCTTGGCAGCTGTAATTTCTACATTTTCTTTCCATAATAAGCTTCTGTAATTTAATTTCTTTTTTTTTCTGTCCTATTGTAGTTTGTACAAGTTTCTATTTGCCTGGAAAGTCCTTCCTGAATTTCAGTTGTCCCTATAGGAAGTGTGAGTCTTGGCTATATATCTATCCCTAATGTATTGCCTTGTATTTCACTTCATTTTTAGCCTGTAGACAACATTGGTAAGGTATATTATAGTATATATTACTGACATTTACACTTGACCTAATGATTTGTAGGATCACATGACAGAGAAGTAGTGGGGGAGAGAGGTGTCATACTCCCCTTTATTTTTTTTGATAACTTCTGGCTTTGTTGCTATGTATTTCTAGTTGTCTGGTTTTAAGTATCTCTTTTGTGTGCTCAATGTGTAACCCAATTGAATAACTTTTCACTGTTTGAAAAAGATTTGTTTCTTTTTTCCTGATAAGAAGCTCACCTTTTTACTGTCATATACCAAAATATTAGTGTTAATTGAAAAGCTCTGCAGATAGGACCATATATTTTCAGTGTCTGAAAATTAGGGGCCTGGGTCTGTATTCACTTTGTGTCAAATTCCTTAAGTTTATTTGGATTTTTTTTGTATTTTTAGTGTTGGGTGTTACATATAGTACATTGCCAGAAGAGACTATTCTGATCCTTTTCAAAATCCCCACATTTAATATATACAATGCATCCACACTAGTTGACCAGTGTTGAATTGGAAAGCCATTCACTTGACTAGCCAGCAGGAACTCAAATCTTTTTCCCCATCTGCTTCCAGAGTAAACTCTCACCATGACCTCTGCCTCATTTTGTTCCTAGATGAATCAGTGTAGAGCTGACTTTCTTGAGCTAAACATTATTCTTTCCATGTACCTTCCCAAGTGATCCAAATTGAGAGGCAACCTGGTCTTGTCATTATTTTGTGTTAGTCCAAGGCTTCATTACAGTTTTATCTGTCAATGTTAATTGTGCAAAAAGCTATTGCAAAAACCACAGTTCCAATTAGGGTGACACTTTATTACATGCTTCTTAGTTTTGCTGGTCCTTGATAAGTGTAGTATAAATCTGTCATCACCTTTAGTGCCAGCAATGTGGAGTGCCCCTGGAGGCTGGAAGGCACCAGTGCCTCTGTTTTCTTCATAACAAGATACTGTGAATCTCCAGCCAGGTGCAGTACAGGTGCTACTTCCCAACAGTGCTCCACTCTGCTTTCCCAGCCCAACACCCATTTCTCTGACTACCCAGGAGACCCATTTATTAGACCTCTCTTGCAGCATTTCATTTTCTATCAGCTCTCTGGTATAGAATTTTCATCATATTCTAAGCCATCTCAATACATAAACATGAACACTTCATCCAGACCTCTTGTACAGTTTTTGGATGCAAGTTTTCCATACCTGTTTTTAGTTTAATTTTTCAAAAATTGCTTATTTCAGTAACTGTTTAACCTGACCTTGGTTTTTTTTGTAGGTTTGTGAAGTTTTGTTATTGTTGTTGTTTTGTTCACTAATTTCCTTGTGACAGGAGAGAAATGTGGCTTTTTCTGAGCTATATGATGAAGTTATATGGCATAGTTCTGGGATTTGTATTTTACTAACAGTAATTGAATTTTTTTCTGGGTCTGGAATGCCTCTGTTACTGGGATTCTTTTCACTCCTAGCACTCTTAGGAATCATCTTACTGTCTTGAAGTCTCCATGACACTGATTTATGTCCTTTTGTCATGCTACAAAATTTCTATAACCCTGGCTCGTAACTTAGTTTCCTACATATCATTGTCCTTATTTACAGTAGAATTTGTGTACTTTCTTTTGAACATCAAGTAGGAAGAATTTTTTTTTCAGGTAAAATTTTTTAATGCTGTTGTTCTTAACCTTCTTACTGAATGTTCTTTTCTCTGCTGGTTTCTTCTGCTCACAGGGAACGATTCTGACAACGTGTTTTTGGGCAGAATAAGCTTTTTCTTTCCTCCAGTTCTCTACTACTCCTGGTACACTTGAGCATCAGATAACAAACAGGCTTCTAACTGCTGGTTTTGTGCTCTTATTTTTTTCTTGTGCCTGTTTGAGGTTCATTATTTCTCCTAAAGTGTTGCCAGCGTGAGCATTGATAAGGAGATAGACACAGCAAGAAGCAAGAGTTGTGCTGTTGGGATTATACTCTAGAGGACGCTGCATGCTGTTTTCCGATATGATTAATCAGCTGAAATGCACAGAGCTTTTTAGGCTGAAGAAATCCATTTTGAAAGGGAGTCTGTTTGGTTATGACCAAGATAGGAAGGTGAGGATTTCCCCCTTCCCTCACAGGTAGAGATTTCACCAAGGACAAGGGGGAAATATTGGTAAGCAATACTAAGACATGAAAGTGGGGGAGGTAGTCAGGCTCAGCAGTCAGGCTTTGATTTGTAAGCCACAGATAGATGCATGGAGCATGACAGGGCTTTTGTAGACAGAAGCAAGTGCAGGCTGCAAAGGTCCTGGGCAGAGCTCTAGAGTAGAGGACTTGGCTTTTGAAGGGCAGCCCCCAAGCCCCATTGTATACAGACAACCACTGGGCAAATGTGGCCATGTGGAGGCATGGCCAGGGGGTGCAAGAGAAGGGGCTCATCTGTTGTACTCAACGCATGAAAACCCCAGCATAGTGTTTAGTTTGGTTGGTTTGTTTTCAAAGGTGAAGAGAATGAAGAAAACAAACTGTGATGCCATCATGGCACAAGGCTCAAAACCTCCACATTGTGACAGCAGTGGTTTCCCTTCCTGTGGATTGTAATTTCATTTTGAGGGTCTTCACACAGGTGGGCAATGTGGATGAGAGATGCTTTGCAGGGCTGAAGTAATATCAAGAAGAAATCAAAATGCTGGGAAGCCCTCTATGCAAACATGCCTACGCCAGGTCATCTTTCTGCTGTGCTGATCTTGGAGGGTCTTTATGGAAGGAGAGCCCATGCAGGGGTCAGGATATGCTGTGATTTACCCAGAAAGTGCCTCTGGTAATTTCATTCCCTATATCACTGAACAACAGCATTGGCTATCCTGGGAGCTATCCATGGGAAGGGTTATTATTAAACACATGTTAATTGCTTCTTTTTTTGAAGGACTGGATTAGGGGCACTTCCAAGAGTCAGGAACAGCTCAACCAGAAGGTTTAGAAGTGTCCTATCAGTATTTGCTTTGGCATATGCAGAAGTGAAAAATAAAAATTCTTGGATATGGCCGAATTTAATTTTAGGTCAGAGAAAGCTCTATATTCTTCCAACCTGGCTATTTTAATTGTATTATGAAAATATTCCTGCAGGTTTGGCCACTTCATGATCAGACCAACTTCTCTGTAAAATATGTCAGCCATTTAAGGTTTTTTTTAAAGGAAGAAATATGGGANATTATAGAAAAAATTCTGACAGGAAAGAAAAGCTTAGGTTTTTTTTCAGAGGAAATGCCGTTACATAAACACTGATAGGAGCTGGAGGGTCTAAGGAAAAAATACAGATTATTGATATTTTAAAATAAATATTTACAATGTGTAAATAGCAATTTTTTAGGACTGTACAAATGTAAACTGCTTCATTTGCCACCTGCAAAGAAATTGTCTGGTTTTATTTTTAATGCCTACGGGTAGGTAGCAGGAAATTTGTACTACTTACACGAATCCTAATACATCGAAATATTTTCATTGCTGTATTCATTTGGCAATTCTGTACTTGTGCTGGAAAAAAATCAATAATAGGCTGAAGTACCGCTAGTATGATTATTTATAACAAGCCTAAAAGTTTTTTCATCCCTGTTCCTCAGCTGGAGGAACTAAAGTTTTCTTGACTTGCTGCTTGCATTCTGTTTGATTTTCTTGGGTTTTTGTTTTTTTAGGAATGGGAGACTGGGAGGTGTATTGAGTGTAAACCATCAATGCCAGTAGCTCTTCAAACTTTTCCATTTGTTTGACAAAAATGTTCATGGTTTTGTAGTGGTATGATATTTAAAATATTTCTTTCTGTTTGATGATTAATATCAAACAGATGGTATTTTTTACCTTTGTCTTTTAAAGTTCTCATAGGTAAGAAAGTGACAGTAAATCATCATCCACTGAATGCAAAGAGACGTTTTTGTCAGCTTTATACACCTTCTCTCAGACTTTCTGTGCATAGAGGATCTTGGCTCTCAAGGACACCTGCAAAATATTTCCTAAAGTGAGACAACTATCAAGGTGCTAGAAAGGAGGCAACATTCAGTTGGAAGCAAGTAATTCTCCAGTAATGCAGCCTGAAAAACTGCTGAATCTGATCCCTCCGTAGCAAGATGCTGGGTAACACACTGCTCAGTGCAGTCTTCCCTGATTGTAATGCAGCAAATAGAAGGACAGTGGTAAGGCAAGATATAAAAATATCAAGTGTTTCCAAGTCTTGATGGCTGCATGTCATCAATAGAAGAATCACAGATTTCACCAGCTCATGATGTGAACTTGAAAACCTGCTGAGATTTGGTTTGGCCAATCACTGTTTGAAACAGACATGGGTAAATATGTTTTCCAAAAGTGGCTTTTATTTGCCCAAGTAAGAGACAGATGTTTTGAGTTCTTACCAATTACAGGCCAAGAGTGTAAAAAACTCTGGGTCACTGGTTCTGATTTTGACGTTTCCATTCATAAGAAAAAGATTGAGCTCTCTGAGAATATACTAAGACATGGAAACCAATTATTTGCTCTCACTTTAGCTCTACAGACTATCAAAAAATAGAATAACACACCACACTCTGGCTTCAAGGCATGTGAAATAAAACAGTACTGTATACACAGTTTGAAGAACATGTTCCAGGAGAAAGGCAGCACTTTCGTATTTCACATTAGTAAATAAACCTTATAGTAAGTTTGACCAAGAAAGGCTATGATTTTTTCATTTACATGGGATGAATCTTATTCTTTTATGCCACTGTTTCACTAACACTACACCATATATGACTCCAAGATAATCAGCCAACAAGGCATATTTTAACTGCCATGAAAGATAGGAAACGTGGCAGTGTAAATACCAAAGTTTTTAAGAGACCTGCATGCTTTACATTGAACGGCTGTTTCTGGGTTCCAAGGTCATCAGCTTACTCTGTGAGCAGAGGACTTTGCATGCTGGAGGATGTGGGGGCAAAGCTGCTGTCTCTTAGGATTACTGCTGTGTCTGAGAGGAGGCGTGGGGCAAGTGGGTTGTAGAAAGCTGAAAGGAGGCTTTCCTTCATTCCTGGAAACTTCTCTGCCCCATCTCCATCAGAGCATGGGGAAGCTTAGAAGTCCAGGGTGAGATCCCTCAGAGATTTGTCAAGAACTAAGCAGGCCTACATTGAGGATACATCCATAGCCTACATCACCATCCATGGCCTGTGACTTGGGACTGGAAGTAGGATGGATACCCAGAGATCCCAGTCACCGAGAAGCTGAGGAATATGTGCCTCTGTTATGACTTCACTCTAACAGGCACAAAACTGGGCTGGAATAGCTAGACAGACATAGTACTCTTACCCCTGTAGCTCCCTTTGATGTGCAGAGAATTAACTGCCCATGGGTCAGCAACATTTTCAAGCAGCCTTATTATGAAGTGCAGCTCTATTGATAGACCAGGGTCATCTGCCTCTCCCAGGCTCCCTGTTCATTGTGCAAGGTCAGGTAATGAGACAATGCAGCTGCTGGCAGCTTGAGTGGCTGGGAAGGAAAGATATGGGGTTTCAACTTTCAATGCCCAGCATTGTCATTTAGAAGGATCTTGTCGTCCCCCTTGCTTGAAGCCAACCAACTTGCTTTGTTTAGAGAAAATGTTATTGTATTTTTAAGGAAAATAGTCTTTGCTGACTAAACAATTTTGCTTGTGTTCTGGTAGCTCCAGTAACATTGATGTGTGGAAAGTGATCAACCCTGGAGTTTTAATAATACATGAACTGCAGCCTTGCTATGCAAGTGAATGGGACTGTAATAGTGCCTGCTAAAACTATTCCTGCCAAAACAAACAGCAGGAGAAGTTTCTTTTCCATATACCAAAGTCTCACTTCAGCACTTGCCAGGGAACATTTTCCTCTTCCTGTCTTCTGCCTGTCCTGGACAAATAAAGAGGGCACAGCAGTACTGGAGGACTGCCTGAAAGGTTGTGGGCTGCAGTCCTTAATGCAGTGCTCTCTCTTTCTTCAGAAAGGGCTTTACTTTTTCATTTCAGAGCTTTTATAAGACCTTAGGGCTGGGGCCTGCATTCTTCTGTAGTAAGCTCACAAAATTGGATTCCCTTCGGACTTGCAAACCTTGGCCACATTCATATTTTATGTGAACCACTCCACACAACTGATACTTCTGGTGTTTATTTTTCTTGATTTGAAATAATTCTTATTTCCCTCTGAGGAAACCTTGCCTGTTAATGACTGCTAGCTATAGCATGCCATCAACTATCCTCAGGTCTTCTCCCGTGGCTGTCTTATCTCATCCATCACCTCCAGACATGAGGTCAGAGGTTACATGAAGTGGAGGAAAAAAATTAATGCTTGTGAAGAACTGAATTGTTTTGCTTTAAAATATTGTCCTGAGGCTAGCTATAGAAACCTCTTTTGCTCAAGTGGTGTTCTCTCCTGTAGGAGTGGAGACACAAAATTTCCCAGTGGTTAAGTCATCAGGCATTCTGATAACAAAAACACATGCTACCATACTGACTGATGATAATTAGGAGATGCTCTTTGCAGTTGTGTCACTGTATTTATCCATGTGGTTTTTTTGGTGGTGTATGTGTATCTCTTTGTGTGTTTGTAGTTTTCACTGTGAAGGTGAGATAAGAACCAGGATCTAGATCTGTTCCTCACAGCCCCTTTGCCCCTCCAAACAGCACCCAGAGCCTGGATCCAAGCCCAGGAGTAACTGGAGAGGAGTAGGTTCTTCCCTCACACCAAGATGGGGAGCAGCCAGGAGTGGCAGTGAGATAATGGTGGGTCTCAGAGTTCCAGATGGATGGGACAGGTTATTTCCCACAGACTGGTGTAAGTTCAAAGTACCATTTTCCTTTGACTGTGAAATTTGCACATGTAGCTTATTTTTGAGCCCACCAACCTTATGTTTCAAGATATTTACCATCAGGAAAATCTCCCAGTCCTTCTAGGACATGAAGCTCTGAAAGAGCATTTTTCAACCATGCAAAAAAACCCTAGTATTCTGGATATCAACCAGAAACCTGTGTTTGAGTGGCCATTGCTATTAAGGTGAGGAATAATCACTTGTCTTTGATCAGACTTGCAGTGATTGCCTTGGTGACTATCCTATATTATTTGAGAATATACACATGAGCCTTCTAGAAATATATGGGACTCGTTGTCAAATCTTTGATAAGATTTACCATCCACTACCTTATAGAAAAAGACACTTGTGATGACTGATGGGATAAGAGAATTCCTGCCATGATCTGATATTTAATCTGTCTGCAAAGATGAGTCTTGCATTCCAACTTCTGATTTTTCCTTTCTTATCTTTTCCCCATAACATGTAGTAATTGGTTTTTTTAAATTCATTTTTTATCATGTGGGTAGGCAAAATGTTTATCTCTGCTAAGCTGCTGTTGTAGAATGTAGACACTTATCTAAGTTTGATATTACCTGTTTTTACCTAAATGTTGCAAAACAACCTGAATAAAACTAAACATTGACATCTAATATTAACTAACATCAATTTTCTATCTCCCATAGTCTGGTAAGATGTAGAGATGCTTTCATTTGTCATAAGTCATACTGCTTTCTCCAATGTTTTGGTGCTTCATTTATGAAAATCCAGTTGTAAACTGTTACAAGGGAAACATCTGTCAATGTCTAGGTGCAAAGCAGCAAACACTTGGAAGGTAAGCATGCACACTCAGCAACTGGTGGTCAGCTTCTGGTTCCACTGAAATTTCTGATGTTCATTAAAGTTGGATTCGAAACAAATAGCCTTGTAAGTTTTTAGAGGAATTGAAGGTTTTCTCAAGCTGAAATGCAGGTTAACAGAGAACAGAGACTGATAGTATTTATACAAACTGCCAAGTAGAAGGAATTTTTTTTTTAATTATCCAGACAGGTTTTATCTTTCTTTGAACTGACAGAGTGGCCTTGAGAAGGCGAAGAATACCTATCAGGTTACCCGTAGATAAACAAATGCAGAAACATCTTTAAAAGAAAGAAATTACTTCCATATATGAGGTGAAACTTATAATACATTGTTTTATTGACCCAAATTACCCTTTTAATTATCTATTTTTTAATTCTCCTTCTTAAAAGAGAAGTTTGAGGAAACTCTACTGTCATAAATCTCATGACTGTATAAGGACAGTGCTGGGGTATTGCCATGGTGCTTTGACACATTATCATCCTAGTAAATGATCCAAGTGTTGAAATTCAGTGTGGAGAGATGGCTTTTGTAAAACTTTGCCATGTGTTTCAGCCCTTCTGGAAAGTACAGCATTATCTGATGGTATGTCTCTTGGAGAGGAATGGAAGGAGACAAGGGAAAAGAGAATATGGGTTTTGTACGAGTAATGATATTAAACTAAAGCTATAAATGAAGAGAAGCTTCCTTGTAAGCTTGTACAATTAAGACCCATACTGTTTCTAAATCCTTTTTCTCGCTTTATAATTTTATGATAAAAAACATTACCATTGCTTTTGGACTTATGTAATAATTCTAGTAGCCACAAAGAGAACAAAATGTTGTTTATTTATTTACTTGTGAAACAAATTATGCCCCTCTGCAAACTTCACTGTATAATTTGCACTGGATTGGTTGTTTAGAAGTATGCACATGCTAGTTTAAGTACTCCACTCTCCCTAGATTTCGAATTGTCATACAAGTGGCTCTGACTTTAGTGAAACAGTTGCAGCTCATTGTATCTCCCAAAGTCAGAAATAATTTGTCATAACAGAGTCCTCCATTCAAATTTGCAGTCAGTGCCTATAAAATAAACAAAACATGCCTAACAGAATTTAAAGGGATTGCATTATGGTAGCAAACTGAGTACCTTTGAATGTGATTCAATAACATTATAGATTTCTCCCCATTTATCACTTGTGGTTCATTTTCTTTACCAAATACAGTAGGCAGTTATTGGTTAAACTGGTACACACCGGGGGTTCCCTACCAAGAACACATTCTTTTGAAATGTACCCTTGACATTTTCACTTACTTTCTGTGTGTTTGCATGCTGCTTTTATATGCATTTTCCTAGCTGCAACATATAGATATTATTCAGCACAGCCACAGTTGCAACTGGACATGTCATAATTTCTGCTTACATTTGCATTGGTATCAGCCTCACCCAGTGAAAAATGCACTGTGTGTCTCCAAATGACAGCGCTTAGAAATCTGACCAAGGCTCTCTACAGGCTCTCAGAGCTAATGCTAAAAACTTGCAGAGTTATCAGTTCATATCAAGTGAAAACAGCATAGTTTTGCCCTAGTTGATTATTATGTGTGCTGGTGGTGAGTTCTAAGAAGATCTAGGCAGCTGCTTTCTGTCGATTATACCATACCACCTCAATTGAACCTAAATGGGGAAATCTCATCTGGAGTGAAGTAGTTTCTGTTAAGAAAAACACAATCAAGATTTTAGACCAAAGAAAATCTTTCTCATGGTGGGTAGTTTTCTGCCTTGTTTCATAGGAGGTTCCATTGTCATGATGGTGTCCTCTTCCAGATCTTGGTACAGGGTTGGCTCTGGTGCTCTGGAGTTCCCAACTATCCTTGGGAGTAAGCCTGCATACGTGAAAAGACCTTATTTACCCCTTACACAACTGGACTCCTCACAAATTATTCTGGGCAATGGCAGTGAAGTTGTTATGAGTTTGATCCTGCACCGGAGTCCATGGGCTACAGAGACAAAACCTGGCCTGAGGACTAGTCTGAGCTTCCAAAGCCTCAAATGCATCCTTCAGCTTTGCTTTCATCCTGCCTTATGCTTCACTGCTGGTCTACAGATCCATGTCTCTGGGATCTCAACCTCTGTGTCTTTGCATAGTTTTCTGTGCCTCAGAAAAGCCTGTGCAGGGTTTCAAAACTGCTGCTATAGACATTCATGCTGGGGACTTGGCTTGCTTGAAGGGTTGGATGGGATGGATGCTGTGGCTCTTCAGAAGGAGTATTAAACAGCTGAAAATTAGAGGCATGAGTGCTTCTGCGTACTTGCATGTGTATAGGAAAGTGATCAATGTTCTTTGCATCTCTTATTTGAGGAAGTGTTGCGGTATCATGGACTCCACTGATGCTAAGTAGTGCCTTCCCATTGCCCTCAAACACTAATGCCACCTAAGGACCTAGCCCAGCTCTCAAACCTTTTGCATGTTTCCACCACCAGTGCACAAAATAACTTTCCTGCAAACACTGTCAGAAATGTGATGGATTTGTGGGCAAGTCCAGTTTTCAGAGTGTACTGAGTTTTCAGAGTTCACTACTAACAACTGCATCACATGTGGTAAAGGGGGCAGAAAGAAAGAGACAAAAGAGTTTCTCAGATAGCAACAGGGTTTCTTGGACACCAAATAGGGCTTTCTGGTGTTTTGCCTTTTGCCCTTGTGTAGTTTAGGTTTGATGTCAATGAAAGTGCTGACATTACTCCAGGAGGGCTTGTTTCCAGTTGTGCCTATGCTGATGGATGAGATTGAAACAGGTCAGCTCAGCTTTATCATGTCCTTCAACAGTGTCTGTAATGAGGCAGGGAGGAACATGCTGGGAATTCAAGGAGCAGAGGTTTTTCTCTCTGCTCTTTGATGCTTGGTTGGAAATATCAGAGTAAAATAAAAAGCTGTATAAACAGAAAGCACTTTTAAAGCAATTATACCACACCTTATTGCTACTTCTATCTTCTCATGCAACAGATCTGCATGAGGCACTTATGGTATTAAAAATGAAACTCATGGGAGCAAACATGGAGGGGAGCATTTGTAACATGCTTCATTTTCTATGAAAGCAAATAGCAAGCAAGCAAAACTATCACTGACAGGATTAAAGACATGCTGGTAACAGTGCCTGAGTTGAGCTGCCTGGGGAATACGGCATATAACATGAAACTTCTGTCATCCCAGGTCATCTTCTCTTTAGAACCACTTCTCCCTTCCAGTCTTAGGGTGTGAGCCAGTCGTGCTACAGTTTTTTGGACTGAACTGTCAGTCTGTCTTCTTGCTTTTTCTTCTAGGACCTGTGGTTCCATTTTTTCTCTCTCTCTCTCTCTCTGTTTTGTTTTTTTTTTTTTTTAACTTATTTCTGAGGATTCTGCACACTCCTATACAGGAACAGACCAGCTCTGAAAACAAAAGTATGTGGCATTTGTTCTTCAGGGCTAAAGACATCATTTTTTTGTGTCATGGATGGGGTTGACATCACTATTTGCACATGGTTTTTGTCACTTTTTTGTATAAGTATCTCCATCCTACCTTTGTTAGTTTACAAGGGGTAACTTTTTTTTTTTTTTGTGGTTAGTGGCTTAAAAGAAAATAGTGTAAGTGGTATATATCAAACAATACTGGTTTGATATATACTAGAAGCATTCTTTTAGGGATCCTGTGAACCTCCTATTTTACAGCTTTCTTATGTACAGGTACTGTAAGTACCATTGAAATAAATTTCAAAGAAAATCAGCTATGCTGTAGCTAATTTCCTCCTCACTATATTAGTGTGACCTTGGATAAATAGACTTGTCACTTGTTCTCAAGAAGAATGATGCAGAATTCAAGGGGTGGGTGGTAAGGAAAGTAATTTTGAAGGGTCTTTTCACTGTAGGTCTGGGCATGTGTACAGAAAATACTGTGTAATGTAATCACTGTCCCTTAAAATACTCAGTAATCAGTCATTGGAGCACAGAATGTATCCCAAATGCTCTTCAAAAGCAAATGGAGGAATAGCTAAACCCCAGTGCTCTCCATTAAAAATTGCATTTAGGAAGATGCCTTGCCACGTCTAGCCAACCATGTTCTTAAAATAGAGGACACATGACTTTCTACCAGTTTCTCTCACACAATTGGAACTAACTGCACCTGGCAGTTAGTAATGGGCAAGAAAGGAAGCTAACACAGATGGAAAAAGAAGAATGCTGTGAAGACATTCCAGATGCTATGACCTTATTTCCTTTTTTCCCAATTTCTGTCTTTGGGGCAGAGTCACCTCCAGAAATCTCCTGCTAAGGGACTCAGGCCAGCAACAGCAGGAATATTCTCTAGGATTTCCTCCAGTTGTGCTTGCTGGTGCCCCTTTTTACCTAGAGATCAGTGCTGCGTATCAGGTCTGTGTCTGTAGGTAGCAGTATCAATTATGCCTAGAAATAAGTATTGCTGTATGGAGAAAGCCTTTGTGTGGAGCAGCCCTCCATTTGGGCAACACTGGTTGCCAAATAAGTGTCACTGTGATTTGTTACTCATTACGTTGGCTCTCCGTGAAATATGAAATTGTATTGAATGTCTCAGTGGTAATCTCCAAGATCCTGAAAGAAGTTGGCAAAGTCAGACGAGGCAGTGTCTCTCTCATGGGAATGATGTCCTGGAACAGCTGCTTTCCCCAGAAACTATGAAGATGTCACTTTAGAGCCTGAGGGTGAAAGTGAAGCTTTTGAAGCTTTTTTGTAGCTTTTGAGATGTTCTTGATCTTTGGTGGGAAGGTTGGACATACTAGGACCTTGTGGTCTGCAGCACAGACCCTGCTCACAGACTAAGCTCACCAAGAGAAGAGGAAGAAGCCTGACGGATACAGAAGTGAAAGGAAGTGTGGCAGAGAGAATTCATGAAAATAGAGAGAATTTAAATGTTTATGAAGGATGGGTATCTACAGTTTGTTACTTCTCTCTATTTTTTATCTACAAAAGCATGTGTTTGTCAGGAGTGCTAAAAGGTCTGGACCACTAGAATGACCTCAAACACTAGAAGTAGAACATCAGGCACACCCTTTGGAAAAGGTGAATCTTACTCTAATTCTGTAGCTCTGCCAGTGTCAAATATGCTTTTTGAAGCTGTTTTTCTCCTTGTAGGCAGCAAACTACTCTAGTACTTTTTTGTTAGTAGGTAGATTCAGAGAAGAAATCCTCATGTTGGTGGACTCAGGATTCAACTTTCAGTCATTTTGTATCTATTTTGTATTCGTCTTTCTTCTATTGACAGAAGAAATTTGCTCATTGCTATGTGAAGAGCTCTTACACAGAAACTTGACTTCTGAAAAGGTTTGCTGGCCAGCTGTGGTCAATCTAAACATCTGGTTGTGCTCCAAGAAGATCAAGTGGAAAGCCAGGTCTTCTGTTCTGCATTTAATTATTGTTAAGAAGTCACAATGGGTGCATTGTGCTGCAACCTTTGCAAGTGTCACTGGTGATTAGACTGTTGCATTACTATTTCAGTAACACAATATGACACTATATTTTAGATTTATCTGTAAAATACCAGTGCAGAATTTGGCAGCTTGGTTTTGGTTTTGTTTCCAGGATACATTTCTCAAGGAATTTCTCAAGTTTTCCTCTAGACAGTCCTGGGACCTGTCTCTTGGCCAGCCATCACTCCTTTTTGTCCTGAAGTGCCATGGCAGAGGTAGGAAGGATTTGAAAACTTATCTGGAAGTACAAAAGAGGTGAAACCAAGAGTACTTTGCCATGAGGATACCAGCCTTGGTCCTTGTACTGAACTCTGGGTTTGAAAGACTAATTTATTGAACCTGAATATATTCCAAGGCCTGTCAATTTCTTAGCCTTTCAAGAGCATAGGGAGATTTGCCAGTGGGGGACCTTCAATAAAACTGTTGGATGTTTAAATAATCTCCAGTCTAGGGAGGATCAACATGGCCTTTGTACATCCACACAAACCTCATAGCACTTTTGAAAGAGGCATAAAGACATGTGAATAAAAGGTGTTTCACTGGCCAGTTACTGTTAATTTTTCCAGAGACTTTTGAAAGACTTTTTTTTACCAAAATCTTTTAAGGAACGTGACATGAGACAGAAGATCCTTAAATAGATAAATAATTGATAAACAGTAAGAAATGAAATGTATGAATAAAGTACTAATTCTTGCAGAAGGGTGATGTCAGCAGGTGAATTAAATGGTGATTTGTGTGGGACCTTTTATGTTCAGTGGGCAGCAACATAAAAAAAATTGCTGATGAAACTGAATTACTGAAACCAGAAAAGATGAGGGACATCTGTAGAGAACTGTAGAAGTATCTATTGAATATCTTACAAGGTAGGTAAAAATAAGGTGATAAAAATAGGGGGAAAGTGGTCTTAAATTCACCTGTTAAATGGCAGTTTCTGAGCTAACCAATACAGCTCAGGATTGAGATCATGGGTACCCAATACCTCCAAGAAGATACCAGCTCAAGGTTGAGGAAGCATATAAAATAGTATGGTATTATGGGAGAAATAATAGAGTGCATCATTTTGCCATTCACTTAAGTCCACAAGTCTGTCAATTGTTTTAGTTGGAAATTAATTGTTTTAGAACTGAAAAGAGACAGACGAGGTCAGTAAGGGTACAAAGCATTTTCCTAATGAGTTGTCACTAACGATGTCAGGGACACCCTATGAGGTCAATAGAGTGCATCTGCCCTGGTGTGCTGAGTCTTTCCCAGGCTCAGCTGAGGCTATGGCTGGGGATAACTTCTGTCTATTTGTTTTAGAGTTGTCCCAGAGAGCTGCTGTGAAAGGCACTAATTTTTAGTGGATGTGAGGCTGTAAAAATAAACAAAAGTAATTTTGTTGTGAGTATCCACTCTACTACATAGTGGCAGAATCAACCCTTCTGTAAACACATCCTGTTATTTTTCTTTTCAAAATCTTTTTCTTAAAAGCTAGTTTTCCACACCACTTCTCAACCACAATCTCACTATTGTAAACAAGGAACATGTAAAACTTAGGAGTACTGACTTCCATACAAACCAGCAAGCTGCAGAAGTGAAGTTTTATCTCTTCTCATAGCAGAAAAAGGGAAAAGCTCAGTACAGTCAGCCCTGTCTGGTGGACAGAAGAGAGAGAGATTGAAGAGCTATTTGAAGAGCTATTTTCAAGGTAAAATGCCATCAGTTATACTGCCTAGATCGAAGGTCCCAGATGCAGAGGGAGTGCATTCCCTGCTCCTTTTCTTTTTTTTCAGCTCACAGCCTCCCACTTGTTTTTTAAATTAATTTTTGGCAGTAACATAACTCCTGGAATCCTGCCATTTACTGCTTTATGAAAAGAGAGAGGGAGTCAGGGAGAAAGCAAGGGGTAGAGGGAGTATGAAAACCTAATGGAGCCGAATGCAAGGATACATAACTAACTTTTTTTCTACAAAGATGATATATGATTTATTTTTCTGATGAGTCCATTTTTATGTTAGGCCTTGTGGGAGAGAAGACTGTTTAGTAGAGATTGCTGGGTATTTCAAAGTAGCAAAAGGACAGCTAGGCAGAATTAAACATATTGGTATTTTATGGGGTTTCAGTAAAAGAATGTCTGTGTAACACGATCATTCCTTGAATCTTTAAAGCATGAAATGTTTATAGTTAAAAAGATGGAACCATGGAAACACAGCCATATAAAAGTAGGGTAAAGATTCTTCTTATTTTGGGTTTAATGGTTTCACGTTACTGAAGAAATGGCACAGCATCCTCATCCTGCCCCAGCAAGATGCATCATCTAGTCTGTGTTTGTCCCTGACAGTGATTTGGGCTGGGTCTCAACCTATTTTCATTATTGTCCTGTTTCATCATGCCTTTGGTCAGCTGGGATTGGAATAGCTTCTCTGCCCACTTCCTTGGTGTCCCATGGACCTGCTGCTGCCCTCATCTGGTGCCAAGCAGTGTCCTGTGCAAGCTGCAATCTTTGCAGCAAGATTGGAACTGATGCAGGCTCTTGTGGCACTATTTCCTGGAGAATTCAGAGTAAAACATTACAGAAGGCTCTCTTTATGATTGTGGATTACTGCAAGTTTGAAAAGGATAGATATAGATCAGTTCAAGTGTGGAAGAGGTATTTTTGGTCTTTTTGCACTCTTTCTTCTTCAGTGGGGAGACCTTGGAAGGGAAGACATGTGTTGGCACCTTACTGATAAAAGCCAGAAGCATACATGCCAGCCACTGGGATATAGTGACGGTGGTGAGCTACGATGTTAAGAATTAGGAAAGGATAGGGGTGTCATCATCAGTCACTGCACTATGCTCACCTGGAGTCAGAGTCCCTGTCCTTCCCCATATTCTGTTTCCCATTGTAGGGCTTTGCCAACTGCTGGCCAGGCCCTGGGCAGCTGTCTGCACTGCCATGCTGCTCATCATTCAGCTCATCAGCTTCCTCTTGTAAAAACAGCCACCTTACAATTATCGCTGATGTGAGCTTCCTCTTTATTATTTTCTGCAGTAATCAGTTCATTCAGCTTTTCCTTAATTGGTTTGAACTGAAGCCCTTGTTGTGCTCACCAGCTTCCATGTGCTTGGAGAGGAAATGCAGAATTTACGTATGTGTAGCACTGAGTAACAGGATAAGCACCTCATGGTCCATATTTGTGATTGAAGAGCAAAAGGCAAAAAAAAAAAGAGAGGGGAAAAATTATTATTGTTAAAGGATAGAAATGTTTTTTGTCTAAATATATTGCACCACAGACATCCTGATATTCTCAAGTAGGATATCTTTAAATGGATACTGACAGTTGATTTATTCTTGCATGCTGAGCTGGTTTTGAAGTGACATATGTGTAAAAGAAAATGTGAAAGATATTATGGCATAATATAAAAGGAACTGTTGTTTTCATAAGTGACCACATGGTTTTAAAATTTAAACACCGCCCTGAAAATTTGAAAAACAGTAACATCATGCTGTTGCACAAGACCTACTGAAATGATGCTAGGGAGACAGAGAAGTAAATCTTATTGTTGATATTGTCCTACAGAAGGGGAAAAGAGACTGTAGGCTATCAGAAAATGCAGCCTCTGCTCAAAGCAGTCCTCACCACATTCATCTGCTTCAATTGCACTGTTCATCTCAAAGAACTAAAGGGTGCATTTTAAGGTGATGTCTTAAATGTGGTTTCAAATAGCACACCACTGTGGGCTGTGAAGCAGCACAAACATCCCTTGGAGGTCAGTCAATGGGCAAGTATGACCATGCATAACTAGAAAAATAAGTCATAGCTCATTTTTTTTTGTGTCTTAGTTGCTAATACTACTAAGACATGAAAATGTAGCAATTAGAGTTGATAATAGTGAATGAGGACGAGTCTTTTGCCCATCAAAATATGTAAATTCATGTTACCTGCCTGCACTGTTGCAGGGTGGCAAGCTTCCAGCAACTTCAAGTAGTGCAACACAGGAAGAGCAGATCTGCATAGTGAAACTGGTGATGCAAGGGCCACTGACTATGTGCTTGGGAGATTTTCCTTGGACAAGGCGTCGAGGAGTGGCTGGACTGCATTAGTTGACTTCCTGGAATGCATTTGCTGGTCCAGCTTTTCCCCGAAAGGAACCAGTTGGTGACTTCTGGGACTGCTCTTGCCGTGGTGAATCAATGGGTGGGAAGTGGCAGTGCTCTTCTGATCCTACATAAAGTACTAATGTAAAATGTTAGCTTAATGGGAGTTGAGCGCATGGTCCCAAGGGCAGAGGGGTCCCTGCCTCACAGCAATCCCTGCCCCACCCTGTCCTCCATCACATCCTAATATTCACATGTTGAAGTACCCATCCCCATAGCCCTGTGGATAACTGTTTTGCCCCTGGTAAAATATAGTGACATTTGTTTCACAACTGCCTGTTTCTATATGTGTGCAGCCTCTTCCTTATCTCTGAGGCATTTTTTAAATTCCCAGCATTGTACCCTGCTCTCTTGCTCTCCCAGGCATCTCACATAGCTCTGTGCCTCCCTGTCATGCAGTGCTGAGCAACTAGTTACTGTATTTCTGAGGGAAAGTCCAGAGCAACCTTAATATTCTGTCTGAAAAGCAGCTGCTGGTCTCAGCAATTGTCCTAAGGAATGCTTTATAGTTGATCTGCATCCTGATGTCTCTAATATTACTGAGGACGGGATAAGTCAGATCTGTACATCTCTGTATAATACCGTATTGTGAGGGAAAATACGGTATTATTGTATTTATTATTGTATTATTGTATTGTATTAACATATTGTATACAGTATTATTAAACCTTTTCTTCTGATGCAGACAGAAAGTGCATATTGCTGGAGAAGGCAAGCCTTTCAATTAAGTTCACCAA
This sequence comes from Ploceus nigricollis, assembly GCA_013399945.1. Classification (NCBI taxonomy): domain Eukaryota; kingdom Metazoa; phylum Chordata; class Aves; order Passeriformes; family Ploceidae; genus Ploceus; species Ploceus nigricollis. The sequence continues at coordinate 240,839 of VXBC01011529.1, forward strand.
GTGTGTATTTCAGTTTTAGGATGATACCAGATGTGCTTCAGAAAATTGAATATTTAAGGGTTTCAGATAATTTTAACAGAGCTCTATTAAGGGATTAAAAAATATTGGCATCATTAAAACAGGCAAGAAAACATTTATTAGGCTGTCAAAAAGCATTGCAGCTCCAGATAAATCCACTCTTGCTCTGCCCCAGACACTGTTTTCCTGTACCCCAGGGAGTTGTCAATGGAAGAGTCACCATGACAGCTGGAGTGCAAGGGTGAAATGACAGGCTGGCGTTTCACCTTTAAAAAGAACATAGGCAAGCACATATGTGGAGATTCTCAGTTCAGTCGAAGAGAGAACAGATAGAATTCTCCCAGGCCGGAGCCTGGGAAACTTAGAGAAAAGGAATTAAAACAATTATTATCTCT
>VXBC01011529.1:250769-297043 GCA_013399945.1 Ploceus nigricollis
AGTGTGCAGATGTTACAGACAGGACAGTTAGCAGGCAAGAGAAGCTTTTCTAGAATTGCAGATGCATGAAGTGGCAAAAGCAGAGAGATACCAGCTTTAGGTACCAGCTTTCATCATGCATTTCTACTCTCCTCACCAGCACTGCAGTCCTTTAATTGAAAAATGACCTCTTTGGAAATTTGGAACACGGACAGATTTTTTGCTAAGAGACCGCCACTCACTTATCCCTCTTCTGGCTCTTTAATTTAGGTTAAATTTAAAGGAAATAACTTGAGGTTTGGAAACAAATATCTCCAGGGAGCAGGTCAGTAGTATGGTATGGAATGAAGCCAATAGCTGTAGAGATCGTCTAATTTGAATTGAAGTAGGTAAAGACAGGGAAACCAAACCAAACCAAACCAAACCTTTTCTGTATGCATTGCTAGTGCTTTGTTTTTGTACTGCATTGTGTCTCGAAGAGCAGTGTGCCACATAGAAGAGGTCTAAGGTTTGCAGATAAATACAGGCAAGTTTTTAGGCTCATGGATACTCAGCTGCCTACTGAGTGCCCTGGTACCTGTTTTACATCTCTGTAGTTTGGGGTGTTTTACTTCTCAGGCAAAAACTGGGTCATGTTTCTCACATTTACCATGGGGTGGTCAAGTTGGTAAACCTTTGCCAAAGTACCACAGAACAGCTTGTGCAGTGTAAAGTTTGCACTTCTGCTTTCTGAAATGTAGCTTTTTCATGTGCCTGGCTGCTCTGGCCAGAGCACCACTCTACAGAGATAAAAAGGTCTTCTTCCTCAGGGCTGGTGGGGATGGTGAAGATAACCATGGTTTGTACCAGTACTGAGAGATACTCTGTCTTAGAGAGACACAAGGCTACAGCCTTTCTTTTTCCTTTTCTGCTTTCTCTCCACCATCATAAAAATGTTTCCTATCCTTACCTAGTGGTAACATTAGAGTCTGTGATGTGGGGCTGGCAGGCTGAGAAATACAAGTCCTCTTTAAATCCCCAAACCACAGCAGGAGCACCAGTGGAAAGCCGCACTGCTCTTCTACTCCACTTCCCGCCTGACCAGTCTTGGTTGGGGTTAAATATACAGCCCAGATTTTGCATTACTCAGACACAGCCCTCTTTTAAGCAGGAATGTCTTCACATTTCCAGCAGTGGTAGTGATTGATTTGATGAGGACCACAGACCCTTGGCAAAGGGGCTGCACCTGCACTTGCCAAACCTTCTGTTGTATTACGCTGAAGTGAGGTTTTTATGCTGTAGTAATGAAGGCGCTGATTTACAGAGAGGCTTAGGAATGACCAATCTGCAGAGCAGGTCTGCCTGGTAATTTTAAAGGACTAAAAAAATTTGAAACAGGAAATTAGGAATATGCACATCTAAAATTCCTCTCTGCTCCCTTGAGTTGCCTTAATGGCTCTGTTTTACCTCTGTATGACCACTCTTGGCTTTCTCTCCAAGTGGCATTATTCTGTCAGAAAGAAGATGGCATGTTACCCCAGACAACCACAAATGAGCAAGAAAACAGAATTCTGTATTTTTTTTTCACTTTCTTAAGCCTATCTGCTCAAATATGCCAATTCTCTGGTGTAAGGGAGTTCAGTCATTCTGTATCTGGCAGGTAAAAGCCATAAAACATCGAAGTCCTCAGAAAATTCACAGCCACTCTTTCTGTAAAGAACAAACAAAGCAGAATGATACAAGCTGTTTGCAGAAGACATGTGGAAAGAGAGCAGCACATCTCTTTTTGTCTCAGCCTCCTTATCCAGATAAACAAGGCTTCAGATGCATTTGCAGGGAAATGTGCCAAAGGAGGCAGGGAGTGATGCTGGGGAAGCTGAGTACTTGTTATCTTAATGATGCACCAAGCCTGGAACATTTAAAAAATAGATGTAATCTTTGGAAAAACCACACAACAGACAAAAATATATGTGCTTATCTTCCAATCTGGTCAAAAGAGACAAGTCATTCTAAGTACTTCTTCAAAAGTATTCTTTTTTTCTGTAAGATAGAATGCTGCAATTCTGGTGAAAGTGCCCTGAAAACCAAGTGCTACCAGAATGCTATTTTTGTGAAAGAAAGCCTGTTGCTTACTTAACTGAAATCTCATGTTTTCACAGAGTTTGTGGGCTTGGCAGGTCTTTCATGAAGTAAATATTTACCTTTCTTACCACAAAGTGTCAACACTGCTTTAGGCCTAAATGTTACCTGGAATATAGTTCATTTTTATTATCTAGATCAATTTCAAAAAGTAAGAAATGACCACAATTTCAAATTAAATTTGGTAATAAAAATAAATTAATGGACATATATGTCCAGGCAGCTCACACCAGTCTTCAACACTGAGTTACTTAGTACACTCATAAGTCTGTCATTAAGCCCCTAAGTGTATGTATCACATCTAAATGTTTCTTTCAATTCCAAAGCACAGGGTAAGGCACTAATTTTTAGAGTTCAGATTTGTCAATGCAGACTTTATTGGACCATCAGTCAGATGAAGCAACCAACAGTAAAAGCAAAGTGTCTGGCAAACACTCCTGTGGATAAGCATGCAGTAACTATGATTTGTGGTGACAGAGTTTATATTAGATGTAAAGAGATGGAACCCACAAATATGCCTAGATCACCTACAGGTTTAGTGAATTTAAACAGCAGTAATTATTATCCTCAAATTCCTATCAGTTGCAAATCACCTGGGCTTTGCTTCTTAATGCCTTTGATACACATAATTCTCCTAGTAAAAACATTTAGGCAGCCCGTAAGAAGGCAGAAAGGATAACATGTGATTTAGGTGACTGGTTGCCCAAATGAATAACAAAAAGAGAGCAAATTAAATTAACATTTTCCAAATAGCTCGAAGCATGAATGTAATTCTGCCAAGGTATTTGGTACATACTTGCAAATAATACATGTGGGGAAAGGCACATCTGGTTTCTTAGTAATTTGCCGAGGAAAAAAAAAAGCATAAGCAACAAGTTTATAATGTAATTTAGAGGCTTAATGATGCAGATAAGCATCTAGTGGGAGATTTATGCCTGTGTTCTTTTGAAAAATCCAGAAGGATGTCCAATTTACAAACTTAGGTTACTAAATACTTTTAAGATTTGGTCTTAGTTTCAAAATAACTACACATTTGCAACAAAGGCCTTGACCTGGGTGAGTGTGTAGCTGTACATTTTTTGCCAGTCCATGCAGGTGTGGGCTGCAATGTGACACACATTCTGTGGCAGATAGGTTCATATCCCTGCAGTTATAGCAAGACCACACTGAATGATTAATAATGGCTTGGCAGAAAAATATAAATCAATTCCTCCACAACAGCACTGGGGTTGTGATTGAAGGGGGAACCTATAACCCTTTAGATTTTGCAATCTTACATAGAGAACACTTGAAATTACTATAGCAGGGCTATACGTTAGGGGGGAAAACAGGAAATTTTTTTATATTCTGTTTATATTAAAAAGGGAAAAAAGAAAAGAGGGATTTCTGGGTTTGCAGAAGAAAAATTAGGAGGGAAATTATTCTGTAATATAGACATGCTAAAAACCTGAAGGGGTGCAAGGAGATTGTCAGTAGAAGAATAAATTATTTCCTTTGGTAGGAGGAGCCTGATCTTGTCTTGGAAAGAAAGGAATCTTTCTTACAGCAAATTAATTCCAGTCCTTATTGTAGAGGTTAATGATAAAAATTTTTCACAAACAGAAATACCTCAAGAACACAATTTCTACAAAAAACCTACATAATTCTAAACAGGAGTTAACTGCACACAGAAACAGTTGTTTGGTGGTGCAGATCCTGATTACTTCAGCATTGCTTCAGCTAATCTCTGACATGCAGTTAAGGTAACCTGAACCGTGCCATTTAAAATCAAAATGACTATTTATGCAGACTTTTATATCTCTGCTGACAAAGCCATCATAAAGAAACAAACCAACACAAAAAGATCCAAACATTTGCTTTCTTTAACAGCTAACCCTTTAATGGAAGTTTCTTTCAGCAAGGCTCTTCTGTNGTTTATTTTTTTCCTTTTGTTTTGTTTTGTTTGGGGTTTTGTTTTGGCTCTAATTTTTATGGTTAATTTTTTAATTAAAGAAACCTTTCTCCTGCAACAAAAATAGATGTTTTCCCTGGCCGACTTCTCTGGAAAACTTGTTGTTTCCCTGATCAAGTCTACCAACACCCTCTGGGCTGTTGACTGAGCCACCACTTCCTCCCGCTCGGTGCCAGTGTTGTCCAGCGTGATCAATAAGGGTTGGGCTGTGGGCTGGAGGTGCATTTGTAGCACACGAACATCTGGAAGTCATTCCCGGCTGGAGTGGACCGTGAACACACTAGGTAGACAGGATCCTATAACGTCTCTCCTGTCTCAGCCGCAGCTGCCTCTGATGGCCAGATAATGAGAGCACTACTCTGAGTGAAAGTGTTTATGTGTTTATGTGACCGCAGGTATGAGCTTTTTTTGCTGCTGATTTCTTACACACTCTGCAGACAGTGAGCAGGGACGTTGTGGGGACAGGGCAGACCCTGAGCAGTGTGACAAGGTGGTGTACTAACCACCATCTCCAGGACTGTGATAACTTCCTTTTCTCCTGCCTGTTGCAGCAATGTGTTGCCTGTCATCATTAGGGCTTTCTTCCTGGAAAACAACTTTGACCTAGAACGTATGTACAAGAAGGGTGTCACCTAGCACCATCTAGCCAAGTGGAGTGATTTTTTAAGGCTTTTTCTCTTCCAATTAGTTTTTGAATAAGATTAGTATCTCTTGAGTTAACTCACCAAACAGTCTGAAGTCCTTGCACATATTTAAAAGCCACAGAAAACCTTACCAAGGTTCACATATATATAAGCATTTGCCTTTCTATGCAGTCCCACTGGACTAGAGCAGTGAACATGGGAAGTATATTCACCATGCAACTAGAATCCCACTGCACATGTGGTGGAGCTGCCTGAGGAGACAGTGTCGTCCTCAAAAACAACCAGCAAAACACTTCTCTTGCCAGTCCTCTAGGAGAGGAAGGAGTTTGGATATGCCTTTTACTGAAGGGATTACTGAACAGTGTCTTGAGAGCAGCACTGAAAAGTTATTACTGAGCAGGCTTTGAAGGCTGCAGTTTGGTGGTACACTGAGAAGTCATTTTAGCTTATGATTAGGGTTCATGACCCTTGTGACCAGAGCCACTGAGCGCATTACAGACTTCAGCACCTTTGTGCTTTAAAATATCTTTCAGGAGCTGTCATTACTGCTGTCATTACTCCTTCTGTTCCATGCGATGACCACACATTTGGCTGGTGTGAAAATGCAGCCTGGAGCCAGGGGCAGGACCCATCACCTCACTGGCCCATTGCACCATCTCAGCAGGTATCTCCAGGATCACCTCAGCATAGCCCAGGAGGAACAATGGGATGAGAAACCAGATACCTCCTGCTATCTTAATTTGGACACTTGGCATGAACTGATTAGGTGCCTTGTACCAGGAACGAGGAGCATACCTAGAGGCAGGAGTTCCAGCTGTGCTCTGGAGCTGGCACAACAGCATGGGTCCACTGCAAGATCAAGTAGCCCAGCTGCAATGTGGAGCACTAGAGAAACGTGGTCCCAAAGCCACAGATAGGAATGAGAGTGACTAGCTGGAATCATTGCAAGGAGCTCAGCTTAGAAACTGGCCTGGCTTATTTTCATGATTTTAAAAAAAAATTCAGTTATTAAAGAATATGTCTCCTAGCTATATTCTGCTAGCTTTTTACATGATTACAGGGGCTTTTTTTCACACATTAATATGCTGATTACTTTTTGGTTAACTAGTTAACTGTCTACTGATATTACCTAGAGAGGTGACTGGATTATAATGGGTTGAATGAAATTTATTGATGGTTTAAAATAAAGAAGTTGAAATACAGATATACCTGCTAGCAGCCATGAGAGAATAAAATAAAATATTTTATATTTGTGAACTAAATATCTACCTTTCAGCGGTAGCTTGCATACCTTTCCTTTTCTAATCAATAAAAAATGGAAAGCTATTAGACTGAAACTACTCCAGAATCTGTTTTGTCAGAAATTAAACAGATCATTATTCCAGATTCATTATTTTCTATTCCAATTGAAGTTAGATTATACATAAATAACAGAAAAATTACTTTCTCCCTTCAAAACCACTCTGGCATGAAACTCATAAACATCCAAGAGTGTGCATGAACAATAACAGAAAACAGATACTAAAAAAAATATTTCAAATGTTTGGTAAATTTTGTTAAACAATTTCATTGGCAATAGAAACAAGAAAATGCTTTTTTAGTGTCCTACTGTAATTAGTAACGCAAAAATCAAAGGTATAAATCAAAATAATATGTCTCATTATGATGTGTTGACATCTGCTGTTATTTTAGGTATCTACTTCAGGCACTTTGCTTATTAGGACAAGTCTTTTACAACAGTTTTTGAACTAAATTCCCATAATCCTTAGTTTACTCATGTTAAGGGCCTAAATAAACCTTCCTAGTTATGGTTTAAAGGAGATATTTTGTTTCTTTACTGCCAAAGAAAATGTTTGCTACTTCCTCTTAAAGGAATGTCAGATTGATACAACCCTTCATGTCTAATCTACAGATTTGTTTGTACTCCTGTTTCTAGATGATGATCAACAAGAGGTATTGGCTTACAAATATTTGTGTCTAAACCCACATGCTAAATTTATTTTATTTGAATAATTTTAGTAATTAAAAAAAGGCTTTTATAACATATGATTTAACGGTGTTGAACATTATAGGATTCTTAGGTCTAAGTTGTTAAATCAGTTGTTGAAGTTTTTCTTCCAAGCTGTTCTACAAGCTAGAAGATTCATTTCAGCATGACAAGATTTCAGAGCATAGGAATATATTTATGGCCTAAAGCATGTTTATTTAAAGCCCACTGGAAATAAAGTCAGTAAAAATGTGCTAGAACAACACACTTAATTCAAGTTCTACATCCTGGATCCAGCATAGAAATTGTGGCTTGGTACTTTGAAGATGCTCATGTAATGAGCCTAGTTTTTAAAAGGAAATTTTTAAACTGCAACCTGTTCAGAAGAAAAGAATGATTATGGGAGTGTAAGTGAGAAATTTCAGGCCACCCAGGGAAGTGCTCAAGTCACCATCTCTAGAAATATTTAAAAGATGTATGCAAGTAGCACTTAGGGACATGGTTTAGTGGTGAACTTGGCAAGTTTAAGTTTGCAGTTGTACTCAATGATCTTAAAGGTCTTTTCCAACCTAAAAGATTCTGTAATTCTGTATTTCATAGGACATTTCTAGAAAACCAGGATAAAAAAAGATGAGACAATGAGAAAGTGGCATCAGAAAGTCAAATGAAAATTTCATTTGTTAGCATTTTGGAAAAGTCTATACACATGGGGTTTTTCCCATGGATTTTCTTGGATTCTCAGTGTTTTACACACCAGCAGAATATTTGAAATAGGAATGAAAGAGCATTACTTGTGCTCATTTGACCTGCATGGGAGAGAATTCTTCTTAAAAATAGTATGGGATTATAGAGTAACTGAAGAATTTATTACAATGTGATAGAGACATAAAGGATGAAACAATGCTTCTCCCAAAGCTTCAATCCAGTGACCTTGTTGCTCCAGGCATTCAGGGGACAGGCCCTGTTGTCAAGGCTTTCTTATCGTGCTGGTTTCAGCATCTGAAACCAGCACCCTTACCTTCCAGGTGGACGTTGTAAGACCTCATTCACTTGCTATGCTCTGAGAAAGTGGTGCTCCTGCAACCATGTCTCATTGGGTGTCACCATCAGAAAGGTCAGAGAGAGATACCATTGGAAAACCTTCGTAAGTGTTCATTATTTCCTTTAGGTCCTGGGCCACAGTCTCTCCCCAAGGAAGCTACACACCAAGGAAGGTATAGGAAAGGATGGTGAACGCCTGAGGAGATGGAGTCATTGCCTGAAACCACTGCACACAAAAAGGCAAAAAGGAAGTTGAAATTGGGGAGAGGGAGATATGAAGCGTCTGTGACACTAAGTACAGTATAGTCATGAGCAAAGAAGTAATTAAGAAAGTGGTCAGCTTAGCTTGGGATGCAGTTCCAGTTCAGCCAACACAACTGAGTAAGGACAAGGATACAGAGAGAGGTAGGGACTGTACTCTCATGGCATTTTGGTACAGCTGCTCCCTGAAAACAGCTTTGAGGCTTGCTTGTGTACCCATAAAATTCCTGAAAGAATCACACTGCATTTGAAACTGTCTGGTTCTCTACTGCACTTTTTTGCCTGGTAAAGATAAGCACTTAAAATTGAGCAGCTGTCTCAAAATATTAGCACAAACCAATTTTACAGTTTGTTTGCTCTCATATGTTTTGCCTAATGTGCACAACAGCAGCTGATGAAAGAACTGGCAAGGCAGAAACAAAAGCATAGTTTGTTGCATGAAGCCTCACAAGTGTTAAAGGTATTGTGGATGAGGGTGATGAGCTACCTGTGGTTAAAGAAGACTTAAGGGCATGTTAATGCTGAACCTCCAGGGAAAAAGAGCTTGTTTAACAGAGATACTACCTCTAATACATTGAATAAGCAGTTGTAAAATAGTATTGACTGAGGATTTCATTTACAAAATGATATATTTTTGTTTTCATAATCCTTCTTTCAAGTTTAAACAGCAACCACAAAATGGCATTATGGAATTAAAATTAATTTTTATTTTTCAGACCTAATAAAAAGCCAAATTTCTGTAACTTTGAGTGGGTATAGATTATATTTTACAGAAAATGCATTAGGCTGAAAGAAGTGTTGCAAATTCTTCATCCTCACGCTGAAATTTTGTCCTCATATTTGTGTTATGTGAATCCTTTTTCCAACTGATTCCACACTGAGGTGAAAGCCATCATCAGAAGACAGGTTTTCAGATTTTTCAGTGAAACAGTGTGTGTACAGATGTTACAGCCAAGGTGAGAGAGGGTGGACCTATCTACACGGTGACACAATGGGTATTATTGCACTACACTGCGCTCTCTGTGACATACTGAGGTAGCAGCTGTAGGTTAAGCTAACTCCTAAGGATGGGCAAACATTTTAGCCATCTGAGCAAGTGGCTAAACCTTCTGTATTTCTTTACGTTTTATTGTGCCAGCCTCAGCAGCTAATCCTTCACCAGCATTTCCAACATGCTGGATAAGTTGAGTATGGTGTGTGGAGGGTGATAAAAAGTCCATGATACAAACAACACAGGCAAGAGGAGAAAACCCCACCCTTAGCACAAAAGTGAGCTGGAAGATGAGTAGCTGTTTTTAACTTTGTCGTTTTTCTTTTTTTTTGAGAATCTGGAAGAAGAGTGCTTTTCTCCCTGTTCATGTTTGTGAATGCATGAAGATATTATAGTTGCCATTCAAGGACAGTCAGAAGCATCTGAGCTACAGAAGGATCACAAAACAAGGCTGTGCTATGTCACACAGTTCAGTAAACCTGGGCATTGTTATCTGTGTCACTTCTTAAAGCAAATTAAACTTCTCACTGGGAATTTTATTACCTATGGTAATGTAAATTCTATGCAAATAATTTATATATTAAAATCTATTTAAAAAAAAAAGGCTATATCTTTTAAGGCTGATTCTCTTACTCTGATTCTCCCAAGTGTGTTGTCATTGCTATAGCAAAACTTTCCTGACGTCATGAAGAGGAGAAGGAGGAAATAAGTCTGCTCAGTGGATGAGTGATCCAAGTGCTTCATATTCATTGAACACATAGTGCTCCATGTCAACCATTACAATTGCCATTCAGAACAGTTTTTGCAGGTGGCAAAACACAGTTGGCTTACAACACAGTTTCTGTGTTGAATACTGCTAGGATCCCTGCCCCACCCTTTTAGCTGGCTGTCCCTACTCCTTTCAACGCTAGTCTGCTTGCTTAAGCAGTTTCAATTTTGTCAGCATTTTGCTTGTGGCAGCCAATATTTGCTTGCAAAAGTTCAAACTTCTGCTAATGGTGATGGAGCCTGTCCTGTGTGGCACTGATGGGAAATTTCCAGGCTGTGGATAGACCTTTACAGGCCCCAAACATCTGCAGCTCATAACTGGACTGTATTTGCTGCTGGTCTGGCTTGTTGCTGGCAAGGAGGAGGATATTAAAATCCTATAAAGATACTATCAAATTAGGAAATACTGCACAGTGTGTTTTTGTTTCTTTTAAGGATGAAGAAACCAGATGAGAGAGGACTTAAGCTCCCTCTGTGCATATATGCAGAGTGGAAAGAAATTAGATTTAACTGACCCCTTGATGACAGTACTTGATATTTGACTATATTTAATCACATATAGAAAAGACAGTTGCACTTTTCAACAGCTGCTGTTGCTCTGAGCTTCAAGGGGATAGTGAAAAGACTAGGTCTGGGACGGGATTTAGTCCCTCTGTCTCCCTCCTCTCCAAAATCTGCATTTTTCATGATTTTTGGAGTTCCAGGGGGAAACTAAAACAAAACAAAACACGTTCTTTACTGTGGTCAAAACTTTACTGCTGTTTCAATTATGTCATGGCAGTGTAGGTGGAAGCAGATGGTCAGGAAAGAAAGCAGGCCCTGCAGGTGTGAGAGCATGTGTCATCAGCTTTGGGATCCCACATCAGTGGGGCTCATCTTTGCCCAGCCATGGAGGAAAGGCTTCATTTACTTCCCAAGTTAGACTGAATAGCAGTGTTTTATTTATTTCAAAATTAGTTATTTATTAGTGTTTTATTCTTTTTTCAAAGTTTCAGCCCAGTTTCAGGAAGACAGCTGACCACAGGACTGGATACCTGGCAAAGCTTTCAGCAGTCTCAGTACACAGAGAGCAAGGTGGGATAATTAATGGACTGAACTCTCCAGCCCTAAAGGAGATTCTTTCTGAACAGGTTCACATCCTGGTGTTAGAGAGCTCTGATCTGCCCAGATGTGCCAAAACCCAGGTAGGATGTTAGAGATGTGGTACATGTAAAAACTGCCTTTCCAGCCTAAACAAGTTTGAGGGATGATTTATGATTTTGACTTAAGTGTCTTTGTATTCCTGATAATTCTCTAAACATGTCCACTTCAGAGTGTGACTGACTAATAAAGAAATATAAAAGAAAATGTATAACTTTACCAGGATGTGCTTGATACTGCCATCAGTATTTTAATTAAAATGTTAACTAAATAATTACTTCTCTTGGTCCTGTTTCACCAACAAGCTTCAATATGCTTTACATAAAAACTTAGGCTACCATTTAAAAATTATTAAAATTTAAAACCAGTCTTCTGGAGGGGAAACAGGTAGAATATTCCAGCAACTAGCACTACACTTTACACATATGTAAAGACATACATTTTAAATGTCCAGATTGGAAGGTGTTGTATGACTGTCCTGGTTTGAAAGACAGGTATCTGCCAAGGGAGGTGGGAGCCTCCCTTGAAATGGAGACTGTGACCCCTTTTGTTCCAAATTATTACAGCTTTGAAATTAAGGGGCTTTCAGGCAAATATATGGGAAAAGGAATATGATTTCTTTGCCAGTGTGTGTATGTGTAACCAGGCAAGCACACAACGACAATGCCAGCGCACCAAAGGAGAGCAGAAATCCCAAGGAAGACTCTTCCCGCTCTGTCAGCACTTTTGGTGCGGTTCCGGTCGCAGCCGGCAGGGGCGCTGCTGGCTCCCGCTGGGCCGGGCGGGTGCGCTGATTCCCCCGCGCCTGCAGGGGGCGCTGTGGCGCGGGGTCCGGCCCGGCTCCCTCAGGCGGTAATGGCGGACGGGCTGGGCTGAAGGGGTGGAGAAGGAAGTTCCTTTACAAACCCACAGAAGCAGCCGATCCCGGTGCTCCCTCTGGACCGCAAAAGGACCTGTAGCAGGGGTGGGACCTCAGAGCAGCAGCTGGGACATCAGGACAGGCTCACCCACAGCAGAAGAAGCAGGACTGGTCTGGGGTCCAGCAGCAGCAGCGAAGTCCTACCCCAAGAAGAAGCTTGGCCATCATCCTCAGAAGCGGAGAGAGCAAGACAGCTAGGAGCTGCCACAGCCCCCCTTTTCCCAGCCCAGTTCTCATGGTATCTCTGGCCCTCCAAGAGGAAACCCTAATATTAGAGAAATGCAGCCAGGTGCCCTCCTCCTCTGAGCCTGGCAAATTCTTTTCTCTCTCCTAAGTAGCAGTTGTTCTGGTTTCTTAGTAACAAAATGAGAGAAAAATTCCCTAAGAGAAAGAAAACAAAAGGAAACACTCTAACCTCCAACAATGATATGGCCCAATATTAGTGAAAATTGCCTCTTTGAAAAGGTTATTGAAACTATTAGATATTTAAAAATCCAGCTTTATAATGAAAAGCAATTTGCACAAGCCCTAAACTGCAAATGCAAGGAGTAAGGGAAGGTATCTGCTTTCCCTTGTTAGATGTGTGTGTCATCCATGTTAAAGTTAACAGCAATTGTGAATGGGGAGTATCTCTTTTAATTTTAAGCTTAAAAAGGCACAAAAGGAAGGAAGCAGCTCAAATTACTTGCCCACCATAACACTGAGAAGGCCCAACGAGCCTCCATGAAACGGAGCAGCCAGTGTCTCAGCGTTAGGGCTTCTAGGTAAAGCTACAGAGCATTTAGTTCTCACTGGAACTCACAACCTTGCTGTATTGCAAGCATTAAATCATGCTTCCATTTGTTAAGCCAGTTAAATGCTCTTTTCAAAATGATCCCTGGGAATATTTGTCTATGCACATGGGTTATTCAGAAACATCGCTTATTCTGATTACTACTGGGAGTTCTCATTGCGTGAAGGCATAGGCACAAGCATCTTTGCTTCTTTTGAAAATAAACTTTCTGACTTTTAATTGTGCTCATAACTTTGCATTTAAAATAGATGCAGTTGCACACTTCACACCCATGTAGATACCGATATGCAGCAAAATAACTTGACATGAAACATGTGGTCAAGAAACATCCCAGTGTTATTCCCATGCAAATATTTTCATGAATGTCTACATGTACTCAAGTACATGCTGGCATTTTGTCCCCGACTATGTAATTACTTCTGTAATTAGGTTTTTACATAAACCAGAACTCAAATTGTATTCTTTCACAAATGCACTTTAATTTTTGCTTTGATAATTATGAGATCTTCATAATTATAAATAAAGTGCATTAGGAAAAAAAGAGTATTTAATGACCTTAAAACAAACTGGCAAAATAATATTGGTTCAAGAAATATCTTTTGACAGCAATGCATGATTCAGTTCTGGTGCTGATTATCACAGGAAGTTCCTGAGGCCAAGAGCATGCCAAGACCATTTAAAAAGACTGGATATTAATGCAAATAAAAACCACCCCAAATGGTCATTCTTGGTTATTGTCATAATATTGGAATCTTGTTACCCAGCTTAAAACAATCTCTCTTGTAGGAGCAAAAGGTGGGCCCTATGTTTGGAGATGCAGTCTAAAGATGAAGTATTTGGTTGCTTTCCGCTTTATTCTTCTATGAACAGCTTCCCCAGGCCATCCCATAAGATTGATTTTCCTGCTGCTTTTCCTTCAATCACAGAAATTCTTCTTCTGAGGCAAAGAGAATCAATAATAAATATTCTTTCAGTTTTATCAAATGCTCCAACACAATGCATTATGGATTAAAAGTTTGTTTTGGTAATGCATGGGAAGCTTACTAAGCTCTATTTATGAAAGCCCTACATAAATCAGTTGTGAAAGTCAAATCTGTAGTAATGTTTAGAGTTGAGCAAAAAGGTTTATTTTTTTGTTTTGTTTGTTTTGAGCAGGTATTTTAAAAAGTCTGCAGAGTTTTGAATAAAATGTAGTAGATATGAACACCCCATATTTAGATCTGAATATTGGCTGCAGTCTGAAATTTCATGAGAGAAGAAAAAAAGGCTTAAAAACATTTTTAAGGCTTCATTTTAGATCCCAAGCCTAGATCTCTGATCATATGTTGTAACTTAGCTTCTGTCTAGGAGTGGTGAGGAGGAGTGGGTGCTGTGAGCAGTCAAATGTCCAAGGCCTGGCTATAGACTCTGCGAGCTTTGGGGTGCAGAAGGCTGATGGTGAATCCTCCCATGTTGCTTTCTGCCTTCACTGAGTGCCACCATAAATAAAACACACCCACGTGTGGTTTACAGGAGCAAAGAAAGGCTGCCCTTGCCCCACAGTGACTGTCCTTGTGGCCCTGTCCCTAAAGAACCATGCTGAAGTGTGATGACTGTTGTTGCTTCACATCTTGAGCATTGGGGTTGCTTGTTTCGCAGTTTAGTTAAATCATAATTCATTCAAGTTATGCATAAACCATATGAAACGATACAAATCTCCTACCTAATTGTACTAGACAAACCGTTTTGGTGGGAACTTAATGGTAAATGGAAGTACTATACAAAATAAAGACAGCTATTTGGTGAGTGATTTTTTTTGTGGTGAATGATTGTATTCCTTGAGTAATGCTTTCACTGAAAAATGTACAGCAAGATTTACATTTTTAATGATTGATCATTGCTTCCATGCTAGTGCTCATTTTCCATGTTTTTCCTATTCATTTCCCATTTTTCTCCTGTCCTCTTCATCATAAAAATTTTTCTATGAGCAAAAATATGATGGATGTGCTCTGACTGGGAATATGCAAAAGGTAAAAGGGTAACCACAATTCAGCAAAATTCGATATAAGAACAAACTTACTGAAGTTCAAAAAATTCAGTTAAGATCTAATTGCCATTCCTAAAATTTACTTTGTTTTTGTCACCTGCTCTTTCATGTTGTTACTAGCCATTTTAGATCCAGGATATCAGTCTCTGGTGAACAGAAATTCCTGGCATTAGCGGCTCTGTCTTTATTGGAATTCTTACATTTATACATTCACAAATGACATGTAGTCTTGGTTTCAGAAATGGACTGTTTCACTAGTATTTTTGTGTCTGAACCAGAACACAGAGGAACAAAAAGTCAAGCATAGATTTTATGGTTTCCACCTTCATCTTTGTTCCTGGAAGTCATGAATTATTGTCTCCTCGTGCTATTCATGTGATGATCTAAAGACAACCTAAGTGGATATGAGCCCATGGGAACATATTGCACCCTGAGGACTGTGTCATCTCAGCTTAGTGTAAGCACAACATGAGGAAAAAGTGGAAGTGCCACTGTCTGAGATGGCCTCTCCCTGACATTTCTTGTTTACAAGAAGCAAGTTTCTCTGATCTACTGTTTCATATGATTACAGTGCTGGAGAGCAGACCTTTTCTGCAGCTGAGTGCCTTGGATGCTTACAGAAAGCTTCAAAAAGCACCAGAATTGATTCAACTTTTGTACAGAAGACTTCAGCCTCAGACCTAAAAACATTACATGGTGGAGGACGTAGTGCTGCCTACATCCATGTGAGTTGAACCGTACTAATTGCTTTGGCTGACAAATGAGGCTTTTGAGGAATTTTATTGCTGTTGCTTCCCACCTCAGGTATCAGCATGTGGCCTTGAAGACCTCCTTTCTCACTGCTTTGAGAAAGGTTGCAAAGCTGTGCTAGAATCACTAGAAAAAACACAGTGTCATTATAGAACAAGACATGGCACTAAAATATGAAGCTGTGAAAGCCTGTTATTTGCAAGGCTGTAATATGCACTAACGTAGTGAAAGAGAGAGCAGCTTAGATGCTGTGGTGGCAATGTGCACTTACCATATTTCTCTGGTCTGAAAGAGACCACAACACTTTATTTTGACAAGAGATAATACACGTCTTTGAGAGTGACTATGAAAGAAAATTTAGCTTGAGATGTCAAGCAGTCCAACATGCAACGGAAAGCTGCCAACATCTGCTTAGGTGTCATGTTTTCTTGTGTGAAAATTACATCTCAGATGGTAGCAGCAATCTTTGCAAGAGTTGCACTATTTCAGAAGAGAAACAGCATCTAAAGTAGAACATTGTCTGTTTATTTAAAATGAAATTAGGAACCTACAATGTATTATTCACAGTCTCCAGTGTATCCTGAGAATCTTGTGTGTTTCTTTAACTGCTATAAATACAGATTCAGCTTGCCACACACAGAGAACTTCATCTGAATCTTGTCAAATGAGTCCATTATTTACATTTCATCCCATCTTAAAATGTGGCTTTCTCTTTTGAGCTTGTAAGTGCGGTAGCAATGCCACACCAACACAAGCGTGTGTTACTACATTGTGGACTGCATCCTTTCCTGAGTACAGCGGTGTCAAATGGGAAAGCCTTTTCTCTTCAAGTGGTATTTGGACCTTCCCCAAAACAAAATCCAGGATCAATCTTCTTATATTAAAAAAAAATCAGGATGTCAACGTGCATCAATTAATCAAGTGTCCTCACTTCTCTTGTCTTGCTCTTTCCCCTTTTCTGCATGAGTAACCTAAAATCATGCATGTAATTATCTGACAGTTATTTCAATAATACAAAAATAATTTTAGTAATCACTCTCCCCTTTCATGACTGGAATCTTTTCCCGAGTCTATGGCTCCATCTCAGAGTGTGGAGGATATATATTATTACCATTTTTAGCTAGACTCTGGCTTTTATTTTTTTTTCACAGATACACAAAATGAAGAAGTCTGTTTGTTTCCATCTCTATTTTTTTTCCAAGTGTAAACTAAACAACTGCTTTTACATCTCTTGCTGGTTAGCAGCCAATGTAAATGCTTATGCTAGGAGAACAAGCCCATTTCCTGCCGTTAAGGCTTTTTTGTTTATCCTAGAGCTACTCACTGCCACTGCCTGCCCCTGACAGACTATTAACCCCTGTTTCTAGCAGGAATACCAGATGTGGGTTTCTTAAGCAAATTATTGGTTATTTCACCACATGTCGTTTTTACATTTAAGTGTTTCCAGCCTCTCAGAACATTCCACAGAAACAACATCACATTTTCCTTCAACCTGTTAATTAGCATAATTATTTATCAGCCTGAAACCACAGCTAGAGTTTGTTAAGCAGCAGACAGATATGCACTGGGTAGTGGCCCAAGAGACTAGAAAGAGTGATGAGAGGAGGGAGGCTGTGGGAAGGCATGCTGTTTGCATTTGTCTCCACCACCTCCTCTGAAGACCTCTCCAGCTGATATGACATGCTGCAGGCAGAGGAGGTTTCAGGGTAACTTGTCTGCCAAGTTCTACCCAGCTGTAACAGAGAGATCTGGCTCCAGATGATCACCCCAAAAAGAGGTGCTATGAGAAATATGCACCCTCTGCTATCTCTGGCAAAGTCCAATCCTCCCCTTGGATTGATATGTTCCTTGTGTATTTATCTAATCTCCCTCACTGAAAGGAATGATAAGATTGCAACATTTGTAAAACCTCCAGGATGTAGTTTCTTCAGTCAGCGTTAACCAAGAGGGTCTTTGTCCAGCCTTGTGCAAGCAACATTCATCCTAAGGTCAAAAAAAAAAAAAAAACCCTTACAGAATAATAAATTGGAATAAGCAGGTCCGAACTACTCATTAGATCCAAGAATAGATGAAATAAAAAATTGGTTGATACACTTTAAATGCTGTGTCCCTTATGCAGAGGGTCTGAATCTGGGCAAACTAAGCCTCTCTTGTCCCGGGCCCCATGAGTCTAGCGCTAGAAGTGTTTCTGTAGGTCCCTCTATGGGGTGGATGGCACTCAACTTTTGAAAGGTTAGGCAATTTTCTACCTGAATGTGTCTAGGCTGCTTTTATAGCTCTCTCAAGTCCTGTACTTCTGCCAGCAGCTGTACTGTGGTTTATGCATACCTGGTAATTGACAGGACTTAATGTAAAAATTATTAATGACGGTATGGAATAGTTATGAATAAGTTTCTAAGTGGCTACATTTGGCTATGAGTTGCAGCGGAGTCTATTTTTTTTTTTTCAGTCAGACTTCAGAAAAATATTACTTGGCAAATGAACTAGAATGTTCTGTGACTGCAGTTCAGATATGCTGGTTTTCCTAAAAATATTCAGGACATCCAATTATATTTCCAAACGTTCCAGTTCATTTGCAAGACAAGAGATATAGTAGAAAGTATCCAAGACTATATTGCTCTGATCATATGCTTCCATGAAGTGATCTGTGAAGTGAAACTCAACTCACCTGGGCTGTCAGCAGAATTTCTCACAGTGTTTGCCAGTCTTTTTTCCATGGTGACCTCTTCCTAGCTATTTCATTATATCTTGTATTCTATCTTGTATCTTTGTATGTGCGTGAAAAAGAGTTGAAGGGTTTTTTTCCACAGGAAAAACTACAGCTCTGATATTACTCATCATGGGTACAAAGCTGTCTAGGCTTATGTTTTAATATACTTAAATAAAGCAATAAAACATTATTTATGTTTGTTAAGATTAGTTTAGTGAATGCAAGTATTCACTGCAATATTTCAGCAAAGAGGGACAAATACAATTTGATTTTCTTTCTCTTTGTTTTCCCCACACCAAAAAAAGATTCAAAAATTTTTTTTAGAATTAAAATCCTATTTCAAAAACCTTTTCTCTAAAACCTTTGAGAACCAGTAGAAAAATAAGTAATATGATTTTAAGTCCTCCCACCTGGATGCCATTTTTTTTTGAGGGGGTGTAGGGTTTTTGTGGACTTTAGAAAGTGGAGAGCCAAAGCAATTTAGACTAGAAACTCAATAAAACAGCAGCTGGTTGCAAGCCCTAAATACCCCTCAACTCTTATTGTTCCAGAGAGATGTTTGACTATTAAGTAGGGTTGAAAAGTTCAAAGGAGGCACTGCGTTATTTGATACAGTACAAATTACCATCCTAATTAATACTCCTATTTATTTGTGAAAGGTCCTAAAATGTAGTTTATGACATTTAACTCTTGTTTCTCTCTAAGAAACCAGACAGGTAGCCTGCACAGCAGCCTTGAGCTTACTGGGGGAGCTGTCCAGTGTCCTTTTTAGTTGGCCATTGCTTGACCCCCACTTTTGAGTAAGTGCAATATTGTTCTTTTGGATAACTGGTGCTCTGTCAGCCTTGCAGAGCTCAGCTGGCACCCTGCTTGTGTTTTGCATTACCTCTGTTTCCCTAAGTTACATCCTTCATCTATTTCTCCAAGGCTGTGCTCTTCTGATCTGCTGTCCTTAAGATAAGAGTAAAATATTCCTCTGTTCTACTATCCTTATCAAGTGAATAAAATGCGGTTCTGTACTTTCTACTGTCCTTATCACCTCAAAGCTATTTAAATTTTGGGGTTTGTGTGTGTGCTCTTAATTTATTATAGGCCCCAATCTCTGCTGGAATGTCAGAGAACAACATTGCTGCAGCAACTGTAATGAAGGACAGTGGCTGCCCACGCAGGTTTGGTGCTGGTGCAGGCACTCAAGCCCCGTGTCCTAGCTACTCTGCCAGCTCTGGCCACCTCCGCATCCCTCCCTTTGCTGCATGTGTCAGGGGCTCTGCTTCATGGCCAGTTATGAAGTTAGGCACTTTCCAGGTGGTTTTGCAGCTGAAGTAAAGGCTTTGCTCTTGAGAAACCTGAACTGGTCCTTTGTTAAAGAGACCTGCAGTTGTCAAACTGGTATTAATATGCTAGATCTCAAGTGAGTTCTTGCTTCTTATATTCTTTTACATGTCTTCCTGCAGCACTTTCCCAGCGGAGGAGTCCAAATAGGCAAGGCTGGGTGTGCCACATGTCCTGGTTATCTGTGTGCCAGAATCCTAATGGCACACAGGTAACCTAATGGCAATCCTAATGGCCAGCCTTTTCTTTGTGAGCCCACAAGAGACCTGATTTTAGCATTGCACAACACCTTTGAATTTATCCAGGAAAGCAGTGAATGAATTGTATGACTATTTAATTTATCTCTATTTTAAAATTCAGATCTACAGACGCTTAAAGAAGTAAAAAAACCAGTTCTGAACATGGGTGCATATCTGGTTGTCATGGCAGGACAAATTGATGAAGGGAGAGCAGTGGATGTTGTCCGTTGTGACTTCAGCAAGGCTTTTGACACTGTTTCCCGTAACATCCTCGCAGGTAAGCTCAGGAAATGTGGGTTAGAGGAGTGGATGGTGAGGTGGATTGAGAACTGGCTGAATGGCAGAGTGCAGAGGGTCGTGATCAGCAGAGCACAATCGACCTGGAGACCAACAGCCAGTGGCATTCTCTGGGATCAATGCTGGAGCCAGTCTTGTTCAACTTGTTTATCAATGACCCAGATGAAGGGATAGAATGTACCCTCAGCAAGTTTGCTGATGGCACTAAACTGAGGGAGTGGCTGATCCACCTAAGGCTCTGCTGCCGTTCTGTGGGACCTTGATAGGCAGGAGAGGTGGGCAGGGAGAAGCTTAAAGAGTTCAACAAGGGCAGGTGTCAGGTCCTGCACCTGGGGAGGAACAGCCCCAAGTGCCAGCAGAGGCCAGGGGTTGTTCCTACAGAGCAGCTCTGTGGAGAAGGACCTGGGACTCTTGGTGGATCACAAGCTGTCCAGGAGCTGGCAGTGCCCCTGTGGCCAGGAGGGCCAAGGGTATCCCGGGGTGCATCAGGAGGAGCATGGCCAGAAGGTCGAGGGAGTTGTGCCTCTACTTGGCCCTGGTGAGGCCGCATCTGGAGTGCTGCGTCCAGTTCTGCTCCTCAGTAAAAGAGAGACAAGGAGCTGCTGGAGAGGGTGCAGCAGAGGATCACAAAGATAATTTGGGGTCTGGAGCATCTCTCTTATGAGGAGAGACTGCAGGAACTGAGCCTGTTTGGTCTGGAGAAGAGAAGACTGAGAGATATATAAATATCTGAAAGGTGGGTGCCAAGAGGATGGTGCCAGACTTTTTTCAGTGGTGCCCAGTAACAGGACGAGGACCAATGGCCATAAACTAAATCACAAGAAGCTGCATGATTACATGAGGGAGAATTTCATGAGGGGTGTCAGAGCACTGGAACAGGCTGCCCTGCGAATTTGTGGAGTCTCCCTCTCTGGAGACATTCAAAACCCACCTGGATGAGTTTCTGTGTAACCTGCTCTAAGTCACCCTGCCTGGGCAGGGGGTTGGACTGGATAATCTCCAGAGGTCCCTTTCAACTCTAACAATTATGTGATTCTGTGTTTCTCTGATGTACTTCTTTTATCATCATTGGATGTTTGCAAATTCTGCACTACTTAGCAACTACCAGAGTCTATGAGAGTGTGAAAAATAAAAAATTTCCTTATGTGATCCTCACCTTCGCAGACATGTACGAACATAACAATGTCAGTTTGGGTACAGGGATGTGTGATGTCAGGGTGCAAGCTCTGACTGGCAGCACTCTTCTGTTGAAAGCCCTTAGGGGAAGATGTGCTTTATGCCAGCAAAATGATGCATCTGCCAGAACTATTCCTTTACTCAAAATGTGGTTTTGGCACTTCTTTGCAAACACAGTAATTATTTCTGTGTTGGACATTATTTAGTATACTTCCACTCATGCAGGTAATGAATTCTTGAAGTGATTTTCTATGAAACGGCTTCTAATATTTTCTGTAGACCTGTAGAGTTACAGTAGTGAGTGCTCAAAGTGACACATTAGAGTAAGGCCTTTTACATATAATATTGTCTAGCTTTATTTTATTATATTGCAACATACTATGCTATATTTTCTTTTCTGGACAGAGACAGGGAGCGTAGCTTCAGACACTGAGGATGAAAAACTACCCAGGCTGAGAAGCATGGCTTTGCTACATTGTATCATGGCTCTGTGACAAGAGATCCCTTGTAATCTACCGGCTTGTGGTGCATGTTTAAAAGGGAAATATTATCTTTGCAGTATTTTAATTTGAAATTAAATATTCAGATTAGTGTAAGGAAGTCTCCTTACAGAAAATGTCAGGATCATTCTGATTTTCTTTATCAGAAGTGTCACAAAAATGTCTCCATTTTGTAACCCTATGTAAAATAGCTGAATGACCCCAAAATGCCACATTTCACCTTCATAAGGTGGCCCTGGTGATGTGACATGAAGCATTAATCCATTTTGGATTAATAGGAAACATTTAAAAATCATATTTTTATGACCCATGTGAAGAAAAATAAGGTTCCCAGAGTTAACAATGAGTTGTACTTAAAAGTTGGAAGTTCTCACACCTTTGCTCTAATTCATTTTAGTGTGTAGTATTCATGAAAAGACTGTATACTTAAAGAGGAACTGATGGAAAATCTCATCTGATTTTTTTGTTAGACCTCTTAACCTTCTTCACAGCACTTCAGAAGCTTTGCTGCTAGCCAAATCCAGAGAGTACAGAGCAAAAGGATATAACAGGTAAGTTCATTATAGCCAGTTTCAGTGGCATCACTGATTTTGGGGTTGGATCAGGGCTGCTTCTTATTTTTTTCTGAATAGCGCAAGAGTTCAAAGGAAATTTGACACCATTCAATAGAGAGATATAAGAAGAAAATCAGTTTCCCATGCAAAAAGAAATTTAGGAACATTTCTATCCAGAATCCTAAGGAAAGTAGAAGCTTGTTGGCCAAAGACAAAGACAGAGATTTCTGCCAGAAAAGAAGTAGCAATAAAATTTTTCAATTCAAACACAACTCTAAACTCATCTGGGGGGGAAAATTCTAAAATCTAAATTCTAAATCCAAAATCTAAAAGATTTGGAAATCTTTTAGAAAATTTGTGGTGTGTCTGGACAAGCTAGAAAAAAGTCAAAACAGATTCTAGGACATGATAAAAAGGCTTTGTGGCTTTAAAGGAGTGGTATCTTTGTTATCTTTTTTACAGTATAGTAATATTTTCTAGGATAAGTATGTCTGTCTTGCTTAATTAAATTTTCTTACAAACATAAAACTAACCAAATTATGCTTCACTGGGGGAAATTCAGAGACAAGCCTGTAAACTCAATTGAATAGCCTATAAAATCAGCTGAATCAATTCAGATTTGCCTACTAGTAATTTAGAGCAGAGGTTGAGTACAGTTGGCACCAACCTATGTAAAGTGACAATGTGGAAACACAGGAAACAAAAGTCTCACCCAATCAATAGAGTGACTCAGAAAATATTGCCATTGAATCATGATTCTCTAAGCAGGCTACTCACTGTAAAAGAAATTCTCTCTAGCCTTGTGTCAATACAGAAACAGTGTTTTTACTTTAATTCCTCTTGCAATGACCTCAATGTTAAAACAGGTTTCTGAGGTAGAAACCCAGGATATTTCTTGAGGTCACTTTTTTTTTTCTGTAGGACTTGTACAGCCTTTCCTTTGTGTATATACCTTTTTTTTTTTTTTTAACTTCCATGTATTTTCAGGAAGTGATATCATATGAACATGCTGGTAAAATTAGCCTGAGGCTTTTACTACATTTATATACAACAAAAGAAATCTTTGTCAGTAATTACTTGCAAACATATTACTGGTCCCTTGTAATTGTGTAGCCAATGATTATGGCAGAAAAACAATAATTTTATGTAGTTATGACTAAATACCAGTATAACCCTCATATTATCAATAATCAGAGTAATAAACCTGGCTTATTGTTCTAGCATTAAAAGGTCCCAGTATATACTTGAAGCTTTTGTTAGCTGGAGCTGTGTTTCAGCTTAATATAATTTCTGGCAATACTGAGATAATAAAAATTTACTGGCTTTCATATGATGCACATATGCTGGAATGGACAGTCTCTGTTTTTCAGGCTGTCTCATTAGTAAAGCTGGCTTCTTCAAAAATGACTTGGATTTAAATAAATCTCAGTGCCTGTGTGTATTCTTTTCTCCAGAGAACTTCCAAAAGATATCTGGCGCATACAGTGTATCACCAATTTTTTTTTCCAATCAAATGCAATGGGATTTTATTTACTGGAATGTATAAAAGAGGCTACTTTGAAACATATATATGCCGTATATAAGACAAATGTTGGTTAAAGAAAAGTTTGATTGTTTGTGGAACTTCAGAATCTAAGCTTGAATTTTATGCTCACATATTTCTTTTTCTGCAATGCAAGGATATTTTCTGGTAGTGGGTAACACCCAATTTTGATAAATTTAGCCCTACGTTGAAAGCTTTTCCAAATTCCCAGGGCAAATCTAGATTTATTTTTTTGTGGGGAATGCTAACAGGTGATTTAATTTATGTTTGCCATGCTGTACAATGCTCAAAGAGGACTGATGGTGAGTGCAGTAGCACAGACCAGCTCTTCTTTCCAGAGAGACCAGTCCCTGAGCACAGCTGCCCTGCTGCTGAAGCCTTTCCCATGCCCAGAAGCTGCCAGCATGAGTGCTGCTATGTGGCAGCTCTCTGCGCTTCCAAGCACAAAAGCTGCTGGGAGTTAGGCAGTCCTCACCAGCAGTGCCCACAGAAGATTTGCAACAGAGAGGACAAGCAACTTCTGTAAATGGACAGCCGTGCAGCCTGTGCAGCTTGTCTTTACCAAGTCTCTGTCATCCCAAAAGAAATGACTCTGTCCAATGATTTGGGCACAAACCCACCACTCCACTCCTCCTTAATTTAAAACATTTCTTCTACCACCGCATTGGTGTTTAGCCATGGTACTAGCCTGTGTTCTTCCTCAGGTGAAGTAGGCATAATAATGTACTTGTATCAGCTTGAGAAGGAGGCTTATGTATGACAGACTGTAATTTTGTAGTGACACTAAAGAAAGCATGAAAATGTGATAAAATATAATTCCACCTGTCTTTTGCAACTTCATTAGAGCCAGGAGTTCACTTTGCATATCTCCCCACATGATATACCACAGGGTCACCTGCAGGAAGAAACATAGGGTAGGAAATAAGATTTGCAGGGCTCCTCAGTGAGACTGACTGTAGAGGAAGCTCTCAAAAACAGCAATTCCATCTCTGGAAGGCTTTTCCTTCCTGGCAGATCCTTGCCTGGGGGAGCAAGAGAGATACATGCCTGAAGG
Source organism: Ploceus nigricollis (assembly GCA_013399945.1). Classification (NCBI taxonomy): domain Eukaryota; kingdom Metazoa; phylum Chordata; class Aves; order Passeriformes; family Ploceidae; genus Ploceus; species Ploceus nigricollis. The sequence goes on from VXBC01011529.1 coordinate 275,543, forward strand.
CAGCCATATGCAGGTGGCGATATAAATTGGACTAGACTGTATTAATGTATCATTGCTATAATTTAAGAAAAAAGTAGTGTCTTTACAGATGTAGGATAGCTGCATGATGTGGCCAAAGTGAGAACATTCTACATCATTTGACAGTTACTTTTTCCTTTCTCAACCTACTGCTCAGTTTAGCAGCATGAGGCAACATGCATGCAAACAGAAGTTTGCCTGACAAAGTTTGTTCACAGTACAGTATTCCATGCAGGAATATCATGTCAATCAGAAGAATATTACTGTCTTGCTATTCTTATATACAGTGAGGACGTTTCAGTACTTTCATTTAGGTCCCCTCCAAAACATTCTCAACCCCCGAAAGCCACTGCTGCCTTTTATATTCTATAATAGAATGAAAAGAAGCAATGAGGGAGGCATGTAAGAATGTGCTTGCAGTTAATGACCCTGCACACATGCTGAAAATTAAATGTACACTTCATGTTTTCCTGGATGTGGGCCAGAGAAGGCAGCTCACAGGATGAAGTCACTAATGAGTATAGTGTACAGCTCACAGCACACTGCAGGGATCTTTTTCTCCTCTGCTGTATAGCAGCTTTAAAGGAAAAGACTGGAGTCTTCCTTCTGTGCACTGGTGTTTTACACAAAAGGAAAGCATGGTCTTTGAAGGTGTTTTATGTCATGACTCTTGAAAAGAGTCACAGGGACTCTGATAATAGCAGTAAATTGACTTGCCCTGATCTCATGGGCAAGCACAGGTAACACCTACATCCTGTATAGAAAAAGAGAAAATGGAGATCCAGCTATGCTTGTCAATACTGTACTGCTTTTCAGTGTTTCTGCATTTCTTGGTTTTATTGTGTCAGTAAAATAACACAAAAATGGTCAGTGACAAAAACTTGTGTCCTTTGCTGTGCTCCTCTCATCCTTCGTTGGACAATAAAAGTAGAGAAAATTGGCCTACCCTTTCCAGAAACATTGTTAAGAATTAACAAGGAAATGTGGGCATTTGTTGCTCAAAATGGAAACCTAGTTGACTTAGAGGTTCCTTCTGGTTGATATGAAAAATTAAAATAGTTTTGTTCATTTAATTTGTTCTCTCCCCAGGACAAAAAAAAAAAAATCAACAACAAAACAACCAAAACCACACGGCATTTTTGCTTTTGATTTAATTTGCTTTCCTTGGATTACTATTTCAATGCATTATGGATTACATGAAGCATGAGAATTTGAGAACTTGTGTTTATGAGAGATCAATCAGAATATTGATCTTGCCCAGTGCTTATTTGGTTTATTCCTTTATGCATAGTCATTATCATTTACCACAGACTGTAGGCCCGCAGAACATAATGCATGGTAAGGAACATGGAGATCATGTGGACAATGCTATTGTGCAGAGGGAGAAAACAGCACATAAAGAAAATATATGAGGTTTATATTGCCTTTTGGACACATCTGTTGACTTCAGGTGCATTAACCAGTTCAACCAAATCCTAACTAGGATCAGGCAGTGGGAAGGACACACTGAGCAGCTGCAGAGTTGAAGCTAGACTCAAGTTCAGGCAGCTGTGCAATGCACAGCAAATACAAGTAAGATCAATGAGAAAACAGGAATGGAGAGGAAGCATGCCTATGATTTGTAATTTAAGCAAATACAAGTGGACCATGTCCCCTGCAACAAAAAAACATGTCACTTCTATTTACAGTGCCTGTATGGAAATTGCCTCTGAAAAAGCCAGTCCCAGAAGCAGAGGAGCAGCCATGATACAGAACAAAACCCTTAAGACAAAAAAACCCAAAGTGCTGTCCTGCAGTCTTGATGAGCACCAAGGGTTACCCTTCCCTGTCTTTGTTCAACTGCAATGCCCTATAACCTGCCTCTTTGTACATTCCAACTTCCTTCTCCTGTAATCCTAAGGATTCAGAGAAGCAAGGGGTAGTCTTACATAAAACAAAGGTCTTCAGATTACAATCAAATTTCTTAAATGAAAAGTACTCCAAGGACATTTTCTGTGATTAGCAGGAAGAGGCTGCAGAGCAAGTGATGTTCTAATTTTTCTTTTAGTCTGATCTATCAGAATGGAAATCAACATAATTACATGTTAATAAAGCATCTCAGTCTGTAGCTGCAAGGCCAGGGCGATGCAATTCTACCATCTGAATACACCTTGTTAAATTATTTTCCCACCCTTCCCCATCCAATTGCTCAAGTGTGCTGGTGCTTATTTTGAAATAAGCTTGCATATGTTTGTTGTTTTAAAATCCAGTGCTTCAATTCACAGGTTTCTTTATTCTCCTCTTCTGCTATGCCATTTGAATCAGGGACTAGCCTGTGGACAGTGACCAACTCCAGTAGCTGAAAGCCTCACTCTGGCTTTGAGGCTGCTGGCTTAGGTGCCAAGCATGGATCAATTGCAACCTTGGCACTGTCCTCTGGATGAAGTGGGAAAGTACTTCAACTTCAGAAACTTTGTTTCCCTTCCAAAAGCTAAAAACATAGGAAGAAAATAAATGCAAAGGAAAAAAATAGTGAGGGAAAATAGGTTTGGGTATTTATATTTAATGCACTGTTTGGATGGCTGATGTGGGAGTAGAAATGTCTGTCATTTTCTGGACACAGGAGGCTTTCTTTTTGGTGTTACCTCTTGTAGGACTGTACTATAGCTACAGAATGGGTCAAGCTTTGCCCTTGGTGATGTTTTCCCAGCTTTGTTACTGGCTCTTCCTTCTCCTGTTTACAGTCAGTTTCAAAATGCAAGCAGCAGTTCATTCTCTTACCTGTCCTTTAGCCCTGCACAAGTCCCTGGCTGTCAAGTGGCATTGGAGAAGAAGATTTTAACTAGTGTTTAAAATCTCCCATTAATATCTTTGTTTTCTTGTATTTTTGTGGCAGGCTAGCTGTTTCTCAAGACCCCACAGAACTGCATGAAGAAGGTGCTACAGTGATGATGTAATTGCTGAGGGAGGACAGACAGAAGGGGAAGACTTAAATCTCTAATCGTCCCCTTGCGTGTGGCTTTCACCATGTTTAATTTTTCAACCTATTTTTTTTTCTGGCTTTAAATACTTTAAAAGCATAAACAAATAAAGATTAGAAAAGTCAAATAGTCAGAGTCTGCCTCTGTGTTAACATAATGGATACTTTCATAATATAAAAGTTTATTTCTAAATAAGGCAAAGATGAGTTCTGACCACATAAGCTGGAGCAATAAAAAGAAAAAATATCATTGCTGCTGTTGTTGCTGGTATGTTCTAGGGAACTTTATCACCATATAGCAAGGGGAAGGGAGGTAAGGGACAATTCCTGAGACACGCAACTGAAACTGGTCAGCAGCATAACGCTAGGCCCCCATGAACTGTCATTGTAAGAATGAGTTAAAGATCTTCTCCCAAGTCAGGCAGAAGTACACCCTTCCCTCTGAATATGGTCACGGGCAACTTGAAATTGATGCCCATGAACTCAAGATCGTAATAGCTGGTCCCCATTTTAGTCCTCTTTTTGTCTTTTTGGCTAATCCTTTTTCTCAAGAGCTTTTGCCATGTGTCCTGTATCACCACGCTTGCTTTTCCTGGGGTAGATCCTGTTCAATGCAACTGCAATCACCATAATCATACTGAATTCAAATTGTACTGTCCACCTGGATCAGCCAGAGATACAGGTAGGGCAGCGTAGTTCTTTGTGGCCCATGAAAGGTCTGCAGTCAGCTTCTATTTCTCTGTATCCAACACATCACTGTCTCTAAGTATTTCTTTGTCATCCCTCTCTTTAAGAGAGAAAACAACCTCTCTTTATGATTCCTCCAAGGCCTTCTGAAGAACAGGGATCTCACCTTAATGATAAGTCTTTTGTTGTGGCAAGTATTGGTTCCTAGATGCAAAAAACCCCAAACAATGGCATTCTTCTCTGTGGTACTTACACAGCAACGTGCAGAACCAAACTGTACGTACTGATCATTATACTGTTCTGCATACCCTGGCACTATTTTTCAAAAACATAACAGAAACATTTTCCATTAATATTCATAGGCAAAGTATTGTTGCTTTGATTATATGAGAAGATTTTTCCACAGATGGTAGATGAAGTAAGAGGAAATCAGATCCTGCTTTGGAAATCATACAGCCCTGAACCTGGGGGGATGGAGCTGCAGCATTTGTCCCAGCTACGGGAGACTGTGTCTGTGGAGCTCCCTTGTTTAAATGTCGGCAACACATTATTGATTAGCACCTGCTCCCCATGTTCAAGTGGGACATTGTGAGTTTATAGATCATAATGTTTCTTCAGGTGCAAGAACTGAGGTGGTGTGTTTGCACAGTTATTGTTAAACTGGGAATGAAATTAATTCAAATGACTTGTGAATCTCCAGGGAGGCAGGAAATGGGAAGTACCAATTTCCATGAGGTAGAGTACACTTGGCCAAAATGGGTTCTTGGTTACACCTCAGATTTTTTATCAGTTTCAGGACCCTGCAGAGATGGGAGTGGAGTCAGGATCAGTCCCAGAGTCTATTTGCCTCAGCTTGTGTCCCAGTATGAAATGTCGTTTGCTTCCCTTGCTTTCTCCCCCTGCAAATTTTCTCCTCTTCTGTTTTAATTCCAGCTAACTTATTTTTGGCCTGTGTACAGTGGGAAGGTATCCAGACTTTTTCCACAGACTTTATTCTCTACACCGGCAATCACAGCTGTCATGACTTCATAACTATGAAACAGTACTGCAGGCGGGGGTAACAGGCCCTGAATTGTATTCGTCTGGCAGGAGATATAAAGTGGCAAATGCAACCTGTGTAATTCTTGACCACATGCTGTGTTATTGCAGAAAAACACTTTTATCATGCATACAAATCACTTCACTTATTTTTTTTTTCCTTTTCCTTATTTCATTTTCCTTTAGCTCAGAAGGTCAGTATTTTCAACATGCTCTAACCACTAAAGAAAAAATTTGCTCAAAATAAAATCCATAAATAAGAATTGGTTATACTGACTCAGGCTGAATACATACAGTAACAAGCTGGTCCTCTAAAGGCCATTGCAAAGCTCCCACTGGCTTTATTTGGGCCAAGAATTCATTCCTAACCTTCATTTTCTCTGCATTAAATGTGATGCTGGTACTATACTTTGATGAAGGACCTACTTATACAGCAGTATTATTATGTTTTTCTGTTTTCAGTGGAAACTGTCAGAAAAGAATAATTTGCAGAAATTATAGTTAAATATACTGCTGGTTTTTTTTTTCCTTACAGTTTCCTGGACATTAACCTATGATCAAAGTCGTAATAACCAATAATGGCAAAAGGGTCAGAAGTACTCCACCCACAGTAATTAACTGCCACCACAGGGGGCAAACTGAACACTGAAATACTTTTCATTTGCTGACATGCTACAGCTCTGAGTTAAACAAGAATGAGCAGTTCTCAAATTATGAAAGTGAATATATCTATCAAAAGTAAGTATTTTTGCTTTTTCATTTGTATAGCTATAGTTAGCCAAAAAAACTCCACTTTAAAAAATTTTACTGTTGCAATGACCGAGGACTGTAGACAAAAGTCCTTCGGAATATTTCTTTTAAGTATTTATTTTAGATTACAACTCCCTCGACTGAGGAAACCTTTTGCAGCTATAACGTGCTGATTGTACAGTTGCTGAAGAACATACATTACAGCAAGGTTGAGGTTTTACAGGCTCCACAGTAATGTCCAACCTATTAAACATCAAGCAACAGCATGCTTTTTTGCCTAACCGCATAACTCTCCAGGGAGAAGCCGTAAAATATAGCCCTGTACAACATGTCATCCACAGGGGCTATACTGAGTTTTTGGATTACACTCTACCTGATTAACATGATATCTAGTATCTGCTAACAGTGTTAGTGCAGATGTAACCAGTGTAAGAAGATGCATTCAATTCCTTTAGTATGAATGCAGAGTGAATCAGCTCAAAAGGGTAATGCTTGTGAAGCCAGACCTAAGATTGTTTACCAATACTAAAACCAAGTACTCGCAGGTTTGGCTGTTTTTTAAGAACTTACTAGAAGAATCACCAACAACACAGACCATAATGGAAAATCCCTTACTAGACAGGAACAACAGAAGTGAAGCACAAAGAGCAGACCTGAGGATTCAGAGGCTGCAAAAGATGCTTTGGTTCAGGTCATAGCCAGGCAACACAGCCACTAGTGCAAAGAACAGAAATGAGAATCAATGGAAGAATAGAGTCTGTGGTTTCCTTTATCTTCAGCTTATAAATTGCTCATCTGGAATCCACAAGCAAAATCTCAAGCCAGATCACAGAAGGATACAGCAGTGGGAGGAAGCCATTCGAAAGTCTGCCTAAATGTGTTGATTATTTATTTAGTACTACTTTGCATTTACTGGCACATAGCTCTTAAGGTATGATTGGTACAAACCCCCTCCCCCTCCTTTTTTTAAAATACATTTTCATATATTTTTATGCATGCATTTTGTTGGGTGCCTGTTTCCAGGCACTTCTGAAAAGACAACTTTTATTACGAAATCACTATTGCATTGGTGTCTGCAGCCACTATTGGTGAGCTAAGAAATTTATAGTTGAAGCAACGAGATACCTCAACCTATACACTCACCTACACGACACAGACCCCATGGCACCTTTTGACATGGAAGACAGGGAGGTAATTTGAAAAAAACATTGCAGCTTCACCAAGGGCAAGTCCTGCCTGACCAATGTAGCAGCCTTCTATGATGGAATGACTGCATCAATGGAAAAGGCAAGTGTTATACATGCAGTTTATCTGGACTTCTGTAAAGCCTTTGACATGGTCCCCAACAACATCCTTCTCTCTAAATTGGAGAGGGAGGGAATTGATGGGTGGACTATTAGATGAATAAGAAAGTGATTATGTGGCATCCAGAGGGTAGTGGTCAATGGCTCAGAGTCCCAACAGACATCAGTGACAAGTGGGGGTCCTCGGAGGTCTGTATTAGGACCTGTGTTATTTAATATCTTCATTAATGACATAGACATATGGATCAAGTGCACCCTCAGCAAATTTGCAGGTGACACCAAGCTGAGTGGTGCTTTTTATATTACGTAACTGTGCTGTCCCTTCACTTTTTCACAGCAGAATGTCAAAGAAATTAGATGTCGAAAAATGTCTTCCTCATCTTCCCAACCACCTGACTATTTCTAAAACTCCCTCTCCCTTGTCTGCAATCTGGGTTTTATTCCAGCCTTTTCACTTAATGCATATTCTGTATTAAGTCAAAAACCAGAGATCACCAGTCTCTGGTTTATTTCCTCCTCCTAATGTAGCAGTTGATTGCTGGTAGTTAAAATCTCCCATTACTGCCACTTGGCCTCTTTTACATGCTTTTTTTATTTGTACAGTCATTTCACAGAAGATAAATCACAAATTAGTAAACCCACAGCACTGATAGCACAGTGTTCTTTACTGGATCATCAATGTGAGAAACGAGATGTATGTCTGTAGGTCTATCCCTTTTCTGCTTCTGCAGCCTTGCTAGCAGAAGGACACAGCAGTGGGAGGAAGCCATTCGAAAGTCTGCCTAAATGTGTTGATTATTTATTTAGTACTACTTTGCATTTACTGGCACATAGCTCTTAAGGTATGATTGGTACAAACCCCCTCCCCCTCCTTTTTTTAAAATACATTTTCATATATTTTTATGCATGCATTTTGTTGGGTGCCTGTTTCCAGGCACTTCTGAAAAGACAACTTTTATTATGAAATCACTATTGGCATTCCAATGAGGAAAGGCTGCGAGAGTTACAGTTGTTCAGCCTGGAAGACTGAAGGCCCCAGGGGGACCTGGTTGTGACCTTTCAGTACTGGAAGGGGTTTTATGGGAAAGACAGGGACAGGCTTTTTAGCAGGGCCTGGAGCAACATGACAAGGGGTGATGGTTTTAAACTGACACAGGGTAGATTTATACTACACAAAAGGAAGAAATATTTTACAGGTAAGGTGAGCCTTTTAATTTGATACAGCACCATCAAGGTTAATGTGTAAAAAAAAAAATCCATGAATAAACAAAACTGTGTGTTCTGACAAGTAGAATTTTCAGTTATTTATAATGTATATAGCTCTGTGCTATAATACAAGAAGACAGCTTCCCAGCAACATTAAAGCTTTCAACAAAACTGCTTGTCATCAAGTTTCTCTTAATTTAATTTTGTTTCAAAGTTCTCATTTGTTATGCCACTTGGCTTTTCCTATCTCTCCTACTAGCTTCCAGAGAACCCAAACCTATAACAAGGTGCTGTTGCCTGCAAGATACCGTGTTGCCTTAAATTCAACTGCTTTTTCTGCTGATCAAGAGCATTCTGTAAGAGATACTAATGCAGTTAAAAGCCCAATGATTCCACTTTGAAGACTTTGGTAGGTATTGTGGAAATGTCAGTCTGACAGCATTCCATAGAGGTATGTACATGACTGGGGTCCTCATGAGGGAGCCCAGATATATGGGAAAGTGTCCCTATATACATGGGCTTCCTCTAATTCAAATCTGGCTTGTCTAGGTTTAATTTCAAATATCACACCAGCCTCAGAGGAAAAAAAAAAGCCCTGAATCAAACAATATAATCTTTGCAGAGAAAGCAAAAAGGCTCATTACCACTCAGTGGGAAGTATGCAGGGTTCCTGGGATGGGGTAGTACAAAAATAATTTAGGGAAAATAGGATGTTTTTGAAAGGATCCCAATTATGTATTTTTTCAGATATCTAATTATTTCTCAACTTTTGACATGTCTTAACATAAGGGTCTGGAAAGATGCAAAAGACTAATTTCAAAGCCCCCAGATTTGTGTTGTTTTAGCTCTGCAGAGCTTCTGTGAGTACCGAGAAGGTGCTATGTGCACCCACCATCCTTTGTTCACTAAATACTTACTTAGGGAGGCAGAAGATGTTACTGATTACTAGATGAATATTTGTTCTGTAATAATATTACACAGAAATCAGTTTCTAGATGCTGCATAAGAAAGTGGATTGACTCTCTACATACACCCATACTGAATTTAGGCTAGGCTGGATGGAAAGCATGAGAAGGATCAGACAGGGAAGCTGGCATTATGAAGAGCAGAGCACTTGTATTCAGCTCTTCCATATATATCTTCATCCTTTTGTGTCACTAAATATTGCGAATCAGGTGACAATAACTTTTGGAGGTGGAGAACGTAATCGCTGGGCTTTCCACACGAAGTCTGTATTGCTGGGTTGGTCTGCTGTTGCTGTCTCTGGAACTGGGAAAATTGCATGGGTGTTAAAGTGGATGAAGTCCTACTGGACACCAACACTTTTGTGTCTGGGGCATAACCACAGGCACAGGGCTGATCTGTAGATTCAGAGCAAGACACAGACATACAGAGCACAGCCAGAAAGACTTGATGGTCATTTCATCCCAGTGTGCAGAAACCTTGCAAAAGGCGAAGTGATTGCTAGGTACATGAAATTCCCAATGAACTAATCTACCTACTAATAAAAGTAATTTCTTATGCCTTGATGATAATGTAAGAGCCACATGATATTGTACACATGGATAAAAAGCAACTGCTTTGTCTCCAAGGCTGGTGTCCTGGGTTGCTCTAAAAGATCTCATCAGGAATGTGGTATGGTAACATGACAATATAATAGGTCCCCTGTGAAGCAGCCCTCAAATATTTTTCTTAAAAGCTCATCTCAGCAGGTTACAATCACCTAAAAATCTTAACACATAGTACTTCAAGAACATAGGGTATGCTCTATGGTGTTTGCCTCAGGACAGACACCTTCCTTAATGGAACTATTTTGTAACCAGACATCCAAAAGAAGAAGAAATTATTATCCACAACCACAGGGTGCATAATTTCCTAATGTAATAGTCTTGTTTTCATTTAAAACTTCTCTAAGTAGGAGAACGTTTACATGAATAAGTAGGAAAGATGTGCCTCAGTGGGAGAGTTTGAAACTGTTTTGATCTCTAAGGTATTTTCCAAGCCTAGATTCTTTTCCACAGTATCATTTTGACTTTTTTTTCCAAGAGCATGTTATAAGAATGACAATTTTACAGTCAGAATATAAAATCATGAGCAAATTCTCAATGGGAATCTCAATGGGATAGACTCTAACCTGAGAAAGAAAACATTTATATCCTGGTACAAACAGGTGTAATCCCCAAAGGCTCTTTGCGCTCAGCAGTACTGTTCGGTGTTCAGTTACATGCACACTGTGTACACCCTGCACAAATGTGGTTTTATTATGACTTCATTCATCTTTGGGGCATACAATATAGTGCATATAGGTACACAGTGGATTGCATAGTATCTGTGCACTTCAGTGTGCTCCATAAGTAGCTGAGTGCTGGCTAGCTAAACACAGATATGTGTGGGTGTATGGAGACGGGGTTTGCTCTTAATAACCTAAAAGTAACAAGCCAATTTCATGGACAAAATGATGGGTGTAGCTCTACCTTGTGATTCCTGATATTATATAAATTAAAAATATTATAAACCTTGCCACCTACCAATCATCACCAATTTCTATCACTTGCAACCCCCTCCCTGAGCTAGCCCATTTCAGTATTTAAAGATACACAGAGATCATGGATAATAATCCAGCTAATAAGAGTGGAGAAGAACAATGCCACACTGAGCAGTTTCTGTCTTTTCTTTCTGATCCAGACAAGCCACCACTCCACCAGTCCTGTGACCAGCCCCGTTGTCACCAAAAAACTGCCACCCAGATGGAGATCAGCCACACACAAGTAGGTGAGAACACAGAGAGCTCAGCTGCTCCTCTCTCATTTCATGGCCTGCCACCTCCAGTGTCCCTGCCGTGCCCTAGGCCCTGCCTCTCTGCACTGCCTTGCTGGCCTTGTTGCTGCCATATTAGCATTTCTGTGTTCTTGGTTACCTTCTTGAGGTTGCTATGTTTCCTCCTCCAGCTTCTGCCCATCCTCAAGAGAGTTGCTTTTTTGCAGCTTTACAAGCACTTCTCAGAGCCATTGTTGGCCCTTGCTTTTATACTTGGAGGAGTTTGGGTGGCTGGAGAGCAGGGCTGTTGCCAGCTTACCAGTGCTTGAGCTCAGATGTCAGCATGAGACAGTCTGTCCATGACTGACCTCTCTCTCAAGTTGGGGCTTTTCAACCTAGAGAAGTTTGTGTGGAGACCTTTGGAACAGTCCACTCAAGAAATGCTGATGAATTTCCATGGTCCTACAGTAGACCATGTGGGCACCTAAGCAGTTCTAGTTTCTTGGTGTTTGGTGAAATCAGCAGCAGGATGAGTAATGCAGTGACCTTGGTGGTTCAATTGGCTCAGCTGGTTCAACTGGAGACGGACAGTACTACTGATCTCCATCGTGGTTCCACACACCCTGATNGGTGAGATAAGGACCAAGTGAAATATTTCAAGGGCAAAACAGGTTCAACTTTAGTTGCAAAGTGAAATTTATTACTAACAGAATCAGAGGAGGATAATGAGAAGTAAAATAAGCCCTTGAAATACCTTCTCCCTCCCAGCCCCTTCCTCTTTCCCACCAGCAGAGTAGGGAGGCAGGGCATGGGGGTTTTGGTCAGTTCATCACAGAGATTTTCTTCTGCTGCTCTGGGAGAGGAGTCCTTCCCCTGTGAGACCGTGGGGTCCCTCCCACGGGAGACAGTTCTCAGTGAGCTTCCCAGGTGTGGGTCCACTCTCAGGAGCAGCAGCCACACCGCACCTGCAGCAACGTTAGTCCCTCCCATGGGCACACAGTCCTCCCAAAACTGCTGTGACATGGGTCTCTCTTTCCACGGGGTGCAGTCCTTCAAGGACAGGCTGCTCCAGCCCGAGAGCAGGGCCCTCCCTCTCCTCCAGGCCCTCCCACCTCCTCCAGGCGACCACCCACTCTGGCCTGGGCACCTCTCCCATGGGCTGCGGGTGGATCTCTGCATCCCCATGGATCCCCACGGGCTGTGGGTGGATTTCTGCGTCCCCCCTGGCTCCCTGTGGGCTGCTGGTGGATCTCTGCATCCCCCCTGGATCCCCATGGGCTGCAGGGGCACAGCTGCCTCACCAAGATCTCACCACGGCCTGCAGAGGAATCTCGGCTCTGGTGCCTGGAGCACCTCCTGCCCCTCCTTCTCCACTGACCTTGGTGTCTCCATGTTGTTTCCCTCACATGTTCTCACCTCCTCCTCTTCTCTGATGAGGAGTAAAAACCTGTGCCCTTGTTTTGATTTTGTTCTTAAATATGTCATCACAGAGGTGTTACCAGCCTCTCTCATTGGCCCCGTTTTGGCCAGCAGCATGTCCACCTTCAGAGCCATCAACCATTGGCTCTGCTGGATGTGGTGGGAAGCTTCTGGCAGCTTCTCACAGGAGTCACCTCTGTGCCCCCCTGCTGCCTAAAACCAGGCTGTGCAAAATCAAAACAGGGTTGAAGCTTTGAATCATGTTTCTACAGGGCTTGCTATAAGTGTAAAAAGTAACAAAACCAGGATTTTTGAGTGCAAAACGAAGGACATAATGTAGCAAACTTTAGTCCTCCCTCACACCTGTTCTCCCTGGGTGCAATCCCCTCATGGGCTTCCACCTGGCTTTTCAGCAGCTGATTAAATTGAACATAATTAAAATATGGCATCTTATCTTACTGCAGCTGTTTTCCAGCTGCAAATATTTTCTGTGTCCTGCATGTGGCAGTTTAAACTTGGAGAAGAATGGTATCTAACAAGGCAAAATACAAGCAGGTTCCTTAGAGGAAATTACTGCCTGAACCCTGCTGTGAAAAACCATTTGGTTGCTAGAAGTAGTCAGGATGTTGTCACTAAGGAGGCTGTTGGTTGAGATGAAATGATTTGCCAGCCTTTGGTAAACAAAAGGTCTCTGTGTCCTTCTGACTCATTGCGGAAGTGTCCTTTACAGCCAAGGAATATACATTTTGAGGATGAAAATCCTCTCTTAAATCTGACTTATCCAATGGCTGCACAATAACTTCCCATACACTGTAGAAACTGAAAATACCAAATATATATGCAGACCTTGGACATAACTCAGCTGTCATCCTATGTGTGGGTAGCAGCCTAACACCTGGGAAATCCTATTAATTGTGATAAAGAAGATGCCAAAACAGACAGTACCCCTGATTTTGGACTTTTACTGCAGGTTGTTTAAATAAGCATTTATTTCGAATGGGCACAACAGCAGCACCAGCATCTAGATGCAAGTTTGGCTCACATAGAAGCCCCAAAGGCTCATTTTAGTTCATTAAAGAAAATCAGTTTTTAAAAAATGATAAAAAAATTCTACATACACGCAGAAATGTGGATATTTACGGATATTTAATTAAATCAATAGATCATAGTACATGTTTACTGAAGCATTCTTTACCTATCCATAGCTGGCAGGGTTGTACTCCTTGCTGCATCTATTTGCAGTGTGTTGATGTTGCTGTTGATCTGTATTGGGTGCTGTGAGTGGAGACAGCAAGTCCTTGTGACATCATATGCAATGGCTGGCTGCATAAAATCACATTTCTCTGAGGAACTGACTCAAAGTGTCTGGCATGCACCACATGTCACACCATTCTTGGGGACGATTCCACTAACTTGCCTTGAATAATATAAGAAATGGCAAATTACTTTGGAAATTGTTGATATAATTCTTCCCTCTCTCCCCCCACTAGTTGTCAAAAGCTAACAGATGCACTCCAAAATCCCTTACGATAGCAATTCCTCAGTTTTATTGCTTTCCAGTTCCAGTTGTTCAGTGGAAACAAGAGAGCTGGAAATTGATTCACAAACCAGAACTAATTTGAAAGTCATTTTACTTTTTTTTTTTCCGGAGGTTTTTATGTTTTGTGCAATTGCTTGTATTCTGGAATTTAATACTGAATTGTTTCAAATTGCATAGACAGCACTGCATAGCCTTGGTTTTGTGCTCTTTGAATGTTATGCCTGAATTTTTGAACTGTTTTGTAGGTGGTTTTGAGCTGGCTTCTACAACTGCACTCTTCATTTTACTTGTCCAGAAATTTATGTGCTGTTTTTTGTGGTCTCAGATATGTGCATGCTAGCGTTATTAGCACATATCCACATGATCAAGCAGACATGCTCTCAAAACATTTAATTCCATAACTGCATAAATGCAATCCGAAGGTACAAACCGAAAACTGGTTGCAAAAATCCTGTGCTAAAGTTTTTACCACAAACCGAAAACTGGCTGCAAAAATCATGTGCTAAAGTTTTTACCACAAAATAAAAACATTGTAAAAGCAACAAGAACTTTTATGTTTAGTACACCAACCACAGGGCCCTCACTGAAAAGTATTTACTTGAGAGGGACATACACATTGTTAGCTATAATACAAATGAAGGCTATCCACAAAATATTAGGATGACAGTGTTGCATTCAGATTTAAGCTTTAGAAAAAAACTACCCCCAGTTTTTGTGTCATGCGAACCTATTTTAAGAATTTGAGAGAGCCTTAAGCAATGTATACATTTTCTGCAGAAAAGTTATTTTCTATGAAATGTGTTTTAAAATAATTTTTTCTATGACATGGAATAATGTAATTGATTAAAAATTTCAACAGAGTATCTAAAAGGTGAAGTGGAAAGCAAGAAATGTTTGATTAAGAAGTATAAAAAGAGAATTTGATACCAGATTTCTCAATACTTGTAGTCTCTCAGACTGTTCTAATTTGAGACGAGAATGAGAAATGAAAATTAATATTTCACTTGAGAAAAGAGTGCAAAAGATGTCCTGAAATGAACCCTTTAAAAGACTTTTTTTCAATTACCCAAGGATTAGAAAATAATCTCAGAAACTGTTTTCTTTACATCCAGTAATTAAAGCCAAGTTCTTGTTCTTCAGAGAGCGTTACATCTCCATGTGAAATGTCAGGCGTTTTCCAGACACATTTGTGGTTGTGATCTTTGAAATATTATAAAATTTTTGTTTCTTCTTCCTTAGCTTCTTGTGTGGTAAGTAGCACTGATGCCTCTAACTTCCAATATGGAGAAGATCCAAGCACATTCATGTATCAATTTGGCATGTTTTCAATAATTTAATTTTTTTTCTCTCGTACAAGCTGTAGGTTCCCCTGGGAAAAAACCACATTGTTTATAATCCAGTGTTCAGTAGCATGATGCTGAAGCATTATATATTATTTTTCAAGAAAATTTATGATGGATGAGAACTGTAAAGAGAGTATCCCTCAAAGCCACATGGACGTGTGCATCCTTCCAAATATAATTCTTTTCCAAACTAAGCAAGGATTATCTAAAGATGTTTTGGAACCACAAAATGTTATTTTTAAAAGGTAGCTCATGATTGAGATAGATTAAGACTAAACATGGCTGGGATCAGCCAAAACCACAAAGAGCTTAATTTGTTCACATATTTATGTCTGGAGAAGAATTTGAGGGCCTTCAGCAACCAAGGCCCTGAAATCCTCCAGCATATTTTGCAGTAAAATGATAGGTTGTTGGTTTTGCTTTGCTTTGTTGTTTTTTTAATGGACTTGTCCTTTTTAAAACTTGTGCCTTCCTCCCTCCCACACACATCAGCAGAACAGTTCAAACAGTGTCCCTGCAGGTCACTGAGTCCCAAAGCATTGCCCAAGACTTTTTAAAAGGCAGGAATGATTCAGCTGAGGGATGCTCCACAGCCTTGTGACTAAGGTCACATTCACCAAGTGGCTCCTCTCCCACGCTGCCTCTCGTTCCCAGGCGCACAGAGCACTGGAGCAGTATCTCCATGGACGAGTACTAGCATGACTGAGGAAGGGAGGTGCGAATGAGAACCAGCATATGTGTCTGTGGATATGTGTCAGTGGTGAGCTTTACGGGGACAGATACAGACTGTTTCTTAAGGCAAGAGTTTCTCTGTTTATCCCAGTGGGAACCACTTTTTATTTATTTTAATTTCTTTCCAATTGTACCTATTTTAAGTGTGATACTGTGACCTTTTCACATTAAAAGCAACAACGCCAAACAGCTTTGATGACCTCCAAGACCCACAGCCCAAAGATGTTTATTCCTTTTATCACCACCACATGCTGAATAAATGACATTCATCATTTCATTGACAGACCTGAAAAAAATAGCAATATGCCTGTAACTTAAGCTGAAATCATCAAAAATAAATTTTTCAAAAATATAAAATGTCTAGCATTATAAGGCTGCATCTATTTCAAGAAGTCCTCCTACTGTTGGTCTGGTTTCACTTCAGTGGGACTGTTGTCTCTGCTGCCACATGGGACAAGGATGGTTAACCTGGGCTGTCATCGTGGTAGCACAGGTCACTCAATAGACCTGACATTACTTTCTCCCTTCAAAAATGTGTTTAAAAATTGTGACTGTGATTTGCTCTTTAGTGTTCAAATTACTTAAAAAGCTAAAAAACAAACTGTCCAGATGCATATGTATATGCATACATGTGTGCATACATATGTGTACGCACATATATGTGAGAGAAGGGAGAGGGAAAAAGTGTGAGTGTGTGTGAGAGACAGAATGAGAGAGTCAGTAATGCCTTGCTGTGCCCTATCCTAGCTAAAATGAAGGGATCCAACTCTCAGGACTCACTCAGTGATAGAGAACGACACCTAGATCCAGCTTCACTGGCAAAAACCAGTCATTTAAAAGAACAATCTTAGAGCATTCAATTTGGCCAATGGTTTTAAAGGGTTGATGTCTTTGTAAAAGCAAGGACAATATATGATACAAGAAATATTTATATATATTCCCTAACCACAATACTGGATTTGCTTTGGATTCAGCTTTCCTTTCTTTTTGTTCTTGAATGCTGACTGCACATTTTGATAACTATGAGGAGGTTTCTCAGAAGACCAGACAGCTTCCAGCATGGCACGTTCTGCTGATGTTGTATCATTTGCCAATAACAAGGCAGAAAATATGTGCTGTAAGTGCAGCCAATTTATTTGATCTCCAAGGACACTAACAGAAAAATTTAATTACAGCAAATGAAATTTTTAGAGAAATATCTGAAAACAGAAGATTCTTTTCCCTCCACTAATGGAAGGAGAGTGTTATTATCCCTGCTTTATATGGGGGAAGGTGAGATACACAATTTTTCTTAAATATTGCAAGAAAGAAATATCTGAAATCAAATGTCCTGTGAAAGGTTAGATTCTTCCAAGAAAGGCAGAAAAAGTGAAAGGGAAATAAGAAGCTGATTGATTTAATTTCTGAGTCTCACTATACACCAGTGGGCAGAACAGGTCTGGTGAGTAGGACATCCACATTCTTCTTCAAGAGATCACCTTAACTCACTTCACTCAAGTTCAGCAAACTGACACCAGACCTTTGGGTCATGAAGGGTGAGACAATGCCAATCAGAGTTCATAAAAAATTGTCTTGGAGAGAAAAATACAATAAAAAACTTACTTGGAACTGCGAAATGAATTGCTGAGTTGTATCTTTTGCACAGAGGCAGGAAATTGTTATTAGGAGGAATTTGGGTTTAATGCGTGTCCTGTGTTCTATATAGTATGTGAAATAAATGTAACATGTTGTGTACAATAATGCTTGTCCTTTGAGAGAATATGGTTTGACAGTTTATCCATTTCCACAAGGTAGGATTACATCAATGCTGGCTCCTCCTCCCTGGAGTCTGCACCATATCAGTTCCCTTGTAACCGGGACAGGCTCCATCCCACAACCCTGCAGCTGTCCTTCCTTGCTTTCCATCAGAAGATTGTCTTAGAGTCTTGTGCCACCAGGGTGAGAAACCTCCATCTAACTTCTGGCTTAGATATAGCCATACTTACTATCTCCCATGAAATCTTTTGTTGGCATTATTCTATACCTTAAACTACTCTTTGAATGTCATATGCAGCAGTTTTTGAGCATCTTTTTATGACCCCAGCTGCCACTCAGCCTTCTCATGCTTTGTAACTCCAGGTTTTTGTTTTTTTTTTTGTTTTATTTTTTTTTTTTTTTTTTGTGAGGCCAACAGACTCAGACTTCTTACTTGGGACTGATCTGCCACCACTCTGTCCTATAGCTAGTTCTGTCTTGCTTCAGGTGCCATTTGAATTCATCTCTCTTTGATCTGGTGTGGATGGAAGTGAAACCAGCTCTACTGGATACCTAGCTTTGAGTGGTCCTAGCCCACTAAAATCTAGACCCATATGTGCTTTTCTTGTGTTTCTTGTCTAATTATGTCTGACAGGCAGTGAAGCTTTCCTCCCCTAAGTATTTTTTTCCACTGATCATTAAAGTAGCTTTGTTCCAGCTAACATATCTATTGTGCATGTCAAACTTTCCTTAGGCCAGGCACTGCCCGTGTTCATGATTCAAAAACCAACAAATGTACTTTGGCATGAAACAAAGACATAAATAATGATGTATAAATTCAGATGCGCTGATTAGTTTGTGAGTAATGCATTCCATCACCAGTGCATGAGCTGAAGGAACACGGCCAGGAAATACAGATTACACTCACAAGGAGGAGGCTCAATTATTCTAGTCTTAGCATGTGTGACTGTAACACCACTAAACATAGTATTACCCAACTCTTTTAAAAAGGCTGTGTAAAAGTTGAAGAAAACTGAAAACACCTTTACATTTAGAAGAAAAATAAAAATTTCAGGTCGATCATGTGAAATTTTTGGGAGTTATTGAGTTTCTTAAAGGCCTTCTCCACCCCCTCCATCTTAACTAAGTGCCTTGCCTAGGATGCCAAAACTGCATATACCAAGCATGAGGGAAAGGAATCTTTCTGGTTTCTTTTGCTAAATCTTTGCAGCAAATCTGGAGGAGTAATTGACATTTAGCCAGTGTCCTAAATACTCCAGTAATAAATGCCTTGGCAATACCACAACTAGAAAAACATTAAAATAATGGGTGATACAGAGACAGCTGTGCAACACTTTTTCCCATTAAAAAATATTGCTTTCAGTTGCTTATCACTTTGCCAAACAATTCAAGTTGAAATGTTGAGTGTCTGCTATGAGGTTGATTTTTTCTGGGAAAAATTCTGCTAGAATGGAAACATTTATGAGAATGAAATTGTAAGATGGGAAAGGGAGGGAGAATCAGCTGCTTGCCCACATTAAAAAAACTTACTCCAGACATTTCACTGAATTGTTTTTGCACTCTGGAACTGGGGTTTATAATCATGCCAAAATAGGGTTATTTGATACTAAAGGTGTTCGATGTGGAATTCCAAGATCATGCCTTTAGAATAAATCCAGAGCAATAATCCCCATCTGATGCCTTCGTCAGATGATTAAATACTTCAGAAGGGATTTGGAAGAACCTGAAGTTTTGAAACAATAACTACTTTGAGATCACATCTGTGACAACAGTCAATTCCATGAAACCTGAATTTCAGTCTCAACTTGTTCTCCAATGTGAACTTGGCCAGAATCATTCGTGAAAGAGTACAAATCTGAACAATGCCTTTCAGATCTGTGTTTAGTCAAAATGGAGCTGACTTAGCTCAAGAAATTGTTGTTACTGAGAACAAAGATAAAATGTGGTATTTACTTTGACTGGAAATGAAAGATCTATAGCCCTCTGGCCAAAAGATCCAGAATGATACTGTTCTGGTAGTGACAGATATCACTATTAACACAACACCTTGGGAGGAAAATCCAATGTAGAATGAGGGAATTTGCCATAATGATCTCAAAATTCATTATGCACAGCATATCCAAAACCCTCAAATGAAAGCCACAGAATGACAGGGGAAACAGAGAAGTTCTGGGCTCCCTGCAGACACCAAGTCTGCTCTGCTGCAGCACATCATGCTGATCATTACAGTGTGTTCATCTTTGACTCTTTCTAATCCTTCCCAAGCCTACCAGCTTAATCCCCTTCTTTGTTTTTCCTTCCTTTCAAGGCCAGGGGTCCCATGAAATCTTCATTCTGCAGGTATTGCAAATTTTAGGCAAGTTGCATTATTACTATTATTAGTAGTAATAGTTTAGTAACACATAGTAATCCATAGTAACACAATGGTAACACAGACTTATTTGACAGTGATATTCATGGCCTGATATGAGCTGTCAGATCCACTGTGTCAGGCATCAGAGGCAATTACAAGCCCATACGCTACAATGTACCGTGCCATGCTGGGTCCTCGAAGTCCCAACATAATCCCAGTCTTGTTGAGCTGGGATGCAAAACATGGGCAAGAAGGGACAGGCCACAGTACGGCATGCAGGGCTTTAGGAAATGCCAAAACACATCAAAGAACAGAGGTAGGTGGCAAGTGAGAACTGTGGAGGTAACCAGGCAGAACCACACAACAAAAATACAGCCTGTGACCCTGGAAAGCTGAGCATACAGCACCTGAGAGGAAGGGAGCTCACCCCTCAGTGGGTAGAGGAGCTCATATGAGTGGCTTAAGTCCCACAGAACACACAAAAATGGGATCAACATCTTCCACATACCAGCCAATTCCCAACTTGTTTCCCCTCCCCACCCACACTCAGGTGTCTTTCTGCTGCTGGTTTCTTCCTTGACCCTTTTCAAACTTCCACTGAACCCAGCCTTTCTCCATGAGCCCCTGCTAACCCCACAAGGAATCCTGAGGGCTAAGCAGCATTTTGGAGCATTTTGGGTTGTTTCCATTGAGGCCATTGAGAGGGCTGGTACATCCCTCCCCAGCATGGCCAGGGCTCAGCTAGAGCAGATGGGGCCCAGGTACAGTGCTGGACAGCCAGGGATGCACCAGTGGGAGGCAAGGGAATGTGACTGTCAGTGGGGATGAATATCTGCTTTGTTTTCAGGAGCTGCTGAAGGCAGGAAACAGGAATGTCTGTTACTGATATCTGCCTTCAGGTTTTAAGTTGAATTTTTGTTTCCTGTTAAAGTTTCAGGCCCATGTGTTTTCCCAGCATAAATCAAAGCAATTAGGCTGGCTATTTTCTTGTAAGGTGATAGGAGACTAATCTTTGGTTTACTACTTGTTTTCATTAATCCTTCATTGGAAAAATGATAAAAAATAACTCTTCTCCTGGCTGCCAGTTAAAAATTGAAATATCTTCCCTCTCTCCAGAAGTCTTTTGGTTTAGCCAGAAGGTTGTTTAGCTTTTCCTAGGCTAATGTGGTTTTGGAGGTTTCAATTTTGTGGTGAAATCTGTCATTTTTTTTTCTACAACAAGAATTTTAGTAACATTTAATAAAAGTTGAGTGGGCTAAATTTGGGTTAGGTGAAAGGTAGGGAGAAAAGTAAGGCAGAGGTGTTTAATGCATTTGTTGCTTCTGTCTTCCACACAGATGACAGACCATGGGGGGCTCAGTGCCCTGAGCTGGAGGACGATGACTGCAAATGATCGACTCCCAGTCAACCCTGAAATGGTTCGGGATGGCCTGCTCCAGCTGGATCCCAACAAATCTATGGAGCCTGATGGGATTCATCAGAGAATCCTCAAAAGGCTGGCTTATGTCATCACAAAACCTCTCTCAATGATTTTTGGGTGGTCTTGGGAATCCAGAGGGATCCCAGATGACTGGAAGCTGGCAAACGTTGTCACGGTTTTCAAGACAGACAAGAGGGAGGAGCCCAGAAACTACAGGCCT
>VXBC01011529.1:297301-329825 GCA_013399945.1 Ploceus nigricollis
CAGGCACTGATCTCTCCTCTGTGGTGATCAGTGACAGGACCTGAGGGAATGGTCTGAAGCTGTGTCAGGGGAGGTTTAGGCTGGATATCAGAAAGAGGTTCTTCCCCCAGAGGGTGGTTGGGCACTGGAACAGGATCCCCAGGGAAGTGGTCACAGCACCAGCCTGACAGAGTTCAAGAGAATTTGGGCAATGCTGCCAGGGACATGGTGTAACTCTTGGGCTGGTCCTGTGCAGGACCAGGAATTGAACTTTGATAATCCTTGTAGGTCCCTTCCTATTCAGCATATTCTGTCATTCTGTGTTTCTGTGATTATTTGGTTTAAAAGTTGGTGCTAGCATTTCAGTGACAAATGCCACCTATGGAACCTTTTCTAAAGCAAATTTCTTAAATGGCAGCTGTTATTTTCTTCATTTTTTTCCTCCTTTTTGTCACTTCCAAAATATTTATTAGCTATAGACTGAAGTACTATAGTACCTAATCATACAGCCCAGAAGCCTGAGCACCACAGGCTTCCTACCAATGATTGAAATACCAGGAGAGTCTTTCTTTCCTAAAGAAGAAAATTGTGCACTCCAGTAGGAATACTCTGCTGAAACCAGGGCAAAACTGAGTGAGAGGGACTCAGAAATGCATGTTGAAACAGAAATCCTAAAGGAGAATAAAGTGCAATTTGTATACCAATACATATACCTCTGTGCTCTCCTTTCTAAAGACAGAATGAACAAGTCCTTGAACGGAGGTGTTTCTTCAATTTGAGTTGATAGTAACACTGCTGGAAAATACCCAAGAAATATTATCTGGGCATTAAAGATCTGGAATTACATTATATGCTCAGTTGTGGCTTTCATGAAGGGACAAAACTCAAACTATGAGGTAACACAGTTAGTATGTAAAGCCTTTGATCTGGGTGAAAAATATGTGAATTAGATTTAAGGACAGAACTTCTCTCAATTTCCTCTAAAGACTCAGAGCACTTATTTTCCATAACACTTACCCCGATATTCCACTCAGTGTCTGTCCAAGACCCCAAAATTCCCCATTATAAATCTTCTTCTTATTTGAGAAAGTTCATAGAATCATAGAATATGCTGAGTTGGGAGGGACCTATCAGGATCATCAAGTCCAACTCCTGTCCCAGCACATATGGTGTGATTTCCAAGAATCACACCATATGCCCAAGAGCATTGTCCAAACACTTCTTGAACTCAAGTCAGGCTTGGTGCTCTGACCTCTTTCCTGGGGAGCCTGTTCCTCGGCTCAGATCTTTTTCAGGACAGGGAGACTTGATTGTCGAAACTCTGGATTTACAGCATATTTATTTCCCTGAAGAAGTTTGGGAAGTGTGTGCCACCTTGAGTGCACTGCATTAGCTGCTGTTGTTGCACTGACGAAAACATGGGACTCTTTAGCTCAAAATAGTCAGCCAGAGCTACATTTGGCCATTGAAAGGTGTCTTCTTATACCCCCTTGCATTGCCTTGCCCTGCCTTCCCTCTTGTGCTCCGCAAGACTGGGATGCTACACTCGTCCAGAGTAGTCTGATTCAACCACCTATGCCAATATCTGAGCAATGACTGTGACTGAAACTGCTTGTGGTTCCCATACCTTTATTTGATCTCAGTGACCAGTCACAAAGAAAAGAGATCCACATGACTGAACAGCACAAGGGGGATCAAGTGTTTGTAGGATCCACATGGTATTATGCAAGGACAAGAAGGAAAAGTTTTAATAGATTTATGAGTTTCCTAACCAAAAAGTGCAGGCACCAAGGAACACATATAATCTTCTTGTATAATGCAGCACTGAATATTGCAAAAAGAAAAAAACCAAAAAACTTAAAGAGGGAAGAGAGCATATGTAACAGGGATGCATGGAGAGAGTCAGAGAGAGGATGAAAAAGGAAAAAAGGTTAATGAAAGAAACAGAGGAAAACAAGACACAATGATACATGATGTCAGAAGTTAAATAGAAACTGATAAACAGTATAATTCTTATTTTTAAATAAAATAGGCTGAGAAATTGTATCAGTTAATATATACACATAGATAGACATATACATACCCTGCCTTAATATACAAGGAACAGATAGGGGTTAGCAGAGTTTTATTCATAGCAGGAAGTAAAACAAAATATACTTATTAAGCACATAACCGAGCAGCATCTGTTAATTTTTAAAGATGTCTGAAAGGCAGAAGAGAATGCTCTTCTGTATTTGTATCTCATGGAGATCCTGGGGAGTATTACCATATGAAATTAATACAAAGTTGCTGTCATTGGCATTTTTATAAATAGGATAGAGGCTTTGTTATCTAGGTAAGAGGTGTTTTTCTCCTATCCTGATTTGGCCAGGCTCTAGTTAAGTAAAGCCTGAAACCACAGACTTCAGTTTTTCCAATTGAGCACATGCATGGCACTCAACATATGCTATGATGGAGTATGGCTTGCTGAGTGGTAATCTTGAAAATCATGCCTACATATTTACTCATGAGAATAATCCTTTTTCCTTATCTATTTAAAATGATAAATACATTTAAACTTAAAAGCATGTCATGCAGTCCTGTTTCGCTTGAGGGAATAAGCCGTGCATGGAACAATAATAATTTCAGGGACAGTTCTTTAAAGTAAAAAGAAAACAGCTGCTCTCTAGAGTGTGCAGAACACTTCCAGCTCCCTGTTCCACAGAATCTGCTGTCCCTAATATCCCTTGTAGGTAGCCTAAGTTCTGCTAGATCCAGACACTGGAGGTCACACTAAGCAAAATACACTGTGAAGAACTGTGAGTTTTCATATTTGCCCCAAACTGTCCAAGTATGTTTCATATGACACCCAAATATCTTACCTAGAAAGCTGATTAAACATAGGTAGCCTGATGTTTCCCAAGCCAGCCCTATGGGGAGGAGACACTTGAGAATGTCCTGATATTAATTATGATGCTGATGCCCCCAGGATAAAAAAAAAAAGGGTTGAGGNTTTTTTTGTACATTTGTACATTTGTACATTTTGTACATTTTGTACATTGTGGTCATTTTTATTAGCAGTAGTACACTATATTGTTTCTACACATGGGCTTCCTGTACTCTTTGACACATCAGGGGCCTCCTATCCTCAGGATATCTTACTGCAGAGCCTGTTGGCCATGACTGTGTGCCAGATTTTCTCATGCAGGTAGATCCATATCTGCATCATAAGCATTTTCCATGGTAATGCCTCAGCAGGCTGATCTCTCCAACAAAAGTGTTTTGTTTCCAGACATCTCTTCTTTCTACTTTTCAAGTCAGCTATTTCCTTGAGAAACACGATGTCACAGGTGACCAAGGCCAGCTGCTGGGCTTGGGCTGTTCTCTCAAGTTTGATCCCACCTGCGCCTCAGTGGATGAAGTCTGACTAAGGAGCAGCTCAAAGCCTGGGTGAATGAGATCCAGTCAATAGGCATATATGCTTCCCACCGATTAGGAATCTTCAGTCCAAGGCTTGGTGATGCAGTTTGGATATATATCTATCTTATGCCCCTCCAGAACTTTATGTTAAGGTGAACACCAGGATACAAAGTCTGGAAAGGTCCAGCAGTCACAGTCTTTTGGGCTAATATTATCTACATATTTGATAGGAAAGGGAGAAAATCAGCTCCTATGCTTGGATACAAAACCCAAGGAAATTATTGAAATACAATGGAAGTGTATTAGGCATATATTTTAAGCGTCCTGTGAACACTGATTCTTATGTAGCACTTCTCTCAAGCTACAATCTTATACAATCTGTGATAAAATAATTTAACTATGTGGTGACTTTCTGCTCCTCAGCTGCATTTGTCTTCTGGTTGTTGTCAGGGCCCTGCTCTCCCGCTTCAGCACCCTGTTTCTGCTTCCATCCTCTGCTTTTGCATTGCCTTTTCTCCCAGATGCCAGAGGTCTGCCACAGTGTTGTTCTTGTGTGGGAGGAGGACTGTGTGGCCATTCAGTGCTTGCTTGGTTGCATTTCATACAACATAAGCAATTTTGACCATGGTGTCTTTAGATGGTGTGTCTGGTTTTAAGCCACCACAGTGATGTTTGTGCTACTTCACTTGGGGGCTGAGAACCATGTCACTGACAAAACTTCTTTGTGTGAAGCCAATATATCAGCAAGAACATACTGTGGCTTGGTCACTAAGCATTTTATGTGTAGTATTTCTATGGGAATTTTATAACACAGCTAGAAAGGGACACAAAATGTTAGGGTAAAAAAACCCAGATACTCTTCTGGCTGTTATTTTCAGACAACTGTGTCAGATCTTCAAAAGCTAAATCAATCCTCTCCAGCTGTAAAAAGTCCATCAAAGTGTGCCAGCATGAGATGGTTATGCCAGTCTTGCTCTGTCTGCTTCCAAGCATTATTTAGTCAAGACAGAAGAAATTAGGATCCAGCTTGTCCCACCCCTCTCTAACTTCCTTCAGTCCCAGGAAACAAAGGCATTTTTCACCTATATGGAGTGCTACTTCACCCAAAGTCACTTGTGCTCTATTGCTGTTTGCTGTTTGGGAAAACTTCTGTGGAATTTCTTCCATGGACACATTCTTCTCCAGTCAGCATGGAGAAGTCAGCTGT
The DNA here is from genome assembly GCA_013399945.1 of Ploceus nigricollis. NCBI lineage: Eukaryota > Metazoa > Chordata > Aves > Passeriformes > Ploceidae > Ploceus > Ploceus nigricollis. Next base: position 301,887 of record VXBC01011529.1, read on the forward strand.
TTCTTGTACTCCCTTTCAGTCATTCCCTTAGTGGTAATTGTACGTATATTCCTCCTTCACTCTTTATTATTCCTTTTTTTTGTTTTAATCTCCAAGAAGCAGATGCTTCCTCCACTATTGTCTTTGCAAGGTGTCTAGCACAATGACACAGTGTTTTCCATGGGCCTAAGCATCTCTGACTGCTGTAAGCACACAGTAAATTTAATTCACTCCAGAGGCATGTTAGATTTATAGCTGCAAAAACTTCAGCATGGACTGCTCAATATCTGTAAATCCTGGGCATGGACTACAGCACATGCTTTACCACAATAATAATAATTTGTAGCACAATTATGGTTTTCCTTTCCCAAAAGCAACAGAGAGGGGTTCACTCTGTGGCTTCATGCTGAAGGGATGTTTTTAACTGAAAGAAAATATTTTCTTCGACTGTCAAAAGTGTGTTCCTGACCTATATTTTACTTTCTCTCTTGGGATTCCTTCCTTTTGAACATGGAAATAAATATGGATAGACTGCAATATATAGCACAATTCAAAAAGTAAGAAATTTCTTTTCCCCTGCATTTACTTGCCAGCTCTGTGTGGTTAATTATTATCACAGTGAAAAAGCATGAGTTGATAACAATACAGTCCAAATTGTACTGTAAGAACAAGAAAATAATGACCAGATTTTAAAATACGATTCTTAACAGGCCACAAAAAATGCCTTGATCATTTGCCTTGATAATTTGCAAAAATATTTAAAGTCTGTCCATGCAGACTCAGATTGGTTTCCCACCTACAGCTCTAGGTATAGTTTCAGGTACCACTTTTTAAAAATGAACATAGAAGTGATTAATTTCTATTGGGTTCTGTGACCCAAAAAAATGTTATTTTAGATTCAAATGCTGAAAATAATTACTTATTACTTAGGATAAAAAAAAAAAAAAAAAAAGACCTGCTTCCTGAGCTACCTTTCCCACAGTTTTCCTTTTAAGTGAAAAAAAAAGCATTATCTCTTACAGATAAAAGGCGTTCCTTTGCTTAAACAACTCTGTTTTTTAAAAAAAGCACCACCAAATCTTCTTGGTGTTATGTGAAGACAATGCCAAGAAGGTGAGATTTGAAAGGTGGTGACTGACTCCGAGAAAGAAAAGGAACAAGAATAGTTTCATTTTCTACTGGACAACAGAGCTGAACACATGTAGATTTAACATGCTAAATTATGTTTGAATTTTGCCACATCTTTTTTCCCTATTTTTTTGTAAGTGAGCTTGCTCTAGCAATCATATTGTGGTCCCTTGCTTGGCACAGAGTTGGATTTTCCTCCTCATCAGTGCTTGCAGGGCAGTGGGAATGCTGGAAGGCATCTTTGATGCTCAGCTGGATCAAGGCTGGGATCAGAATCGTCTTGTCTGTGTTTAAATTAGGACTTTCTAAGAAAGGAGATGAAGGCTGAACAAAGTACAAAAATTAATAACTCAATTGCTGCCTCTCGTCTTCTTCCACTCTCTCAGCTCATTCCTCTGACAAAACCAAACAGTTACATTTGACAGTGATCTGAAATACAGACTCACACAGCTTATATCTTGTCTGTCACCAGGATTTAAATATTTCAGGCCTTGGCAGCACAGCTGGTTCCTTACTGATTTGAGCCTGATAAGGCTGGTTTGCTAACAGGGACAGATTTTATTCATGGCCCTTCAGATTCTCTGTTTCCCATCTTTAGCCCTTTATTTGCTCTGGGTAATAGCTGACTTTTTAAACTCCACTGAGGAGGACTGCAAGAAGAGTCCCATTGTGCACAATGAATGGACCCCTGGTCTCTCCCCTTCCCTGTCTGTTATGGGAAGGGAAGCCTCTTTAGTCCTTAGACAGACAAGAGGGACATTATCTTTCTTTTAGATTATTACTACTTGGAAAGATTATTTCAGAGCTGTACAAGACACTCATTGCAGGTTTCATACATGAAAACCTGCTCTCTGGGTAACTTATGCCCTGTTTTTCAGGGGACCAAGAAATAAAGACTGCAAAAAACATTTGAAATCTGCTGGGAAGAAATCCTTTGGGTAACTGGATTTATTGATTCATTGAAGACTTTGGCACTTGAAGGGTCACTAAATAACTCAGATGCAAAACTGATATAATGGATCAACAGGTAAAAATATACAGAAAAGCAAACAAGGCAAAAAAAGTTGTACTTTTTATGTATGGGTGTCTTTCAGTGGATGCTTTTTAGCAGGACTATACTTTCTGGCATACATTATGTGGCAGTAAGGGTACACCTTACTGTATTGCCTTACAGACAGCCCCTCAAAACAGAGTGGACCTGTCAGTTATCAAAGGAAATGATAGGTAGCTGGATCATTTGGGCCATTTTTCATAGTCAAAGGGAAAATTTAAACCCTCTTGGGGGATTTCACTGGGTGATTCAAAAAGCAGAAAAAGGCCAATTCCTTGTCCCACCATTTTGGAGCTGGGTTGATGGAGCAAGACTGGAATTCTGAGGTACTCAGGACTCCCCTGCCCTGGAGGCTCCTCAGAGGATATAAATCTCATCCCCCAGTCAAGATCAAGCAAGTATGAACCATGGTACCGACCAGCAGCAAACTTGTCATATAGGATCACAATAAATCCTGAGCCTCTTCTATCTTCCCACAGGTAGGGAGGCAAGGGATAAGAAGGGCCCCCTCACTCAGGACTTTGGAACACTAACAGAGCTGATTATTAAGATGACAAACAGTGATAAATGCAAGCTTTTACTGCATTTGCTGCATTCTGTGCTGTCTTCAGCTTCAAAAACAATATATAGGTAGAGCACAACCCTAGAACATCCATATAAAAGTAGTCTGTTCATAACATGACACATAGCACAGCTGGTGATTATGAACGATATGTCTATATTTCAGTGGTGCACTAACCAGTCTTAATAAACATTGCCTGGCTTATCTCTTGGAAATTAAAAAAGTGATTGATGTGCTTCTGAACTAGCATTTCATTTTGAGACAAAGTTTTCACTGACTGATAAATACACCAGACTTGTTCTGGCATTCCAGCTTATCTCAACTCCATAGGAATAGTGCTGGAGAAATGTCTCCTCAGCCTTTAGGAGAAAAAGCAGGAAGATAGTTCTGAGGCTTATCAGCCCACACTAGAGTCTGTGCAGCCCATAAGTCTTACTGTTAATCTTCAGTAAAAACAGATGCCTTGCTAATGTTTTTAAGGTTAACTGCAGATGCTTTTCAGCACAGCACCAAAAGTATCCTAATTTCCTTTTCTCAGAGTGCTTGTCCTTCCTTTGGGTTTTCCCAAATCCTCTTCTATAATCCAGTGCAGGGGCTGAGCAACAAAGAGGGGAAATCCAGGGAGATGAAACCAATTCAGGGCCCTGTAGTGCAGGACTGAACTGAAAGGTGACCTTATTTTTTCCCAAATGAAGTTTCTAATTGTCTAATCACGCAGCTATAACGTCAGTCATTGCTTTGATTTTTTTTCACGATCTGTTTCATAAGAATTTAAAACACTAAGAATAGCATTTAGAGGTAATTTATGCAAGGGTTAAATGTGGTAGACACTGCTTGAGAGTTTTAATATTATATTCTTTACCCAAGGCAATAGACAGCTTCTTCACAGTCATTCCATTCTAATGTGTAAATGCTGAAAGTAATTAGATTGAGTCCTGTGTGTATTAAAGTATTTAGGAGAAAAAACTTTGGAAAAAGTGACTTTTCATGAGCAGCTGCCAAATATTTTATAAAAGTTAGAATTACTAGTAATATAAGAAGCTTTAATTTTTTTAAAACAAAGGCTAGTTTAAAACATACAATTGCAGAAAAATATTTAGGTGTGCTAAACTTTTTTTTTTTAACATTTCAGCATAAGAATGGACACTGCAACAGCATTCATGGCCATGTCTATGGCCAAAAATTATGTTAAATAGAAGTCCTCATGAGAAGAGTTTACATTTTTGTTTAAAAAGGCAAACTATTATGTTCGGATGAACTGAAATGCCCTTTCTATTTTTAAAACAATAGCCTGAAGGACTCTAAAGAATTGCTTAGCTGTCATTGTCACTTTGAGGAGAAAATATTTCTTCAGCTCTGAATATCAAATATGTTTCATTAGAGATGTCTTGTACGGTGCACTGGGTCGCACATTTTTCTCTTCCTTCTTAAAATGCAATAAAGAGACAGCATTTTTCTGCTTCTTCACCGTTGTTGCAGAGTAAATGCACAGACTCTTTAATGTTGTTTTATTTACAGATTTCAATTCCCTCCAAGAGGATCACATGCCCTCTGGTGCCTGCAGTAAGCCCACTGGCTGTTTATGGCCAGAAAGTTAGTATTCTGATAGAGACTAGGCATAAATAAGAACCAGACCCTACATGACTTCAATCACTGGAGAAGGGTGTCTAAATTAAACGTATGCTATAAAAATACTTCAGCATTAGTCATGTCTGCCTGATGAAATAAGGCTATGTCGGCTTAATTAAATATTATCAATTCTCTTAAAATATTCTGCCACCTAATGAAGCCAGTTACCACCTGAACTGTTTACATATTTGACTTCTCTGGCCTTTGATCCTCGCTATCCTGCACATGCTGTCACTGAAAGGCAGGAGGCAAAGCCATGGCTGCTGATGGAGGAAGCTAGCTTTCTCAATCATCACCTGCCAATTTTATCAAAGGTAGCATTAAGCATGATGTCAAAAGGCTAATAACAAGGATATCAGTCTCCTTATAATGCCTGCATTTTCACTACACAAAAAAGGAAACATGAAACAAGAAAATTAGTCACCCTTTTAAATCACAGAGTGCTTTGTCTTGCAGCTCTGTCTTGTTAATACTTGAGGTAGTGCATAAACATCTCCCTGGCTAATGTAAGAGCTGCCAAATGACCACAGGGATATTAATTATGGGAAGTAGTAATTGTTCAGATTTAAAAAAAAAGTTAAGAGGATGTAAATATTGTAATTGTATTTAGTCATATGGGGAAAATAGGTATCATCTGCCAGAAGCACACAGCTTCTCTTGAGTTCATGGTAGGCATCAAAAATTCTCTGTGGTTTGGGCCATTTTTGACCACTGGAATGTTCACCTTTACCCATTTGCATTTACACACATATCTTGGACTGCTCTCTCTGCTGTCTCTGCTTTTCAGTGGAATTGTGGCTTTCTGCACTGAAAAAAAGCCCAAGGGAAAAGAACTCCTAGAAGACTCTCCCAGTGTGCAGATATCCAGAAGGCAGATTCTATTCCATCCTTTGGTGACTGGGGTACAAAAGGACTGCAGTGTCTCCTAGGAATGTGAAGTCTGTGTGGAGTATTTGAACCAGGAATGTTTTGCTTTTACATATGTTTAACAAAATCCATTTAAGTGATTGTTTGAACAAAATTGGACAGGAACTGAGCTGAAATGTAATGACCAATCCAGTATGTCTGAGAAGGTTAGCTAAACAGGTTGGTTGGGATTTTAAAATTTACAAGACAGGCAGACAAAATTTCCAACATGGCAGTTAATTCTGATCTTCATTTTACTCTATGCTCACAGACAGCTTGCTAGCCAGGTCACCATATTTTCCACTTACTTCCTGCAAAAGTACCCTGCTCGTGCATACATGCATACAAGATTGGGAAGGGAGGGGCAACCCAGATGATTTTGGATGTTCTTTGAAAAGGGGCAGAATTACCAGAGAAAAGTTAAGTGTGAGAAATCTATGTTCATCTGAGGGCAAAACCGAATCCTAGAGATATTGAACTCAGTGTCTGGTGCTACACCAATGCTTAGATTTTTCTCAGTTTGAGTGGGAAATTGCTTTACTCCCTTCTTTTTTGATATTCTATTGTCACAGACTGGGACTGTGGAGGGTTATTAACACACATGCTCATACCTTTTACCAACCAGGCCCAATAGCAATGAAATGTTAACTGCTAATCTTAGAATGTCTTATGTACACTGAGAACATCTGTACATTTATCATAGTAGTATAGTGTTTACATAAATCTTGTCAATGTACTATACACATGCATTACATGTGTAGTCTTTATATTTAAAATTGTGCTTGCTTGAATATAAATATCAATGCAAAATGTAATATTTTATATAAACACATATTTTACTGCTGTATATATTGTGTGTATACAGAATTTGTTAGAAGACAGATACCAAATGCATTTTTAAAGTCGGTCTTAGTAAGATGAGAGCTCACATGACATTCTGAATGGCTTAACAACCTGGTAATGGGATACAAACCTTTACAACTCCATATCACAGCTTCAGATCCAGTCAAAGACAGAAGGGATCAAAAATTATCACTGTCCTGATAGTTTGGTGATGAGAAAGATTGAGATTGCTTGCCTTGGTCCTTACGGCTCTGTCTCCCAGAGCTCAGCACCACTGGCACTCAGCAGAACACAATGCACAAAACCAGCATTAGCTACCCCCAGGTGTCCCTGGCAGGGGAGGGGTTGTGCCCCATGGGCCTCCAATAATGGCTAAGACAGGCATTATCTAGATTTTGTGGTTTTGGTTGATATATTTTTAATATTTGTTTTGGTTTGAATATTTTTAATATATGCATGAGTTTTATTGTCATTCATTATCATTTATCCATCTTTGGATGTGGCAGAGCTGCTGCTGATGTGCCTGGATTAACTGGGTAAGAAGTACTTGCTCAAGAAACTTTGCTTACAGTTCTGGCTGGATTGGTGTAGGATACTTACAAAGAGATTGAAGGTGACTGCAGTGTTGTCAGGTTGACTGAAGTAATATGTACCTCCATCTAGGAAAGTCAGAGAAAGAAAAACACCCTCTAGCAGAGAGAAAAAGTGTTGCACCTTGCCCTCGTTTGCTCTGGTGGAAATCTCAAGACTTTCTTTTCTTTCCTCTGTTATACACCCCCTCAAGAATGAAGAGGCATTTTGATATTTATCACACTTAACTGTAATAGCTATAGTGCAAAGAAAACACACACAGTGTGACTTCTGAGGTTCTATGTAAGAGAAAGGGATATTCTGGCAACACCAAATAAGCAACCCACACATGGCTTACGGCAAAGCATCACTACCCAATGTAACGGGAGTGAGGGTAAGGAGAGGACATGCACAGGTTTTCCCTGATGTAAGTGACGTGGTGTCTGCACCCACATATCCCACAGTACAGAGCCTGTCCCAAAGTGACACCATGCATGGACATGCAAGGCAACACAGAGTCAGTGCACTGCAAGCCTTACTGCTCCTAAAAACACAGGTGTCCATGCCCTGCTGGGATGCAATACAGCCATCCTATGGATGAAGCCATGGTGGGGCTGCATCCTTTCCTTTCATTGAATTACCAGAAGGAAGTCTTGTTCTTGTTACTGCATTGCCTACATATTTATTCATCTCTATGGCATCTGACTGCTTTACCTATGTTGAGACACCCAAACTCTTAATAAGACAGATCAAACAATTACATTATACCTGCTGCCTGAAGGTTTAGCTGTTAGCTCCAAGATCAAGATTTAATCAGTGAGAATGCCTGAACAAAGAGCTATCGTGTTGCTGCTGATGACTGTTATGTTTGTATGAGCAATCTCCAAAAGTTGGCAAAATCCTGTTCTGTACAGGCTTGGTTTTCATCAGCACTTGCTTTCCCATGACCCTATTTCCTTCCCAACTGCCAGTCTCTGTCTTAATTCAACAGGGGTTTTTAACTTTAATTTTTTTAATGTTTTGCATTAATATAATTTCATCACATTAAGATAATTTCACCACCCCTTTCCAAAAGGCTATTCCTAAAAAATAAGGAGTTTAATGGATCTGAATGTTCAAGTGTTTTTGTCATTATTGTTCTATCTATCTGTACATGGACTGCATGAAAGAAAATCAGCTAGATGATGTCATGAACAAAGAGACATCCTTAGCATGAGATTTTGCTACTTGTTGCCAGTTTTCCCAGCTGTCTACAAACAAGACAGGTAATTAAAATATGTAATATTTTAATATTACATGTGTAATATTAAAATAGTATTATTTTAATTGGTACAGAATTGCTGTTAGACTATTCTAACCTGATAAAATATGCACAGTGCCCTGCTATTCTTGCTGATGTATGGCACTTGATGGAGCCAATGTGTTTGGGCCTATTGTTGTTTTTTTGTCAGCAGTTCAGGGCAACTATTTTGCATCCTACTCCAAAGTAATGTAAAAAGGGTCTGCCATTTATTGAAATATAGACTGACATTTGTTAGAATGAGTCCTGTCATAGAAGTTGATTACTTTTGCTAGTATTGCTATCAGATGATTGGTCCAGTTCTTGGAGGTGTGGATGTGGATCTCTGCCTTTTATTACCTCCTCATATGTTTCTGTTAGATGACACAGTTAAAGCATTATCCAGTAAACTTATCCCTGTGCAAGGGACTGTAGTATACTTACAAATACCCAGGCGAGGTCATGTTTAAATAAATTGAGGATTATCACCTTCTTCAGTGGCCAGAAGTGGCACTAGAGGTGGGAATTACTATAAAAATGTGAATGTTCCCAAACTTGGGCATAGGAAATCCCTTTCATTCAGGTAGTCCAGCAAAAAGAATATAAATCAAGGTTCCTCCTTTTCAAAAAATGAGGTGTAATCTACTGACTTCTCCACTCTTAAAATGCTGGTCATTTTCAACTGTGATTAACTTCCTGAGCAGAAGACCTACTTTTTATTTTTTGAAAAAAGTTTTGTTAAATAAGAGTGAATATGATTGAAATACCTAAGGATGACTATGCTGTGTATGAGAACACATTGAACTCCCATTATTTCATTTGCATGAAATAATGCCTTCTGCAGGCACCTCACCTTCTGCAGGCACATCACCTTATGAGAAGTGCTCAGTTTAACTACTTTAGCACAAAATTATAGGACCTGAATCTCTGATGCTTGCCTTTCTCACCTGAGGCTTCAAGATAAACATTTAACACCACCATCCATCCTGTCTTCTCTTCATTGATATTCAATTAAGAGGTTTATTTAAGCAGACAGGCACTTGACCTCCCCAGCCACACTTCTCCCTGTAGTTAAGCTCTGTTGCTGCCCACCTGCTGCACGGCAAGATTGTATTCTCTTCATGAATCATGATGCCTGGCACAAACTGTGTGCTTATAGTTGATGGCTTGCTTGAAGGAGAACAGACCACTAATAAATTGCACAGTCATTACCCTTTATGCATACTTGTTCTAATAGGTGTCGCAGATTCCTGCCTCCTAATAAGGAAAGGAAGTAGAAAAACACATAAATTCTCCCAAGGGAGTCAGACAGCCTGAAGCCACGTTAGACGGCTGTTACTGTTACCATGATCACCAAGAGCAAAACAAGGATTAGAAGGGTGAAAAAAAAAAAAAAGATGCATTGCGAGGGATTTTGGCAAGATTTTCTCGGATATGGAATGTGTTTTGCACTGCCCCACTAGATAAAAGCTCAGCATTCCTATGGCACATGATGGAATTTAGAGATTAAACCAACATTGCAATTAATTAACCTATAAATGAGTAATTTAACTTATCAGAAGTTTTTTTTTTCTGTATCTTGTTGAGTTTTTAAACTTTCACCTCACATGACAGCAAAAAGATTTCTGCATTTGATGTGAGCTTGGATGCTACATTGTTATTAAATCCAATTCACAAGAGGTTTCAGAAAATGTTTTCACAGGGTTTACCTTTCATCTTGTACCCTTAGCTCTGGTCTTTCTCCTGGGGCTCAGCTAATAGGAATCGGGTGCTTCCTTGGCTGCCCTGGAGCTGTGCTGAGTTACACCAGCTAAGCCTCTGTCCCTCAGTGTTATAGCTGAGAAATCCAAAGGGGAGACTCATGTCCTCTGTAAAGAGGTGTATTTAGTCTATCCCGCAGAGATGGTTTATGGCTTTGGCAGGGTAACTGTTGACAGTACATACTGTAAATATAGTTCAAAGTGAATTTGAAGTCTTGGAGCTGCAGCTCTCCCCATGCTTGTTACATTAATTTGTTAAGGGTGCTTAGTGTAGCTATCTATATGTACATAAAGATTAACACTATCAAATAAGCACACTCACTTAATATTCTACCGAAAGTGGCAAAGGGGCACAGCACATACTGCTGCTCCCTTTTTGAGCATGGCACAAAAACTAGGCCACAACATTGCTGGGCATTATGGCCCTCATAGAAGAGGTCACAAGCCTGCTGCATCCTAGCCAAATTTCGGTTCCTGCAATTGCTATCGATCTACTTAAAATGGTGTTTCAAGCAGACACAGTGTTTCTTGCTCTTGACTTAAACCTTGGAGGGTCATTAGGTTGCTGTATTGAATGTATGGTACTTTTAATTCTCATGCTGGCTAACTTCAGGTGCACACAAGGTGATTTTTATTTTTCAGGCCAAAAATCACATCTGCTTTTATTGGAAGACCAAAGCTACAACAGATCCCCAAAGCAGGAATAAATGAGAGTGAGAGTGCAGACTCTCACGTAACAATCTACTGGAAGGGCATCTCATGATTTCTATATTTTATCATGTGACACATTTTCCCCTCCCCTTTGCCTTGTAACCCTCCTTAAACACAAACAAAGGTGGCGGACTGCTTGTGGATGCTGAAAAGTCCTCCCTCCCGTTCAGAGGCATATTTACAATCCAGTTCGGATCTGGCCTCCTATACACAACCAAAAATCTCAGTTAATCAAAACACTTCATCTGAGGTTCACTCTGATGGAAACATCAGCCCAAGATATGATATATCTCTCTAGAGTGGAGTAAAGCAATGAGCAGCTTAAACAAGAATTAATGCTCACTAAAGCTTAAAAAGACCATGTAGTAGTTCCTATCTGAATTATGGTTTCAAAAAATCCACAACAAACTTTTTGACAATAATAGCAAAAACATTTCTAATAGTATTTGTGACAAATGCGAGTAACCATTAACATTGCTTAATATTATAAACCAGTGTAAGTTCCTGTCCAATGTCAGTCTTAGCACAAACTAAAAATATGCTACTTATTGAGTTGGAAGAAGGTTTTGATTTACAATTATGTCCTGATGGATTACCTGAAAGCACAACCTTCAGGCAAACTGTGATTAAGTTGACCAAAGACATCTGGGAGAGCCATCTATGGCCTAAAATTATGACCTTGGTATTCTGGGCTGAAACTAGACACCATTTAAATTGCAGTGCTGAAAAACTCTTCTAGAGAGGCCTTTGTTTAGGAGGCCATCAGGTTTTTTAGCTTCAGCAGTTCAGCAGAAACACCTCCTGTGAAGTTACAGGGGGGATAGAAAGTGCTTCCTATTTTTTTGCATCCATTACTTTAAAAAAAAACCTCCAAACACTCCCAGCTTGTATGAATCAAGAAGCAAAAACAATTAATAACCTAATGATTAGCAAATGCTGTAGACATAGGTTTGGATTTCACTTAGCAAGATTTATGGAGTTAAATATAAAAGTATGACTTTTGAAAGCCATGTGCTCATAATTAGCTCAAGTTTTACCCCTGGATACTGTAAAATCACAACATGCTGTCAGAGCCCATTTTCTTTTCCTGTTATCAACATGGAATAAAGTTTTCCATTAAATGCAAAACAGATTTACAGGTGCTAAAACAGCTTTTTTTATCAGTGGGAAACAGGCTACCTTTTGTTCTCTGAAAAGGCATTTCATTTACGTTGGTCAATTGATTGTACAACAAAGGGAAAAATAATAATTTTGGTCATCTACTGAAACTGAAGAAGATATAAGGTGAAAATAAACACAAGAAAAGTAACTGCCTATCTGAATGTAGAATATACAGTCTTCCATATTATCACCTACTGTAAAAAAAAATAATTAGGTCAAAGCAATGCCATTTCCTTACTATTGCTGAGTGTACTACATAAATCCTCATAGAAGTCATGCATTCCTGTAGAAAAACTCAAAGGATAACTGCGTTCCAGGCAGCTGTGGACATTGGAAATTAAATTATTCCACTAAAAAGAAGTCCTTCAAAGATAGCAGTCCTTTCAATGTAATAATTCCTGCTCTGAGCTGTCATGTGTAGGGAGTCTTCTTGGAATAGGCCCAAAAGGGAGGAGTTTTTTGTACCCATGCTGTTGCATTCCCATCCCACACACCCCAGGCCAGGGAGACAAGTCCTCTTCCTGTGTGAAGGAGCTGGCATTAGCTTGCCCTCCAGCAGCCAAAACGGAGCCAAACAGCTTTTTCCTTGCTCACAGGCTGGCAGCTGGCACCAGGCAGCCAGCCTCTGAGGGCCGGTCTGAGTGCTTTGGGACTAGCTGGGCTGAACCACTTTCAGCAACAGCTGCTTCAGAGTCTGATGCTGGAGGAGCACCCAGGTGCTCAAGAAAAAGCAACAACTCTTGCCTTTCTGCAAAATGAGTTGTTTAACATGGCAGTCCATTGAAAGTATTTTAGTGCCTGTGTCTGAATACTAGGCCTAGACACGCATGAAAGTGGACTTGGGAGCCCTTTGATAAGCAGAGCAAGTCTAAAGTTACAATATTTGTTCAGTTACAAATATTTCTATATTTCATAGCTACTTTTTGCTTCTAAGCATTTAGATGGAGGTTTTGAAGGCACTTTAAGCGACTCAATGCATTTCTTTCTGTGAAACATCCCAGGCAACTTAAGAAATCATAACCCATCTTTGTACCCAAGGCAAGAAGTGTCAAAGTACAGAAGGCAAGAGCCTCATGCAGAAAGAATACAAAGCACAATGTGAACATTCAGAGTTGCTTTACAGTCCTGGTAAAGCCAGCTGTATTAAAGAGCAGAACAATGATGTTGATTCACAGATTCACAGGGAGGGTTCATCAGACACACTTGCTAATTATACAGGTTTCTGAAAAGAAAAACCTGTAGAAACAAGATAATCCTTCCTCTGCCACAGTCTCAAATCTTCCAAGACTCAGTGAGAAGGTAGCTTTATGAACTGAAGATGGCTCAGTAGCCACCAGTTCCTCTATCCTCTGTGCTTATCATTTTATCTCAGCTGGTTGAGTCTACATTGTTCAAAAAACCACCTCTTATTTTATTGAAGCCTGCTGTGTGGCAATTCTTCTAGATCCTCAGTAGTTGTATTATTATGAAAAAGATTCTACAGTCATTTTCTTTCTTCCTCCTTCTTTATTGAAGGAAGACAGAAGACAAGTCTAAAGCAAAGGGCCTGGTAGTATTTCCTTGAGCAGAAGATGGGACTTCTCATTCTTGCCAGGTCTCTGTTGGAGGACAAGGGCAACTTCTAAACAGGGACTTCTGTAAAAGGCCTTCAGAGATCTTTAGGAATATTACTGACACTGTCTGAGATGGTTTACAATTAGGCATGCAAGATGGTACTTTGCTGGTCAAATGGAGGGTAATGTAATTAATGCAGTACACTGCTCCCACATGGTCTTCCAGATCAGAGAACAAACTTTTATTAACAGCATTTATATGAATGCTGTACTGTGGGGGTGTCTGTCATCACCTTTGCTCCAAAACATCGCATCACAGGAAGCAAAAAGGGAAAAAGCCATATATTTATCATGGCTCCGACACAACTAGGAGAAAATTCTATCAAAACATTGGCACAGACTTTATTTGCAGATGAACTCACAGGTTTACATACGTAAATGAAGGGAGGCTGTGAGGTCTTGAGATCTCTGAAAAAGCTACAAGGTGCAATGTTACAGGAAAAATCAGCTTTCAAAACCTTGATCTAATTTGTTCTCTTGAGGGAGCCAGAAAACAGGAGCAAAATCCTTTGTCCTGGATGACAAAATGAAGATACCATGAATTTACATTTTGCAGAAACACAACACATGGAACAGACAGGGGACACATAAACCCTCATGTGCTGATGAAATTTTGCATCTTCCTGTATCTAATGCCATATCATTCCTCTTTTAGGTGACCTAGAATCACCAGAACCTTGGTCTCTCTGTTCCTCTCAATCCAAGAAACCATTTATGAAGAATGACCTTCAAAATGCTTGGCCATTTGTCAGAAACTATCACAAAACTACAAAGAAATAACCAAACAGTAAATCAAAAATCCGAGAGAGAAAAATCTTGCAAGGACTACAAAGGAAGAAAAAAAAACAAATGGCATGGAGAGTTGATTATAACACCAGCAGTTTGCCACAGCAAAGGAGAAACTGATACCAGATGCTTCTGGGAGCTCTTTCATTACCTTGTGCAAGACCTGCAGAGCCACGAAGGGGCCCCTTACAGCACTACCTCTCTGTCTGGGATAAATGTGCGGCACTTGGCCGCAGTGATTCACGCTCAAAAGAGATCTGCAGAGCCAGTTATTATTTTATTTGAATGATGAATTTGGAAGCTGACTCCCTGTAAATTTGCTGCATCCTTTCATCATCTCCCAGCAAATCTTTTGAAGTTAGCCTCTCTTGAAAAATTATGCTGTTATGTCAGGGTTTTTTAATGTCAACAGCATTGCCATTTAAACAAGTGAAAGTAACAGATGAAAAATTTATCAAAATATGTTTAATATTGGGTGCAAGGGTTGCCAGACTTTTTGATCTTTGGCATGTAGTTTCTTGCTTTCTAAATCCTTAGACATCTCTGTCTGGTTCTTTAAAACTTATTTTTCATTTGACTAGCTATACAGCAATTTGTAAATAACAGCAAATAATGGAGCCATTTTCTTCCACTCTTCTAAAAAGGAAGGTCAGGTAGTAACTGCGTGGTTTATGTTTATGCAGTATTTTCTGCAATGTTACTCACTGACTCAGATGAAGAAAATGCAGAGTACACTAAGGGAGGCAGAGATTTTTATTCCATTCTGACTTTTTTGATTAGCATAATTACAAAAAGTTGTGTTCAGCATCTGCTCAAAGCTCTAAATATACTGCATATAAAAACCATGCGAGAGGACTGGAAAAAACTTGCCATGTTATTGTTTTAAAAGTAATAAGTTTGTTTGTTTGTTTGCTTGCTTATTTGCTTGTTTGATTAAGTCCCTTTTTAGTCACCTTGTGGTTTCTGAGCTTTTCAAGTTCACTTGCTTTTTGTTTCCATGGTTTTCTCTGCTAACATGAGGGATACAAATGCTCTTTTCCTAACAAGTGAAAGCAGAGATTATATGGATTCACTAGATTGTGGCAGCTGAGGTTTTTTCGTGAAAACACATCAAATGTAACAGCTGTTGTAATAAAACTGCTAAAACTGCCAATACTGAGACTAAGAATCCAGGAAAGGAGATATATGGAAAGAGATAGCAGCAGTAAGCTGCAGCAAGACAGTGGACGGCTGATGGGGACATTATAAGCAGAACTGGTACCTGAGAAGGTAAATGTTATCAGCGTTAATGATTTGTATAATTTTGGGAGACACTTGGCAAGCTTTGTGGAAATAGGAAGGCTACAGCAGCTTACTGGAGGACATGAGCAGGTTTCCTCCCCTGAGTAAATACTTAATGTGTGGTAATCTTCAAGAAAATTATCACACTAAAGGCTGCTGAACCTTTTAAAAATGCCTGATCATTGTCCTATTAATTTCCTGAGTGAAAGGGACAAAGATAGGAAAGCATCAGTGATGCTGGTGGCCCTGTACCCTGGGAATGCTCTAACCATTGCCAAACTCACAAGCAGGTTCACTGAGCAGCTGAAGGTGGTATGGTACCATAGTTTAACTGTGTTTGATGAAAAACTCCATCTTTTACTCTCTCAGGGAAGGAGCAATTACCTTATTTTTCAGAAAGAGACATACCAACTTGCCCTACATCGAGGAAACTGGGTCAAAGCAGTAGAAACCTGTGGAGTTTATGGTCAAGTGACCCTTCATATTGGAGTGAGAGAAAGAGAAAAATGAAGAATAATATTACCAGGGTTTCTGCACTATGTTGGCCATCATTTTTCAATAATAACTTATTGGGAAAGAAATTACATCACTGCAATGCTGTGCATGTCCTATATAATAGTATCAACATAAAGTATGGGGGATGTTTACTGTTTCTAAATTAAGTGTTATAATTCTTCTCATATTCATAATTATTAAGTACATAGAAGCCAGAAGAAGAACATTCCCACTTTGCCACTACAGTTACAAAGCCATTTTCCTGTCCTTTCATACATATTGTGAGAGTTGTCTCAACATATCTTTAGATTAAGTGACACAGATCAAGATGGAAGTGTTTATAAATAGTGCTATAAATGTAACTAAAAGCCGTAAGAATTAAATGGAACACTCAGGACTTCTAAAGTACTAAGGAAATATATTCTGATTCCTTTTGAATAAGAAAATGCTTCTTACTGCTCTTTGTACAGTACTTAACACTTGATGCTTGTGCCGGATACTTAGTCTTAGCTGTACTTTGGATAACCCCTCTAGCACAAATGAAGAATAAAAATTAGCTTTTGTGGCTGAGTTATTCAGTGAGAAGCATGTGCAAACAGATCAAAAATCTCACAAATAGCCAGAAGAATCTTTTCTTTTGGCAAAAACAGGATACAAACCTCAAGCAAATATTAGTTTTCTATTACATTTTTCTCCCACCTAATTGTAAAACTAAATTGAGCTATATAAAAGTGGTTTTAATTTTTCTGCTGGTTTACAATACTGGGGAAAGGCAATGTGGTTTTTTTCTGCTGCTGAAAAATCAACCAGCTTCTTTCTGAGCCTTTCATTACTGAAGCAAGGATCCAGTTTTCTAGGTCCAGAAAACTTCACATATTTGTAGCTGAATTAGCTACATAGTGTTACATGGAACACTGGCAGTAAAGCTCAAAGAATTTGTCTGGATTTATGTTGGTGAAATTGACAGCATAATTTATACTCAAACTGTATAATTGTGAATGATAAAAGGTCTCACCACCCTTTTTTAAAAGGAAGGATGAACAATAGTAAAAATATGGTAGCAATATGAGAATGGAATTTCTCTCCCATTCTGAGTTATATTGGGGTAAGTTTTGTTGGGTTTTACAATGTGGAATAATGTCACCTGGAAATTGATCAAGAAAATGAGGGGCTGAGTCCACTAAAGCAAGTTTCCCACCAGTGATAAGAAGAAAATTTTGATGGAAGAATGAGTAAAAGGAAACCACAGTTCCAAAGGTAGATATTTCCATTACATCTGACAGCAACCTCCATGTACCTGTCACATCACTCTCTGAACTCACTGAAAATCTTTGGCTTCTATATCCCCTTGTGGAAGTGAGTTTAATTAATATATGTTGGAGAGACAATTGACTTCATTTACTTCACTCAAAGCTCCCATCTGAAAATTTTAATTTACTTTTTCCACAGCAAAGGTGTTAAGAAGCATTTTATTTTATTCCTCTTTGTTCATTTGAATTTTTAAAAATCTCTGCAATGTCTCCCCTTCATGCAAGCAAATTTTTTCTTTTCTGTTATGGAATTTGTCTTGTATATCTATAAACCATTTTTGCCTTTGCAAAAGAGGCAATTATTTTCTAAGTAGGGCAACTAGAAGTGAAGGTGACTGTCAAGAGATAGGTGTACTAAGCCTATGCTCAGTGACATTTTCTGGGTTACAGCCTATTCTTTTCCTTATAGTCCTTATTGTTTTCCCTACTGCTTTAGACCCAATATAGACACATGGTCCTGTCTTCTACTTTTTGACATCCCATCTAAGGGCAAAGCTGAGTCAGCACTGTGGGAAAATACCAACTGAATTATTCAGCTTCAGCCAAGAATAACTGAGAGTCAATGTTTTACAGCCTGATTTTCAAAAACTCAGATGATAAAAGAGTGGTATGAGAGAATACTGTAAGCAATCTCAAGAATATTTACAGTTCAATGATAAAAGATATGCTAGAGTGAAAATATTTTCCTTCAAATACAGTGCTCACTGTATTGTACCACTAACCCACAGATAATGGTTTCAATGACATCTGAACTTAATATTAATGCAAAAAAATAGAGAGGAAGAAAAGAATGTAAACAAAATATAGATGTTTGAGGAAAACATTTGGAAATCTGCAGAAACACTTGAGACAGCCAGGTAGTTTGAAGGCCATATCTATTGAATACATATCTAAATATACTCAAAATATACAGATATGAGCAGATTAAAAAGGAAAAAAAAGGTGGAAATTGAATACTGGAATTTTAAAAAACCAAAAACTGCAGCTTTTTGCTGCAAGCCCACTGGAAAAATACAAGAGGAGGAAGATTCTATTTAAGAAGAGAAAGTAATCCATATGTAGGGGAAAATGTGTTTGTTGAGGAAACTTGGGCATGGTTTTGGAGTATTGATGGTGTTTTGGGTGCTCCAGACAAGACACTGACATCCCCGACAGGCTGGGAAACCGGAATATCCATTGCATCTGTAACAGCTAAAATTGTCTACCTTGGAAACCTAAAATGTTCTGTGACATATTTATCTTAGGTTATGAAAGAGATACAAGAATTCAGACCTGCTCCATCTCAAACAGAAATTATACTGTTTTGCCATCACAGACATAGGAATTATGTCTCATTCTTTATGTAAAGACCTACACGATATCAGGAATTTTATTTATTTGTCCTGCGTTCCAGGTTTTCACCTACAAAATGGGGTGAGGTTTCTTCCTTCTCAGTTGTAGGCATTTATGGTGGCAAGTAGTGTACTGTAGCTGTTCTGGTAATTGTAATAGAAGGTTCTTTGGTCCAACTTTTGCACCTATTCAAAGTGGCTTGTGACCCTTCTCCTGCCTGGTAAATATAAAATATAAGTTGGCAGAAGACTAAAACAAAATCAGTCCAAAGGCAAGAAGCCAAATAACCACTTGGCTGCACACCAAAAGTTAGAGCATGCCTAATGTCCCCAGATTTTCACAACAATTATCCATTCTTTCCTAGAAGCAGTTGGCTAGTTAACTCAAGAGAATAAAAATCTGAGCTTTAACAGAAAGCCATCAAGGACAAAGCAACACTATGTAAGAAAAGTGAAGAAAAAAAATCAAAGAAAATCTAAAAACAATGGGAAAATCTCCCTTTTGTGAGTGAAATGGTCAGAGAACTGAAAACAAACTTTTCATACTCAAAAGTCAAAGCAAAACAAGCTTGGCAAAATGAGCCTTCCAGAAAAATCAGATATCGTGGCAACATATAATGTTGAATTCTCTTCTTGCATAGGTGTCCCTAATACTTCAGCATAGGCTGAGGAACTGAAAGTGCCTGAGTGCAGAAAGTTTCTCTACCAATCCACTAACCAAGCTACAAAGCAGTTGCTTCTTCTCTTTTTAGTCCAAACTGTTTCAAAGAAAGTTTTGTGAAAAATGAAAGAACTGAGGATACTTATTTCAATGTACACATTTAAACACTCTGCTCATAATGCTATCTCCTGAACTGTTTCACAGTTGTTTAGTTCTGACTTAATCAGAGAACAGCCATATCTGAGGGCAGTTTTATGCTTTTTTGTATAAACTATAGGTAAAGAATGCTAAGACACCTTTGGAATTCCGGAAACAAAGTTTCCCCTGAGATAAAAAGATTAAAAGCTGGCAAATTGGTTACCTGAATCATCTCAGCTTCTCAGGGGAAACTTTGCAGTCGGATAAAAACAGGACAGAGGATTGCCTGATGTTAGTGCAGAATCATCCCACAATGCTCAAAAATAAAAGTAAGCTGAAAAACAAGTTACTAACCCTGTTAGGGCAAATGGATTTGTAATGAAGATGTTACAGGAGAGGTAACTTGAGACCAACATTAAAGGGATAAATAAGGGACTTTTTATCCCTTTCAAGAGTCCAAGCTGACAGAAGGTGACATTTGTAGCTGGAACATGAAGAAGGAACACAAGGTCTGAAGGCACAGTAAGGTCACCAGGCAAGCACTGTGCAGGGACAGCTCCTGTACAAGGCATAGTCTCAGTACAGAGGTCAGCAAGCTTGATTGCTGCAACAAAGATCAGGACATACAAAGATCTGTTTTATTATCAGTTAATGCAGCTCTGTTACTTTCTGAATTACAAGGAGGCAGCTATGCAAAGACATGATAGGAGAGGACTGGCCAAAGAGACATAGAGCAGAGAAGATGATAAGGGTGACAGGGGAAGTGTCTCAGTACAGACGTGAAGCTCTGAAGAGAGGATTTTGCAGTCCAGGCATGGTGAAGATCAGTGAGAGTCTGAGGGATAATGATCAGGAGTCTAGAATGTACTGACTGCAAAGGAAAACTAGAGCAAGAGGGCGTCTTCACTAACTCTAAAGAAGAGCTGAGTACAGTGGTTACTGTATTCTTAAAATATGCAAAGGGAAACTGTAATTTTTTTCCATGTCCACTGAGCCTAAGTTATACCAAGGGTGTATTAAGTAGTTTGGAGAGAATTATTTCTAGCAGTAAGATCATAAAGTGCTGCAATAGTATGTACTAAGGTATCTGGAAATACCATTATGGCAGATTTCTAAAGAAAAAAAAGGTTGAACAAGAATCTGGCTGCAGTGACAGGGTGTACTTCTGACAGAAGAGACGACCCCTCAAGATCCTGCTACAGAAATTCCTTTTCTGATTTTTTTTCCAAAGGAGCACCAATCTTTTCGCGATCTTACTTTCTTTCTTACTCTTAAATGAAGTTACTTTTTTCCACAGGAGTTTTCTCTACTCTTGAAGTGAATCTAGGTAGGAAGGGTAGAATTACCCATGAAAAACCATTTTAAAAGCTGCTCTAGTGAGGATACCAAGGGCACAGGCAAAATGAGGTGCAGGTGGCAATAACCCCAAAGATTGAGGTGAATGAAGAGAGTGCGTTACTACAGATCAGGCACGTTGGGCATGTATAGCAAAAGCCTGAGCACAGATTTCAGGTAAAACTATACCAATTCTCTTATTTCACAGCAGACTCCATTCATGAGTATCTTTGCTAAGGAAATTTTCTTTGAACTTAGATGGGAGTCCAGTCCTCAGCTGGTGTATGTTAGTGCTATCCTCTGGGCCTAAAAAGAGGCAGATTTATTTAGGCAATCTGCAGGTTTGGCTCCATACTTTTATCTCAGCAACTGAGAAAACCATTTTAGTTGGCCTGTCAGAGGTATTTTGTGAATTACTGTTGGTAAATAGGTGTTATTTTTGAAAGTGGGTGTGTTAATGAGGCAGGAAAGCCTCCAGAGGTGAGGAAACACTAACAGGACAAGCTGTTCCTAGTTCTTGATGACTCACTGATGCTTCACCTGAAAATCTGGCCTGAAAATACTTTGTTCCAATACTGAACAGTAATGCAGGCTACATCTGAAGGAACTGAAGTAAATGCTCGAGGACTTCAAGGACATGTGGGGAAAAAACATCATCGTTTCAAGGAAAATCTCAGCAAAACAAGCATTAGTTTTCTGGAATTATTTTAATCACCTTGTTTTAATGTAAGAATCTTGGAGAAATAGCTCTGTTTTATGAGCTTCTTTCGCCCCTCCAAAGCATCATTTATTGCTTTTGGGCCTCTTTATCCCTCTGTTTTTTTCAAGCATACTTTATATGCCTGCCAATAAAGGGGGAATATTATACCCTGGAATCTTCCTGTGTACGTTAAAAGAGTGTTTGGCAAAATGGTGCTGGAATAATAAGTAACAGCTTGCTTAAGATAGGGTCAATCAATTCCAGGGGAGGCTATTTACTGGATTATATACAGTCCTCTTGGAAGAAGAAAATCTCTCAAGTGCTCTCAGTTTGACAACTGCTTTTTCCATCATCTGTTTGGAATTTCTGTGCAAGTTAGCTTGCAGCCCTGCTATTTCCTCTGCATGTGTTCTGCAAACTGTGGAGAGGATACACTCGTTATTTTGAAGGAGTCAGGAGTGAGATGCAATTATGGTGGCCTAAGCACACAAGAGATAAAATCTCCTTCCTGCCAGCCAGCATAGAGGGCAGTCTGTTTGAGCTCAGAGGCAGCTGATCAGATCTGAGACTGAGTATTTGAAAAAGAATCTTAGCAGCCTATGAGCCCCATTTGTTTATTTAGGAAGAAATTGTATCGTTTGGTTGCTCTGACCACGCAAGCAAAGCAAGTGCTGGCTTCAATATGATGCCTTCTAAAAACATCTAGCCTGTGTTCAAGTGAAGTGGCTTCATATTGTGCTGCCTCTTGAAACATATCAAGCTGCTCAAGGATACCAAGCTTTTTCAAATGTACTTTTGACATTTCAGGGCAGCTTATACCTAGATTTCAAATGAGGGGTATGTTTGAATGAGGGCAATTTTTTTGTAATTTGCCTGAATTCTACATTTATGCTTTCTGTGGCCTAATCTGTTTAATTGAGATCTGTTCCTTGGCTGGCTGCCAGTATTAGCAGAGCATGTGGATAGCAGATTGGTTTACCTATGTATTGCAGAAAGACTATTTCTTTCACAATCTTAGAGGTGGACTTGCATATGAAGGTAGAATTGGTTCAACAAAATGTCCCCAAAACTGAGTGTTTACCATTAGCTTTTCAACATGTTTCATTTTTCAACATGTAAATGTGGCAGATAACTTTTTAAAATGGTTTATTCAGTAAAGCCTACATCAATGTCTGACTTGAAACATTACTTATTTTCCATCCTTAACACCAAAAAAATTACAGTGACATTTTCTCTTACTAAAGTATTGAGGACTTAAGCATGCAGTGAGAGAACTAAGGGGCCCTCAGCCATCATAATTACAAAGTCATACCAGCTGAAAGTTTTCAATTAATTTTAACTCTGGTGAGTTTGGAGAACCCTTTCCTTATCACTCTGAATGCTGAATATCTTAAAGAACCTGCTTTAAAATTAATTTTAGAATCTAAGATAAATGTTTTAGTCTGAATCTCTGAGGAAGATGGTTTTGTGAACATGGAGGCATCCAGTTGGGAGCAAAGATGTTGACTTCATCCAGTCTGACAAGGGGATTTGAATCCTGTCAACACAGAACTCAGACCATGGGAGATGTCTCGCTTTCATTCGAAAGCTTCTGAAATCAGCTGGTCTCCAGAACCTCTCTCACATGTTCTCTTGAGATAAACAAACGCTGTTGGAAAGGAAGATGGTGGAAATGAATGTTTAACCCTGACACACTTGCACCTGCTCATTGCCTGCTGACCCTTCCCAGGCAGCTTCCTCAAGCCTTCTGCTCTCACTAATGTGACTGGTTAATACCTCCAAATGTTGCACATTGCTTACCCAGATATTGGCAATAATAATAGAGGCACCATTTGGCTTGCAAATGTAGCCTTTAAAAAACAGCCTGTCTGAAAACTGAAAGAGAACCTAACCTCACCATGTCATGAGGCCTGCAAACCTCTGCTGGGTGATAGGCAAGCAGCAGTATTATGCTTTTTAAAGGACTTGGTATTAATTTGCTCTAACCTCTGTAGGAACAGAAATTCCATAATAATAGATTCTACATTGTTTGGAAAGATGGAAAAGAACTCATCCCGTGAATATTTCCATCTCCTTGCTAATATACAAGCATTTTTACAGAGTTAGGGAGGGACAAACCAGTTCTAATATAGAACTACAAGGGGACGAGTCCAGTTAGGACTACAAGGACTACAAGCTCCCTGTCACCTATTCCAATGCTTCCTCTTACTCCTGCAACCTGAGCTGGACCAAGGTACCTGTGACTTTAGAAATACTGAGCTAACATCTGCCTGCCAGCTTTCCCAGCAGGAACTCCTCCCACTCCTAGCTCATCTTTGGTTGCAAAGGTTTCAGCAAGCCTCTAGAAACAATGACATCACAGGAAGACTTATACTCCCTTCTGACCTAAGCCTGGACATTCGAAGTTGGCTGCAGTGAAAATCTGAAAGAAAGCAGCACCTGATTGCTGCTGCTGGGATCACAGGGCATTACCTTCTCTTTTTATGGGAAATTTGGGATTTATGGGAAAAATGGGAAAGAGATTTCTCTTTCTCCATGGCATTGGGTCCCAAATGGAAACATGTTTCACTGTTAACATGCAGGATTTCTTGAAATAAATTCCTTCTCTATGCTTTATCCCTTGGCAATGTTACCAGCATGGCCATGCTCCTGCTGGATGTTATCAGCAATGTTACCAGCATGGCCTGCTCCCACGATATTTGAGCCAGGGGAAGCCATAGCCTGCAGCGTCTGAGCTTAATTTCAAAATGGTTGTAGGCAATCACCAGAAAGGGCAAAAATCAACATAAATTTCTACTCTGTCATCCAGGCGAAGTGGACAGAAGTGGATGGTAAAGCAGCACCTTAATTTTGTTGTCTAGATAGACAATGTTAGCTCAGCACCCTCGTCCTACAGGCACTTAATGGTTTTTATACTCTTGTTTTTCTGCTGCCATTAGTGAAAACATTGCTGTTTGCTTATAGGGCTAACTATTCCCCCATGTAGCAGCTCACTCATAAATATAGGTGTTAAACCATAGAAAACCACATTTTGGACTTTACAAATAAAGTGGGACTGGCTATATTTTTTTTTTTTACTTGGTACATTCATGTTCAAAACACTTCATAAACACAAACCCTTTCAATTCAATTGTGAAATACAAGAGGTCTATTCATGACCTCATTTCATCAGAGGAGAAACTAGTCAAAGATAGTGTACCTGAAACACTCACAGGAGGAAGCATAAGTGTGATGATGGGAAGAAGGTCCTGAAACCTCTTCAGCCCTGTGCACTAAGTATTAGGCAGCACTTCCCATCGCCCCAAATGGGTCTGTAGGTAATGCGTCATCAGGAACTCCTGCAAGTTAAGCCATGGTACAAATGAAGAAAATGTCACTTTCTGACCATATCCCCCTAATAAAACAATATCTCTTCAGCCTGGAAAGACTGCTTCCAACAACAATAATGACCCAGAGTAATTTCTACCACTGTAAAGTGGATACCAAATATTTGCCAAAGGTTCAACAATTTTTCATTCCAAGTGCTTTGATATTTCAACTGGCCTTTGGGAAACTACATATTTAATAGGAAAATGCTATAAACTGGGATTTCCATCACTAAATCAGGCACAGAAATAAAGAATACATAGTTCTGGCAAGAGTCAGAGAGCCAAAATTTTTGATGGGTTTGATAGACGTAGCTCCTTGAAAGGCTTATGGGACCTTCTTGCTCTGAATTAATTACACACATCCATAAATCAGAGCAATCTGATGAGGCTGCAAGCATTCAAGCAGCAGGAAAGCTGCCAGTTTACAGAGTACTTCTAGATGAGTGCATGACCATGTACATAGTGTTGAAAAGGTGTTGAGGTTGCCAAAGCTAGGGCTAGCAGCAAAGGAGTCTGGCATCCCAGTGGACTTGTCTGTGAGCAAGGGGGTCAGACAGACAGGTGGTTTTATAGACTTGGGTAGAGGGAAATGGGAAGAGAACCAAGGCTAGACTTTGTCTGAGAGACAACTAAACACAGAAATTTGTAAAAAAATATCCTGGTTTATATTTTGTTTTCACACTTGGAACCATACAGTGCTAAGAAGAGAAATATGACTTATGGCTCCAAGGAAAATAAGAGTAAACAAATTTAAATTCTGCACTTTACATGGCTCATGACCACTTCAAACAGAACTGCAGGAAAAATGTGCCACACAGTGGAAATAAGTCCTGCTGTGTTGTACTCCTGATGATTTGCTCTGTGAGTAGAGCAGAAATTTGCCTGCAGATTTTATTTTGCAAAATGGAAACATGGATCCTTTCCCTTGCTCTGCTTTCCATAGTGTAGCTGTCTATTAGCATCATCTTACGTGTGTTATTTGTCTGTAAGTAATCCCTCAAGCTTGTATAAATACACCTACTTGTGCAGTGTGCTGGAGCAGAGCTACGCATGTTATAACAGCTGGTGTTCAACTGTCTAATGAGTAAACATTATGTCCAGGGGTTAAAGTGGACTGGAATGGTTCCAACTTATGTCTGTTAGAAAGCTACTAGGTTAAATATTTGGTTCTTATCCTTACTCTTTGAAAATGTAAAGCATGTCTAAAAACTGAACCACACCAGTTTGTTATAACCTTCTTGGGAAAAGCTATATCTGTGGCAGCTTTCTGCATCAATGAGCATTTCAGACTTTCAGTACTTGCTTCTGTGGTAAAGTGTCCTTTAAATGTCAGAGAACTTGCACTTTATGTACACTTGGTGTATACCACAGAAATTCAGCATAATAAAAACCATGTCAAAGTATTAGCAAATTACATAAACACATCAAAGGTTCTTGATAGATAATATGCTGGTTTTAAAGAATACTCTTACCACCTCTGATGGCTCCTAATCCCAGTTCAGAGCTGGGTCTCTCTCTCCAGCAGCCCATGGTGATGCTGGGCTTAGCAGTTCCCACTGGTACACATGCAAGCTGAGAAAAGATACAGCTACAGAGCAAGTCTCCTTTGCTCCACCAGGGTGCTTTGAGTGATGAAGCATTTGCAAGCCGGAAATAAAGAAGTAGGGGAGTTGGGCTGCAGGTGCCAAGTCTGTGTGGAGGGAACAAACCATTTCCTGCAGAATGGGAGAGATGGAAACAAGCATGAGGTATGAAGCAGAGGGCACTGAGAGGACACTTCACACAAAGAAAAATACACAGTCATTCCCTCAATCATGAAATTATTTAGACAGAATTTGTCAATTTTAAAAGTAACCTACAGGAAGAATTACAGGTTTATATGTGTCTGGTTGTTCTAATTACTGAGACAGGAAACATTTACTCCTGTAAAATAAATAAAAATTAAAACCTTTACCCAATATAGTAATTGTGTTGTAATCCAGAGATAGAACTGCTGTTCTTTTTTACTGCTCCTTTTACACTTTTCTGTTGTTTCTGCATATCCATCAAGAGCTGTTACTAGCTCCACACTCAGCTGTGTTCTCACTGTTGTGGTGGGTTTCCTTCCAGGCTCAGATCAATTCTTGTCTATGTTAGTGGAAGGACCTGTGCCTTATCTGAACCACCAGAAGGTGGGCTAGCTCTTCCAACAACTGAAAAATTAAAATATTATTATGCACTGTTCCAGATTTCACAGAAAGATGCAGTTTCTTAACAGCTTTTATCATGCAATTACCAGTGATCTTACCTTCTTACCTTACCTTGCCCTTGCTGTGACCAAGGAAATGTTCAACAAAAGAAGTGCTCCTCACACTTGGCATGGGACAATTTTGGACCTTCTAGGCAGAGTTCACAGGTATAAGGCCAATACATTCGGTCTGCTCAATTGCCTGCTCATGCTGATGTACTCTGTTTTGCCTCAGATACCAAAGGCCCCAGACAGCTTAAAAAAGAGCCAAAAAAGCCAGCTGGACAAAATGCTGGACAAGATGCCTAAGCAGTTGACTAAAATCTACAGTTACGTTATCTCACTGGAGAATTTATACCTATACTTGGCAACTCAGGAACAGAGAGGGGTTGGATTGTCACCAATTCAACTGGATGAGTGCTGGTTATACAATGTGCTAGACCCACACAGGTAAAATTTCAAGGGGGATACTAGTGCCATAACCCTCACCTTATGGTTTTGTGTCTTTTCCTACTTTACACATCTTTTCCATAATAAGTGCTAAGATTTTGTAACTATAGAATGTTGAGACTTGAAAAACCTTTGCATTCCTTTCAGAATTAATTTTATACACAAACTGTTTGAAAAAAAAATTGAACAACAACAATATAATTATCCCAGTAGTTCATGTGTTGCTTTATAAAAATTTTATGTTGAACAAAAATGGATCAAAAGCAGTATTATGTGCCTAGACTCCACTTTTGTGCCAAAGTATCTGAAAACTGAGACAGATCAGCTAAATAACACCCAGTAGGAAAACAACTAATTAATGAAATTGCTCCAGTAGTGTATGAGAAAAACAAGTGTGTTCCAAGACAAGACATCTTAAGACTTGCAAATGATGTTATTAAATAAGAAAACCAGTATTGTTTTGATGCTAATGTTTCCTGTGTAGCGTACATTTTCTCATCAAGATGAATGTCAGTTCTTGTTTTTACAGAAAAACAAAATTGAATTGGAGAGAAACATAGAACTGAAGTCAGAAAACTGAGATTTTTTTTTTGTTACCTGTTTCTTTACCATTTTGAGTAATTTTTCTAATTTCTAGAAAGTTTGCCTTGCTATCCAAAAAAAAA
>VXBC01011529.1:329853-358023 GCA_013399945.1 Ploceus nigricollis
TCAAAACTCTTAACCTTTGTTTACAAGGAACATGAGTGACTAGAGTAAATGGCATCACAGAATGTCAGCAAATAAAGCCTTATTGGAGATTTAGGCTTTATCCAGCAAAATATGGCTTAACCACCAGAGTTCAGGTAGAAGGATGAAGACACTCAGACCAGGGAAAGATAAAACACAGGAAACATGACTCATTTCCATGGGGATTCTCATTCTACCTGCCTCAGGGTAACACAGGAAAGAGAAGGAGAGGTAAGAAGAGGAAAGAATAAAATGCATCCATGAGCAGGATAAACGGAAGAGAAAAAGACAAAAAAGGTCAACAGCAACATAATTATCTGTCTTGGGATAGGCTGTCAAATAAAGTGATAATACTCAGCTTTCTGAAAATCATAAGCTACCTTAATTCATTAATCATCTACTGAGATGCTTTGCAAATGCTAAATAACCTTTGGCAGCTCTGGTTTCAATTATAATGTAAATGCTACCATCTGCATGACATGGTGCATGGTCTCCTTTGTGCCAAATGTGATGGAATTACACTTGTCTCTATGTGTTACACCCCCAAATCTGAAATGCTGCCTTGCCTTGCTTCAGAATCTAACAATATTAAGCTTTACTCCACCCCAGCCAAGCACTATTGTGTAAGGTGAGCCTAATTTGAACTCCCAGGATACAGCAGTGAACTGCAGCTTAAGAAAGTTGAAAGCCAAAATAGTGCCAAGTTATCACACATCCTCAGTTTCATTAACTAAGCAGAAGGTCTCATCCTCCACCTAACTTGTGCCCTATTTGTATGTAATGATTTCTTGTCTTAGTCTGTCTGGTTAATCAAAATATAAAAGCAAATTAACCCTAGGGTACATATCAACGAATGGACACCGCAGACCATACAATCTACCTGTGACCCTCTAGGCTGTCCTCACCTCCTGCACCAAAGCTTTCTTAAGGCTCAGAGGTCTTCAGCAACATACTGGCTTCAGCCTTGCAAAACTGGGTTGTCAGTGTGGCACTTCCATAAAATCTTTGGTATAACTCCTTGGTGCAGCAGATTGTTTGTTCAAGAGGAAACAATCAGCCTATTCCCAGTGATATCTGAGTGAGTGTTAAGGATACACTCATGTGGTGAAGCACCCAAAGCAGGCTGATACCTCTAGATTCCATAGTGATCTGATCAAATGTATACTCCAGGTTTCCATATACACAGCCATTAGCACATGTGACACAGACTTTGTACTTTCACTGTAGTAGTGACCCTTGCTTAGGTGTTTTGGAATTGGCACATAAAATGCCAGACACTGCAGCATGCATAATCGGTGGACAGCTAATTCTGTACTAGTAACATTCAGCAAACATTTTTAGATCCAGTGTAATTTGCAGGTTATAGCACTGCTACCAGAATACAAGAAACTCAAGAAAAAATTGTGGAGAATATCAGGAATATTTGAAGTTTTCATGAAAAAGAAGGATGTTTTTTGGATGACTGTTTGGTCTCTTATTGATGTTTTCAGCATTCACATGAAACATAATTTTGGCGAAACAACAGAATACTTTTTACAAACAAGTAATTAAAAACCAATTACCAGAAAGTAACTACAAGATGTTTTCTGCTATCTCTTTTCACAAATCTGACCTCAAAACAGCTCTGAAAATGTTGACCAGAGTATGTCTTCATCTGTCTTCAATTATGCAAGTCAGCCACAGAAGGCAAAAAGAATCAACACTCTGTAACCAGCTTTCTGCATTCCATTACAGTACTCTGATCTTCTAAAATTAAAAAGCTGTGAGTCATTCCCAAAATCATGAGACAGGCTTAAAATTACAAGATTTCAAAAAATAGATCGGGAGAACTTTAATTTATATGTTTAAGTGTTTGTTGGGTGGGGAGGGTGGTGGTGGTCCTGGACTACCACAAGAATAGAAACACATTTGGTTTTTTGAATAAGAACATGTCTAGAAATCTGGGGATTTTGAGGAATGCCAGATATCAGTGGTTTATAGCAATATCATAAGATTTTGTAGTGTTCTTCAGAGTAAATTCATCCCCACTGACCTATGGTACTCAGCTTTTGCAGTAAAATTGGCATTTATAGTTTAAATAAGTTAAAAGTCATGGTACCAAGTGAGGTGCTATTCTGAATGGAAACTAACAAACCATCTGTATAGAAACTGTAATGCACACAGGAAAATATAAGACTGCCAGCATGAATGCTTCGATTCCCTGAATTGATGGAAAACTGATACACAGAGCTAAAGTCAGTGGAGATTCAAAGAACCAGACACTTCCAGTCCTTCTTTCTGGGTTTAAAAGGACAAAGGAAAACATTAGATTTTAGTTGAGGGATGACATAAGGGAAAGCCCAAATTAAATAATTGGTTTTTTGAAGATTACTTGCATTGTTCTTCAAACAACAGCGTCTCAGTCTGTAGGACATCTGCTTTCTTTCTTCATCTGCTCTGACTGACTTCTGGGATAGTAAGAAGATATCACAAACACTCAATTCACTTGTTTGCAGCAAAGGGCCTTTAAAGAAAACAGCTTGTGACTATCAGGGTTTTTTCCCAACTTGTATTTGAACATCTAGCTTCCTAATCCAGAAAGCAGATGTTTTAACAGTGCCTGGGAAATGATTTTTAGTATGTTTTATGTGATCTAAACATAATCCAACCAATAGAACTTGCTATTCAATGTTTAACCTTTTCTCTAAGATTCTTTTCTCTAGTAGATTTAGTATTTAACACAGAACAGCTGGAAACTGTAACGTTTTTGGCACAGAAAGACTAAAATGGAAAGTTTTTTCCAGTACAAAATTGTTTGCACTTTTTCTCCTGACAGTGCCACCTGATTCCCTCTGGAAGGATTAAATTTCCCCACATCCATCATACCCAAATAGTGCGGTGTCAAGAGACCGGCAATACCCTTAGTTTGCCCATCCATGACTGACATTTTGTACATTTTTTCTAAGTAGAACTGGAGGTTGACTTCAAGGTAAATTCCAGACTAGCATCTTAAGACACAAGCCCTTTTGTGCACTGACTTTTGCTCCCACTTCTAGACTCTCCATAACCTCATTTGGCACATAAAGCAGTTTCTNGTATTTAATCTATGTTAAGTATTGGAAGATTAAATCCAAGAATTTGTGGGTATTTAGAAATCTTCACCAAGCCTCCTGGCTCAATCATATATTTCAAGAATCTTTTAAAACAAAAAAGGGTACTGAGTTTTCTGATTGACAATACTTATGATAGTCTGTCTCCATGTGGACACTTTATATTTTCATGCTATCTGTTGAAAATATTCTGGTTTTATTTTGGTGAGTGCAAGTAAAAAAATTAATATAGGGATGCTATTTATTTGATACCCCTGGAAATTGCACATAGGATTTGACAGGAATTCAGACAATTCAGGGTATGTCTCTCTGGGAGTTCAAAACTAGAAGGAAATGAACGTTTGCTGCACTATTTCAGAAGAGAAATGACAGCTCTCACATACCTACAATACATCTTCTAAAAGAAGAATCTGTAGTTGCCAAGTAAAGCTACAAAATATTCCTGTTATTTTTCTACAGTGTTAAAGATTTGGTTCTTATTATGTGCTCTCTAATGTCCTCTATTAAATTGTGGATACACTGCAGTTCTCTAAAAGTCCATGGTTTCAACCAGCTTTCAATTCCTGGGTACTTCAAGAATATCAGAAGTGTTCTAACCCTTCTAAAAATGTGTTTCTTTGAATCTTGAGTCATATTCATTTTGCAGCTTAGTTAAGGATCCCAAATGGATCAAGCCTGGAAGTGGGATGAGGCCTCACAGTTCACATATATGGTTTTGAAAAATAAATTGAAGGGACTCCTTGTAAGTTTGTTGAGCACACATTCACACGTGGAAGCACAGAAATTACTTGTCAAATTGTAACTTTTATTGTCCAGCTCATTTCAGCTGTCTCCTTGACTCAGCAGTTCCTCAAATTTTTATCCTTGAAAGGGGTGTCAAGTGTTTTTCTGTCGCTCTAAGGCGGGCAGTATCTTAAAAAAATACACATAAAACAAATTTCTAATGTTTCAGAAAATATTTCAAAGTAAAATATAAGCATTCTTATATTTATTTGGCTTTATCCTATGTATTACAGCCTATATTTATTTGAAAGGTAAACTATGGGCTTTTTATTTGTGGTAATAGAGATTTTCCCTAATGTCCCATTTCTCTGAAGCATCTATAGCATGATTAGCTTCCTACTCAACCCATGGTTACTTAATGAATAAAGCAGACACAGTTGTTAGGTTTCATGGGTAGAAAGGCAGATGGAACTTGCCATAGTGCTTTGAAGTTTTCAAGTGTTTTTTCCTGACTGATGCAGCCGAACAGCTGCAGTTTTTTTAGAGATTGTGCAAGTGAAATAATTTATTTTTACTGCACATTCCAGCAAAACACACCATGGAATAGATTTACCCCCTAAAGAACAGGCTTTGGGCTAAGGTACTTGCCATGTTGAAAGGCAAAACAAATTGTGATGACGACTGCACTTGATTTGTTGAAATATTTCATCCTCAGCACTATGTTTGACAATGCAAGCAGAATAGCTCCACTGTCTCCTAAAGATTCACTGTGTACGTAATCATCCTTTGACTGGAAAAAAGCCCAGTGCATATTTGCAGTCAATGTAGTTTTAAAATTAAAAATTAAACGTAGTTACTAGCTAAAATAACATGCATGTGTCCCACTCCTATGAGCCAGCATCAATTCCTACCATGAGAAACCCCCCCCATGCATTACTGGTATGGGTGTACAAAACTTAATCACTGTACTATTGGCAGAGATATACAGAACTTAAAGGAGCCTTTCAAACTACACCACAGAGAGATAACCAGTGTTTCCATGAAAATGTGCTGTTTGCTAATCAGCTGTAATGCATGTATGCATGGGACTTCATTAATAATGAAGCCCGTGCCGACCTCTGTGAAAGGCTGTGAGCTGCATGTCTGATGGACTTTCAGACACCAATCAATTTCAGCAATGGTAGCACTAAGCCATAGGTAGATGAATGCTCTTCCTTTCACAACTTAAGGGTAACACCAACTATATCTTCAAGAGGGGAACTGGTCTTATGGGTTCTTATCAGGAAAAGAGCAGCCTGGTGAGGAGATCTACCTCATTGATAGACAATTTTGATTCATTTTATCCTGCTCTGTGCTCTGTCTCTTTTGTTATCAAGATGTCCAAATAGCAAAATAACAAGCAGCAGTCATTAGATATTCCTGACAGAATTACTACAGGTAAAAGTAATTTAATATGTGTAACTTTGCTAGTAGAAAAGAATTGGTTGAGATTAGACAGACTGGCACCTTCAGTCTGAAAAAAGAGACTTCTGAGTGGTATATTGATCAACTCAAAGGTACTGTACAAAAAGCAAATCAGGCATGGCTCTTCATTGCTTCTCACAGAATCAGAGCTGTTAATAAAGCAGGTAGCAGATACAAAAGAAATCTCTTGCACACTTCTTTACAGATTGCATAATTAAGATATGGACCCCTCAGCCTGGGTGTGGTACAGTCCAAAGGGATACAAACCCCTTGAGAAGGAATCGGTTGACCAGGATGGACAAATGCAATGCAGCTGCTGAACATGGAGGCTGGGAAGACTGATTCAGAAGAGTGTCATCTTGCACATGCTCTGCTCCTGACCTGCTCCCCCGAGTGTCCAGTATCTAGCATTATGACCTCTGCAAGAATCACTTGACAACCTGTGAAGAGATTACCAAACAGTTAGTGTAAAAAGTGCCACTGAATTCTTTGAAGTTAGTCATGGTTGTTTGGCTCATCCTGAAGAGGTTATGGTAAACAGATACAAGCTGACATGTTCACTCTGATTATTACATTATGCTTAGCAGTGGTGTGGAGGAATCTTTGCATTCCACTGTCTGACTCTTCACATGATTTAGAACAACCTTTTCTGATATTATTTAAGTGGAGAAATATTTCCAGAAAGTGAGCTTTGATTATGCCAGAGCAGAAGTTTGGCTTGTGCTATCCCATGCACATTTTGCTGTTCAAGTCAGAGTCCGTCTGTGTGGAGTAGGAGGCTGGTGGCACAGAATGGGACTAAGGGACTGTCACCCGTGTGCCAAGACACAAGAACAGACGAGAGACTGAATTGTAAAAGCAGAAAAAGAAGTTTTAATACAAAGGATTCTTCGGCTTATATAGACTGATACAATACATTCTACTTGATTTGTTAGTTAATAAAAACATCTTTTTCACGTACTGTCCTTGAGAAGAACAGAAAAGTGAAGTGGAAAAACACCACTTGCAGACTGTTTATACTAACAAGTTATCACATTCCTACAAGTCCCTAAAAATTCTCACAAGTCACTGTGAGAAATGATTGCCGTTTTTCTCTCTCTGACCAGGCTGACATCCACAAGGGACTAATTTCAGTAGTTGTGTGAAAACTGAGGAGCTCATTCAGTAACTCCCTAGAGAAAAGACTTCCTACTTTATCCTAGAAGATCTAATGAGATTACACTGCCAAGGGTCAGTCTTCAAAACACCATCATGGTTAAATGCCCTGGAAATGTTTGCATATATAGCTTTTAAAAATGTTTTTGCTAGTTCTTACTGTTGTTCGGTTTTTTTGTTGTTGAGGTTTTTTTGTTGGGTTTATTTGGGTTTTTGTTTGTTTGTTTGTTTATTTTGCACAGCCTCAGTAGGACAGTTCTCAGCTATTATTTGGGATAAATCATAAAAGTAAATGAAAGAACAGAGATGGAAAAGCACTAAACTACATTGCATTGAAAATATAAAGATAAAGTAAAACAGCTGTTCAATAAGCTAATTCAGGATAATCAAAATAAAATTATTTCACATGAAAAGCCATTGAATGTTTGATCAAATGATAAATCTCAGATTTTCCTTGTGGGCTGTTAAAAGGATGGATCACCTCTGCAAAATATTCTGTTATCTGTACTGTGGCGCCATGGCTATTCCCTGGACAGCTAAAAATATTTCTGATCTTTTCTTTCATAAAGGAATTAGACACAGGAAAAGAACAGAGAAAGTTGTAAAATATAATCAGAATTTGGTGTGCATACCAATACCCCTAGGGCATTATGATCAAAGTACAGCAATAGCTGCACATGCCATTTCCCTGAGGCCAAGAGTCTATATAATAATCCCTACCTTTTTTATCATGCAATAACTCATTGTTAACTGAACACTAAAACTGCAGTGATAATAAGTCAGGACTAGGGTTGTTGTTGGTCTGTTGAAGGTATGAATGCATTCTAAGTACTGACCCCTCCACAACATAGACAGCAAGACTGTTGGTGCTGCTCTCCTGGGAGAGCTGGACATAAGTCCTCCTGGAGTTAGCCATGGAATTACCTTAAATGCTATGTTGGTCAGGATTAACTAGATTTCCTCTTATCCACTCTTTAGTCTTCACTGCAGGGGAGCAGGCTGCACAAAGTAGCTATTTCCTGAAATATGATTAAGATGGCAGAAGTGTTTCTGGAGAGGTCATTCCCACTTTCCCTGTTAAAGCTGCACTATCATGCAAAGAGGAGTGACAGATTAATGATGCCAGAGAACCAGCCAACAAGAAAGTGCATGTTCCTGTCTCCCAGCTCCTGGGCAACCTCTTTAACCACCGAGTTATTGTGAAAAAGGCCTCACCACAATGGTGGGAATATTTCTGAACAAGAGTGACCAGAATTGTTTCCCTCTGAAGTTGACAGTCAGAAATCAACATATGCTCCAAGCTTAGATTGCCCTGGGCACAGATGGGATGCAAGTGCTGCTCTAGTTTATAGTTTTTTTAAAATGGAGCAAGGTGATACACACTGGAGTCTAGATTTAGGCAGACT
Organism: Ploceus nigricollis; assembly: GCA_013399945.1. Classification (NCBI taxonomy): domain Eukaryota; kingdom Metazoa; phylum Chordata; class Aves; order Passeriformes; family Ploceidae; genus Ploceus; species Ploceus nigricollis. Next base: position 337,709 of record VXBC01011529.1, read on the forward strand.
AAGAAAATACGTCCAGTGCAGGAAGGTAGGTGATGCTTACAGAGATGGAGCCTGAGCACACAGGTAGGATTAATGTACCTAGTTCTGCCAAGGTCTTAGCCCAGACGCTGAAACAAATAGTGTAGATGCTACCTAGAGGAGATGGCTCAGGTGCCTTCGCAGTGGGCTCCTCACAGGCTTCCCATGAGCCAAGTCCTCCAAAGCGTCAGATGGTGGTTACACATAGGCACAAAGACAGAAAGAGGGACCCTGCTCTGGAAAGCTGTCAGTATTCTCTGCCTTACAGGGGTGCATGGACCAGACCCCGAAGAAAAAGAAAATAGCTGTAATTTGTCCAAACAACAATGTGGCAAACATTCTTTTTGCCAGAAGTAACATTTGGCTATAACAAGATTTTAAATTAAACTTCCCTTGGCAATGCAAAATGATGCATTACTTATGACTGTAGTCAATCTGACTTCCTACTGAATATGTAAAACACTAGGTAAGTACAAAGGGAGGCCCCAGTCTGGCAAACAGTTGTGTAAGAATGACTCTTCACGTTAGTGATGCAAAAATTTGGTGTGAGTAGGAAGCAAAGTAGGGGAAATGTGGGCAGGAGTCTCCAGGGTATAGGGGCCTAACATACTAGTTTGAGTATTCTGTTTGCAATGGACTTGTCTCAGTGTCTTTTAAGAAAAATGATTTTTGCTTTTAGCTTCATTAATGAGAGTTCACTAGGGTGAATGTTTTTTGAGCATACCTTATTTCTGGCTCCCAGCCAGCTCTAAAAGCAGTTGCGGTTTCTTCACAGAAATATAGATCTTCACAAAAAAATAAAACTTTTCAGCTTGTAATTCCCCAGTGGTCGCCTCTCCAGCCAAATCACCCTTGGAAACATATTTTAAACCATTTGAGCAGGGGAAAATATTTGGAACTTTGCCTGTTTTGCTAAGGCTCAGCATCAAATTACACAGACAGAGCTTCTGTTTTTTTAAAAAATATTTTATGTCTATACTATTTTGAAGAACATGGAAAGTAGTATTTTTTTAAATAAAATAAAGCTTACTGGCGCCAGTATTACATCAGTGACTGTAACCATTGTGTGCATTGTATCCCTGGTAAGGATTTCTCAATCTTAATGCAACTGACACAGGACATCGGGCTAGATGCAGTAGGAGATGTGAATGCAATTAAGACCTTCCCTAAGTTCTTTAGGAAAACAACAGCACTATTACTATTTGATTTATGCTTCTCAGGTGATGTATGCAACAGCCTTCATCCTTTAATAGAGAGTATGACTGAAAACTGGGATCTAAGCCCAGTTTCATGTTGGAACATTTGTTTTCTTCATTTATGAATAAGAGCCAGAAATTTGGAACACTTACTAGGAGGAATAATCATCGGTTTGTTCTGCAGCTTAGTGAACATACATGGAGAAAAAAGGGCCAAGTCCTTAACTGGTACAAAACAGCAAAGGTCCAGAACTTGAAGGGATTTCAGAGGATTTCAGTCAATTTATGCTTACCACAGATCTGCCCACAGACATCTGTCTGTGCATATGTAGGCAATGTGTATGTATGTGATAAGTGTGTGACATATTGTACTGCAGGGCACTTGATAAAGAAACGTCCAAGCAATTTATCACATAGCTATGATTGCATCACCTTTCCATTAATCAGTCTCCCCGATTCAGTCTGACATTTCTGGCTCTTAAACTGCTTCAAACAGCACCATTTATATTTTAAAGCCAACCTGTCATGGAAGTATTTCCTCCCTCCCCCCACCAAAGAAATGGAATTTCCTCAGAAATTATACCTGCATGAGGTCCAGGAGAGGCAAGATGAATTCTGAAAATTATGAAATGGTCCTGGTTTTAAAGCCATATGTGTGTATTGTCCTAGTGAACGAGGAAGAACTTTAGCAGCTTTACAGCAGACCAACTAAATACAGAGTCTGAGACACAGGGCTTTAAAATAGTGATTTTTTTAAAGTCATGCAAGTGATCCTAAATTATTATAGATCTATTTCAAAAGTCCTAGTTTTAATTTTTCTCTTCCTCATGGCAGTCAATGCACTTAGCTTAATGGGCCAAGAGACACAAGGAACAGGCTCCTGAAAATATTTTTCAAAGTTTCAAAGTATTTTAGAAGAGTTTTTATATAACATACATGGCAGAAACTGCAAATCCCAAACATGCTAATGAAACTGTACATATACATTCTTAAACATCTATGTCAAAAGATTGTTGAGGCTGGAAAATCAAGCTTTCAAGAATCAGGAATGAGAAGTTGCAAGGGTTCCCAATTTTAATGTCATTTGTTCAACCCATATAAACTACCACACAGCCACATAAATCTCCCTCTTACCCAGCCCAGCTGTGCTCCACTTGATAAGCAGATGGCTTACCTCTATTTGTTTTCAGCATTCCCATTTCTCAGGTGGGCTCCAAATTTATTTGATACAATGTTCTTAAGCTTCTGCACTGGATGCACAAGTACTCACTCCCTCTTAGCTGCTTTAGGGATGCTTTTAGCATGCCTTTGCTAGACCACTGGCAGGCTCAGTGACCTCCATTCCCACCCAACAGCCTGGGAGTATAAAGTACTGAAAAAAGAACAGCATATTTATCAAAAACAAGTGGCTGGTGTTTGATTTTTTGGCATATCTAGAACCTGACTGCATACTGCCTGTATGGGGCATCTGCAATCAGCTTTACTCACTCCTGTGTGCTCTCAGCCATTCTGAAAACCTGTCTGCAGATGTGTTTCTTGGATGGTCAGAAAATTATTTGGCTAATGGCCATGCAAGAGACTGACTCAAATGGTGGTCCAGCAAAAGACATAGAGAAACAATCCAGTGGCTGAAGAAGACATCCTCTGCCTTAAAGAGGAAACTAACTCTTCTTTTATTGCAACTTCCTACTCAAAAGAGTCAAATGAAGACCCAAAACCACAAATTGAGGGGAGAAAAATTGTACCCAGTTCCTGCTGGTCTCCTGTGGCTCTAGTCAGTAGAAAGGACTCTATGGTAAAAATGTCTACCTAAATCTTCAGTTTCTGCTGACTTATTTAAAAAACAAATAAACAAACAAGCAACAACAAAAAACAAGACCAAGAAAACAACCAAAAACCCATCAACCCACTAACCAAACTAAATCAAAATCCCCCCATAAAACCTGGCCAAATATGTAAGTAGCATTTGAGTGTTTCACATGCTCCATGCAAGAAAGAAAAAGAAAAAAAGGGCACATTCTGTCATGAGGGGAACATGCCCTCTTCCTTAAGGTCTTGATTGAAATTGTAGAATTGGCGAGTCACCTGAAAATATATTACCTAAACATAAATGGCATACTTTATTTACTCCAAAGACACTCTAAATTCAATTTGAAGCTGATGCCCAGAATGAAAAGCTTTCTGCCTGAACAGTTAAAGCAATTTGGCAAATTTAGCACCAGTCATAAGAACGGGCCTTATAATGGGAAACATTCAGAAACTGCAGGTGTAGGTAACACATCTGCTTATGAAATGTGAAATAGGAGATAGATGCTAAGCAGAATACCAGATTCCAACTCTGCCCAGAGAATAATCTACATCTATTTAATTGGAGCTTTATACTATGGCTCGTCGTTCTTTTCCTGCATTTTTTTCACATGCCACTCTTTTGACACTTTGCTACAGACAATGTGAAAACATCAAAATAGAACACTTTCTTGAGGAAATTTTTCATCTGCATAAATGATAACAAAAAAGGAACTATGAAAGAAAAAGAGCAAGGGCTATAAATGAAGACACTGACATGGAATGTATGGTACATTTATTCTTTAATGAGTTTGTTGTACATAAATACAATGGGAAAGTGACAGTGGCACAGATTAAGCAAGTTGAAAGAGGAGGTCATCTTGGATCTTGGAGTGATTGGAGAGGAATGAAAAGAAAAGTTACAAAGGAACTCTGAAGCCAGGGATGAGGAAGTGAAAACTGACAAGTTGGACAGGATATAGGTACAAACTAGAACAACTGTGCTCCTCCCTCTCCTTCACTCTTCCCTCTCTCTCTCATCTCATTTAATCTCATGTAATTTCTGAGAAAACATTAAGTTTTATTGCATTCATTAATTTGCTTTCAGGAGTCACAAATTATACTGTGATTTTACCTGTCAAGTCTGTGCATGGATCTGGAATGCTACAGTCAAGCCCCACTTTATGTGCATCTAAATCAGCAGCACCTAGAAATTTCCACTAGCATGAGCTCTCCTTCGTTTACACCACTTCTTTGTTCAGAAGGACAGATGAGATGGTTCAGCATTGTTTTCACTGCTTTGTTTTCTTTGTCATGCTGAAGAACCCAGTGAGGAAACCTTTGTGCCCAGTGAAGAAACCTGTGAAACATTCCTCTGCACTCCGTTTGCCTCAAGGCAGAGACAACATTCTTCTTTCAAGGTTAATTTGTTGTATAGATTCTCTTTGATAAATCAGATATTTAGTTTTTACTGCTTCCTTTCAAACCCAAGTTCAATAAATGCCCAGGAAAAGCTAACCCAGTGTGTAAAAAATACCTCCAGTCCCATTCTTTTTAGCCAAAATGCAAAGGCAACCCATAGCCCACCTTTCTGAAATTGAGACTTTCTCCCTGCCACATGTTCTCTGGTTTTACCTGGTCTAAGATTGAAACGCAGACACAACAAAGCTTCTATCACCCTCTAGTGATTTTCTCCAAGGTGAGAATGTATTTGCCTTCCTAATTTTTTTCCACTGCTCCCAGTTCCACCTCTGGGTGCTACCCAAAATACCTTAGTCTTTCTATACACCTGTGGAGGGGCACACAAAGTCTGAAGTCTTGGAAGTAGAATTCCACTAACCCATGCTTCTTGTCAACTGCACAAACTGCAGAGCCCCGAAAGCTTACATTTTAAGTGCTTGCAAATGGGGCTCTCTCCCTTTTCTCATATACAAATTGCTGCTTCTTGAAGCCACACAGCCGCTTTTCTGCTGAGGCCATGGTGCATCAACATGTGGTTCACATGGAGCTTGTCCAAGTCCCATTTAGCACCTGTCTTGGTCTCCCTACTAGATGGAAAGACAATTTAGGTAATTACAGTCATAAGGCAAACAGCTCTTCTGCCTCTGCACTCAGCCCTAAGGAATCAGATTGTGTATTCAATACTCCTGTGTTCTGCTATGGGCACACACAATATCTGGGATTTTGCCTGGCCACTCATTATGGACAAGGTAGAAGACAGACACAACTGACAGTGTGTGACAGGATTCAAATTCATAAATCCTCCATGAGTTATGACATCTTACAACCCATATTGTTTTGCTTGCCATTATGTTCAGCCAACAGAGACAAAATCTTAATTCTCTGACAATAGCACCTGTGCCTAAATGGTGATTACCATACACTTTTGGTTGTGCAAGACAGTTCCTATGCCAGCTACCAAGCCACTGCCCACAGTCCACCCATGTGAGCACAGAAGCAACTCTCCAGTAACAATGCAGAAACATGTGGCTGCTTTCATTTGAAAATCCAGCTTCTCACTACCAATGAGAAGAGAGCTGACCTGAACTGGGAGGATGGCCCATGAGACTATTGCTGTGAAGTGTGCATTACCAGTTTGTCACTGTCTTATCTCACACTCTCTCATCACATCACGCACTGCCCAATTCTTGGCAGGTTACTAAAGGCCAAGACAGGGTTATACCTGCATCTGTTTGCATTGGGCATTATTCAAGGATTTAATATTCTTTGCTTCTGCACCTTACACCTGGCCTTTGTACTCTTTAGAGAAAGATGTCATTTGCCATTGCATACCACAGACCTTTGAATGACTGTCCAAGTCCATTAATTATGTTTTTGGAAATACTTCCTGTTAGTGATCTTTCAGTTCTTCCCAGATGGCAAGCAGAAGCAGTTCCTCTTATGTCTCAGGCATAGAAAATATGGTACAGAGATACAGTGCACAGATGTAAATGGACTGATGCTGAGCAAGGCCAGATATATATATCTGCAAACACATATATGGTATCTCATCACCATGACATGAACAGTAGATGCTGGTGCATCCTGGTAAGGTTGAAAAACGGAGGACTGTCACAGAGTATTTGGAGCAGATGAACAGTCATCTGCACACTAACTTAATACTGGGTAAATCAACTGCACTTCTAAAATAGCAGTATAGAACATGAATTTTCTCACCAGCTAATATGTACTAAAACATAGTCATGCAAACAGAGATCATTTCAAATGAACCATCTATCCCCTTCCACTACCTTGCAGGCAAGTCTTTAGCATGTGTTTTACCAAACAGTTCTTGGCAGTTCTGTATTCCAAGCCTTAGCACTTTTAAAATGGACAGAAAATTGTTTTGGAAAAGAACCAAACATTAAAACTCAAACAAAGAAGTATGAATTGGGAAACTAATCTCTTTTTATATATCTGAAAAGAGAAATGAAATTCCGTTTGGAAAACATTTTTATTAAAAACTGTAGCTGTCTGTACTCTGAAACACCCTGGAGGTCTAAAGATGATATCAGTATATAAATATTCAGGGCTTCCTGAATATTTCTTTTTAGAAAAGACTTGCTTTTTTTCCCCCCTTACAATTTCTTTGACCTTTAGAAAACAGTCACTATTTGTAGCTTGATTTTTTCAAGATGTTCTCTGGTACATAAAGATGGCAGGGAATTCAATTTAAAAGTCAACTCATGAAACACCATATAATAGTCAGAAGATAGTATTGCTTTAGGCCATGTTTTATTAAGTGAGCAGCCATTCAAAGTATTTTGGAGCACATTATGTCCTATTTGAAGGAGTTCACTTCATTCAATCCTACAGAAAAAATATTTTACAAGACAGATGATATTTGAACTATCCACAGGCATATGGATAAAATGGTCAGTACTCAGATTTAGCAGAGATGAGTCTTCTTGCTTTATGGCGGCCTGTCAAAAGGACTGATTTATAAAAAGGTCAGGGTTTTTTTTTCCTTTAAAGGGAACAAGACTTTCATGAGGTCCCATAGAACAGCTGCAAAAATACCTTTAGTCTGTCATCCGGAATTCCTGAAGGTGAGTTGTGGATTTGTGGCTAATGAAACACTGCAAAATAGCACTCACCATGTTATAAAACAGCCCTAATGCTTTATTAGCCTTTTACAGGACAAAAAAGGAAAGGTGCCCAAAGCATCTTATTCTGTTATAATTATATAAAGCCAAATTTAGACAGAAACACAACAGAACCAAACATACAGAGCTGTTCCTGTGACATCAAAAGTGGATCACAGATGATTTATGACACTACAAAGCAATCACTAGAGACCTGGGGTCCAATTAAGGATTCTCACTGATGAAAATCAGTATATTTTCTCATGATCTACAATGAAGAAAGATTAAAATTTGGTCACCAAAACCTTATTTCACTTGACCTTATACGGCACAAGAATTTGTTCCTGGAACAGGACTAGCTCATTCCACAGATAAGCCATCTGATAAGAGTAGCAGTGGCTAATAGATTACTTGGGGTTGAGAGCAAGGAAAGGGCACTGAGAGAACTGTGTTCTTAATGGTTCAGAAAACACAGTATGCATTATACATTATAGAAGGCTTTCTGATATTTCTGTTTTTCCTACCTTTACAAAACAAGACTTAGTAAAGTACAGGAAATTAGCCTATTTCTAAATTAATGGCCTTGTATGCTACCACTTAAGCTGAATTAAAGAGAAGGCTCTGTCCTCCTAAACAATACTACATTTCAATAATTTGAGTTTTTGAGGGAAAAAATACCATACCTTTTTATTTTTGTTAAATACGAAGCAGCTCTAATCATTTTCTTTTACTGAATTTAGTTTTGTTCAATATATTTCAGTTAAAAAATCTATAGCAGATAAAAATAATCCAGTGCTATTCATGGGGAGAAAGCTTGCAGAGATGTGACTAATAGTTTTACATTCCTGGGGAAATATTGACCCAAATTGCAGGACAATACTAGCTGATGAAAATGGTTCCTATGATTCTACACAGCTGCAACTGGATTTTCACCACATTGCCAATGTGGACAAGAGTTTTCCACTTACAGTTTTCAGGGCAAGTTCAACAAACAAAACCCATCTCCACCAGTTTTTCTTAGGGACAAAGACCTGATTCCTTTAATAAAATCTTTCCAGACATAGATGGGCTACATAGAAACTCCTCTTCAACCCTAAATCTGCCCAGTTTTAATCACTTCAGTTGCAGCCGTGGGAAGAGGATACACAGGACTTTTTTTCTGGCTGTTTGTACAGGGTGATTTTCATCCATAATGACAATAAATGCTACCTATTTCAGAAGAAATGAAACTTGTATTCTGTGCCTTTTCAGATGTGCAGTCTGAGAACATTAACTTATTTATTACATAGCTGTGCCTATGTAGTGGAAATTCTCCCATCAAGAGACATCCTGCAGACATGAACATTACTGGGATTACACTGAATCTAAAAGGCCTAAAGTGGAGAAAAATTATGATGCTTTTCACCTGTGATCAGAACATTTTCCCTACAACATTTATGTATTCTGGAGTAAACTCCACTTGTTCTCTTTTGCTGAGTTGTCAAATCAATATATGTAAAAACCAAAGATGTTTTATTCATTGCTAAGTGACACCACAATAAAAGTGAACATGATAATGATGACAATGATAGTTCAATACATGCTAATTCCTTGTTCTAAAACAAGGAAGAAGGGAGGAGAAATGTGCAATTTCTCTTCTGGTCTACTCTTGACCACTTCTTAAAAATATTTTACTAGATCTTGCATGTGTCAAGGCTGGTTACAAACCAGGCCTGGTGTGACTGAAGGGAGTTTGCACCAGGCACTTACATGCTACTGTCTCAGGCTGGATGAACTATGTCTGCCTAATTTGGAATCCCCTTGAACATCAAAGGTCTAACTCACACTTCAGGGTTAGCAGGGTCACATTCCACCTAAAAGAAGCCTAATACTGCCTGAACTGTTCACAACAAGCTTCTTGTTTGACAGTTTTGGACCCACTTTCTGTTCTCAAATGATGTGCAAGCAAACTTGTATTTTGCCACATTCTTTAATAATTCACTAAACACTTCATGGGGATTCATTCAAATGGCTCTCTCTGAACTATCTGCTCTGAGCCATGCACATCTGTAGTGTGTCATTCGGCTGCAATTTTCCACCTGTTGTAACTTCTGGTTTCTGGAGTATGCCCAAATCCACAGAAAGATTTCAGGATGGCCACCCAAATGATCCTGAAAAACTCTTATACAACTACATCTAGGTATGCACTTGTACAATGCTTTACCTTTAATAAATAATTTTGTCAAGGGAAATTCCATTAAGAAAGTTGGTAAAAGGCAGCTGGAGAGGCCACAGCAGTATCAGTAAATATGGTCAAGTGAAAGACCTCTCCTCTGCTGTTTTTTTCTAAACGTGAGCAGAGGCTGAAAATAAGAGGGAAAAACAATGGGCCTGAGTAGGAAAAATGACAGGGGAAAAGATGTAGGCATAGGGAAAATAAGTATAAAGATTTTATCACAAATAGGCAACCATTCCTCAGTGGAACAAAGAATGGTGAAAATATTTAAAGGACACTAGTTCTAGCCACATGCATATATGATCCTTTGATCTCTCTGTGAGGAAATTCACTGTCTTGCGGTAAGCATCAGATTCTCCACATCAGAACACACTGCTAAACTTTTCAGTGTGCAAGAATTCACTAGAGTTGAGGATAAATAACATGCTGGAATTCACAACCCAAAAAGAGTGATCAGTTAATGATCTCACTTTTCTGTCAAAAAGCCCCCATGTCTAATGCAGTTATATATGTTAGGCTAAATTTAGGTTAAAACCAACTATGAAATACAGATATCCCTTGAACAGGATATTATAAACATTTTTAAAGCAGGACTAGCTTTGCAATCCCAAAAGGGGTACCATGGATGTATTGCAAAACCTCAACTCTACAGCATGTCTGCAGCATGTTCCTACTGGTATGAAACAAATATAACAAAAGCAAGTCTTCTGTGAACTTAACTCAGATTTTTGCTAGAAGAAAACCAACTTGGACCTTAAGAAAGAGGCAAGTAGGTAATGGGGAATTTTCTCTTTTACAGTTAAATTTAAAGAAGCAAATGCCAAAAGTAGAAAGCAAAGACAGGGTATAAACTTGTAAAGCTGTTTTTCTCACAAGACATCTTAATTAAAAAAGTACCTTTCCACTGTTTCTAATTGTTTATGCAGCTTGTAGCCCATAAGCACAAGTAGAGTATCCAGAATGGGGTAAAGGCTGTGAACAGCAGAAAGGAACAGGTATTGTGGGATGAATGTATGAAGGTGATGTTAGAACAAAATGAAGCAAATTTAAATGCTATCAGCTTGATTTTGCAAAAATATTTTCAATGTTGTTACACTAAATCCTAACCCTAGTTTGCTTCAGCTCAGTATAATGTCTGAATACACACATTAGAGACAAGTAATGAGACAATGCTACACAAAAAGATGCGGTTTAATGAACTGAAGTGGCATGGGTATCATGCCAATCATTACCCTAGTAATTAATTTTATGAATTCCACAGGAATTAATAATTTTAGAAAGATACCTAGGTGGGAAAATTAAATACATCTATGAACAATCATACCTAAAGGTGATAAATTTACATCAGATATAAGAGATGTTTCCAAACAGAGAAATCTTTTGAAAGAAGGTGATAGAAAGCCCTAAACTTATCACCTAGAACATTTAAAAATAGATCAAAATGAACTACTGGAAAATTTAACACAATGACTAATCTCACACTGATTGCATAATCTTGCAATAGGAATGGAGAATGTTCCAAAACTTCTTTTCCATCTCTAATGTGTAACATCTGTAAGTCTCTGGACATGTTTGGGCTATCCAGCCACGGATATTGGGTCTGGCTCCAGAAAACAGCATGATGCTAGCAGACAACTTAGTTCCCAGAGTTTGGGAAATCTCCAGAGCACCACTATTGCTAACCATTTTCCCAAACAAACAACTTTAGTCCCATCTTTACAGTCACCCTAGAGGTGATCCATTCCTCTTGCAGAACTTTGAAAAAACCAGTCACCTCAGGCACGCAGAAAGAGCTCACCTTTGATGCACACACAGAATGATTGCTATTTGTAGGAAGAGCAAAATACTCATTTGCAACACAACTACAAACAGCTGGTGGCTCAGTGTATTTTGATACATCAAAAAAATGAACATATTTAATAATTCACCTGAAAACTACAGCTACTATGTGATGTTGTTACTGAGAGCAATACTTTAAAGCCCATTATTGGCACAATAACAAGTTTATGACTGACTGTATTTCTCTGTCATATCTAAAGCCCTTAACTTTTGTTGGCTGCAGAAAGGAGATATGTTTTCAAAGCTATCCATGACTGTGAATAATTCTTGTTTGAATGTCAAATTAGAGAATCTAATTTTCAAAGGTTAGGTGCTCAGCATATTCTGAAAATCAGGCTGTTTGGAAATGTTTCAGACTGTGCCTCTAATAAGGAAGTAATTGTATCATTCATCACTTTTGCAAATTAAACTTTTAAGACAAAGACATTTTTCTTTCATCCCAGTATTCAGACATCACAGCTAAAGGGTGTGGTAGAGGTATGGAGTAGAATTCAACTAACTGCTTTGACATCTTTTAATTTTAGGTGACATGTAGGAAGAAAGATACATGTACCTGCATGAATATAGTTGCTCTTCCTGTAATAAAATCTGCTAATTATCCATGCTATTTCCCTCCATACAGAAATCCACTTTAATTCATTCTTCTCCTCTAATATTTCAAGCAAATGAACAAATGGACTTAAGGCTGTGTAGGCTGGTGACCGTATCAAAAGTTACACTAACTATAACTGCCTTTTAAAAGACCTAGTTAAATCAAAGCAAATCCTTGCCTAAGCACACTTAGTTTATTTATTGGGTAACATTGATTTATTTGAATTGGTAATCTGGGTCGGGGCTCTGAAATATTTGCATGCCTACTTCATGTTTAGCACACTATTTAGTCTAAATACATTTTGTTTCAGTAGAATGAAAGAATGAAACTCTTCTAAGAAGGTGTAATAAACAAGTCTGACATTCTTTTATAGCAGGTCAACTCAATAAAGACATCACCATTTCTTCATGATATGAAGCCAGCTGTGCTTAAAGAGACCTACTGGAAAACACCCAAAGTCAGTTTGCTAACTCACAATTTATGTTGAATTAGATTTTTATTGCTTTAATCAAATTGTTTTGAAAGACGATTTTATTTTAATCTCAGCTACTTTTGTGTGTAAACAATGCCGTAAGCAAATATCATCACAGGATACATCACGGATAGCTACTAAATGGAACACACAGGACATATTTCTGAATGGCATGTTTCACTACAGCCATCTTCAATTCTAATACAGAAATTGAATTTGGGAGTAGAAGAAGTAGGAGACCAAATTATGTGTTACCTTTCCAGAGTACATGTTATACTTGTGATGGTATAATCTGAAATGACAAAAAAATTAAACCACTACTCTTATTTTTGTCCATCTTATTTTTGTCCATATTGCGTGGAACTCTGCCTACCCACAAAATTACTCATTTCTTCATGCTTCACCTGTAGAAACATTCAGAATTTCTGATTTCTTACAAGCTGGTATTATACGAATTTCAAAGAAGCATACCCAGAAAATGAAACACAAACCTATTAGCTGCTTCTGGGTAGCTGTAAACATTTGAAAAATCTGAAAGTAAAAAGGTTAACAAACCAAAACAATCCAGCAAACCAAAAGTCTAACTGCTTCTGTGTCTATGTATGTTGACATGTCCACCAAAGAGCTCCCATAAAACTGTAATGGTTGAAATTGGTTTGACATGGAAGAATAGTAGGCTCTTGGTCAGGCATGAGAAATTTTATACTGATTTTGTGGATGATTATGATTAGATTTATTGCTAATACAGTATCCAATTATAGTCAATGAAGTTTATGGTCTAACCATGCCTTAAGGATTATAATATAGGCAGGTTCAGATAGAAATGTACACGTTCACAGTCTTTGGCCTTACAGAATGTACAATTACAAAGCAACAAAGCACTTACGTAGTTACTTAGGAATTTTATCTCCACATATAGCTAGGTGTCAGCACTTTCACTCACCCTTCCAAAAGTGAGTGTTTCCCTGTGTTCAGGCTGGATGTACAATGCAGGCATCCCTACCAGGGAGAGGATCCACCCAAAAGCTGACTGGAGCCTTGGAAAACCATTTTGCCTGAGTCCAGCAGCATTTTATACCCTTTTGCAGGCTGATGTGTAACCAAGTCAACCTTGATCACCACAGCTTCTCCATCTCTGGAATGCATTCATTAAGTGAGCATCCAAACGGTTTGTCCTGAAATTCCTACTCAGTGTTCTCATCTTAGCACAACTCCCACCGAGTGCTCTTATCTAAGGCCAAATCACATTGCCTACTGGAGACAATCACAAAGGAAGAGGCTGTGTGTGGAGCAGGGAGAATGAAGGGGAAGACCTGACTATCCTGTCGCACATATTGACAGTGTGTATGGTTCATATTCACCTTCACAGAATATGGTTATTTAAAACCTGTCTCTAATTGGCTTAACAGGTGACCAGGAATCAGTTGGCTTCACCATTACTTTTGACTTTCTTAGGACCAAAAAAGGGTTGATGTCCTACTTAGATTTGTTTTAACAGCATGTGTGGTCTAGTTTGTAGTTTAGATTGGAAAAGAGTTCAAAAAAGAAGTCCAGCAATACTGTATTGTGCAATAGTTCCATGTTTACTTTACTGGATGCGCTGGGTAAATCTCAATGATACTTACTATTTCATATATAAATAACAACCCCTAAATTTACAAGGCTTCTACTCAATTTTTAAGTAAATATTAAAGTGCATATTGAAAAAAAGAGGAGACAGTGGGATAAAAATCTATTTCAGGCAAACTTGTGTATCCTCATGAGTGGGCAGACCTCAAGGCAGGGACTTGGGGGAGCAAAGTCCCTCCCGCAGTAAGAGATGAACCTCAACATACACAAGTCTACAGGCCCTGTTGAAATGCATCCTAAACTCTGGAAAGAATTGACTGATCTAGTTGGCAAGACACTCTCCTTGACATGTGAAAACTGATACCAGATGAAATCCCAGGTGACTGGAAAAGAGGGAACATTATACCCATCTTTTAAAAGAGTAGAAAGAATGTCTGGAAACTGCCAAACTGTCAGCCTCCCCTCTGTGCCTGGGAAGACCATAGGACAGTTCCTCCTAGACACTGTGTTTTAGCAGGTGATTCAAGACAGCCAGCACAGCTTCACCAAGGGCAACTCCTCTCTGACCAACCCAGTGGCCTTCTGTGATGAAGTGACTACATCAGTGGACAAAGGAAGGGCCACAGATGTCATCTATATGTCATCTATATGTCATTCTGTAAGACCTTTGCCATGGTCCACCTCATTCTTCTCTCTAAACTGGAGAGAGAAGGGTTTGATGGGTTGTCTATTTGGTAGATAAGGACCTGGCTGGATGGTTGCATCCAGAGGGTTGTGGTCAATGACTCAATGTCTGAATGGAGATCAGTGGCTTACTTACGGGACCATATTGGTACCAGGACTGCTTAATATCAGTGATAGAAACAAAGGGATCAAGCACACCCTCAGCAAGTTTGCAGTTGACACTAAACTGAGTGGTGCTGTTGACACAGCTGAAGGACAAGATGCCATCCAGAGGGACCTGGACAAGATCAAGAAGTTGGCCTGTGTTCAGCAAGACCAAGGGTAAGGTGCTGCACTTGGGTCAGGGCAACCCTTGATATCAACACAGGCTTGAGGATGAATAGATGGAGAGCAGCCCTGATGGGAAGGACTTATGGGTACTGCTGGATGGCAGGCTGGACATGAACCAATTGGTTAGAGCCTAACAACACCAAGATAGTGGGTTCAATCCCTTGTTGTGCTAACAACACCAAGGTAGTGGGTTCTATCCCTCTATGGGCTACCCACTTAAGAGCTGGACCCAGTGATCTTTGTGGGTCCATTCCAACTCAGAATATTCTGTGATTGTGTGACTGTAAATGTGCATTTGCAGCCTACCTGGCATGCTATGTTTAGCTCTGGGGTCCTCAGCACAGGAAAGACGTGGACCTGATGGAGCAGGACCAGAAGGAGGCCACAAAAATGATCAGAGGACAGGAGCATGTCTCCTGTGAAGACAGACTGAAACAGTTGGGGCTGTTCAGGCTGGAGAAGACTTCAAGGAGACCTTATTGTGGTCTTCCAGTGCCTAAAAGAGGGTCACAAGAAACATGGGGACAAATCTCTTAGTAGGGCCTGTAGCAAAAGGACAAGGGTAATGGTTTTGAATTAAAAGAGGGTAGATTCAGACCAGATATAAGGAAGAAATTTGTTATGATGAGGGTGATAAGACAATTGAAGAGGTTGCTCAGAGAGATGGTGGATGCCCCATCCCTGAAAACAATCAAGGTCAAGTTGGATGAGGGTTTGAGCAACCTGATAACACTTGAAGATGTCTCTGCTCATTGCAGGATGTTTGGAACTAGATCACGTCCTATCATAAAATGCTTCAAGTGGGAAAGAATCTTAAAGATCATCTCTAGTTCTAACCCCCCTGTCATGGGCAGGTCTTGGTATAGCTCAATATGTGATGGGGCCTGTGATGCAGCTGCGGAAATCAGGTGGAAGTCTTGTGGTTTGTGTTGTCACAGCATGTGGGATGAGGTGTAGTCTCCACAGTCTTGTTCTTCAGCCGGATACCCAGAAATGTTTTGTAGAAACCCCTACAAAAAAATATTCCATACAATGTGCCCACAAAGAACAAAAGGTTTGACCACAGTCCCATCCACAGCAATTCAAACAGTAGTGGTTATAAAATGTACCCCAATTTTGCTTCTAATCAGGGGATAAGAATTCAGTGTGAAATTGCAGGGACAAATTGATGGATTTGTTCTCTTTGCTCTCCACAGAAGGGACACCTTTTGGTAAGCCCTAAGTTCTCAGATATGTTGAGTGCTGACCCTGATATTAAGACTGTGATTGCAAATACACTGTTACTGCTACATACAGCTACTCTGCAGTTAATACATTGTCACCAGCAATCCAAAAGAACCTTTTATGTTGCACTCAATGAATTGTGCTATTTGTGAATCCAACTGGCTCTTTTGATTGCAACCAGACCTATAGTTCACGGACTATTTGTGCATCTGGTGTGGGACCTGTAGTTATGACTTTGCAACACGAGGGACACCTTTATGTCACCACCAAAGATGACCTTTAAAGCTCCCTTCCAACCCAAACCATTCTATGATTCTGTGTGTTCAGTTAACCATTACAGCACATTTGTAGGACCCATAACATTATAATGTTCATGAGACTTAACATTGGCAAAGACAACCTCAAAAATGTATAGCCAACAGAACAATGTCTAACTGATCTTAAGCATTAAGTGTAGTAGTGTCAGCAGCTATGAGCTGCAAATCAACTGTTGGTCAATACAATTACTTACTATCCTCCCTGTTCATTATTTTTCTTTCTGACAAAATCAAGCAGAGAAGGCATGGTCACACTGGGAATTCATGCACATTCTAGTAAAGAAGAAGTTACTATTTTGGGGAGAATTCCACCTAGTTTAGGTGGCTAACTTAAGACACGAATGTCCCAAACATTCCTGCAGAGACAATAAAAAGATAAACTACTCCAGATGTGGAGAACAAACCTAATTTAAACGCCTTCACTCTCTCTTCTCTATTGAAACAGACACCACTTGAATGCATTGTATTCATTCCCCTGCGCCCAGTTTGTGCTGGGAATCTGGTAAGTCACAAAGTTTTTCTTTTGTAACTCTAGAATGCAGACATTGTTTATGGGTCTCTGAAGGTACACCAAATCCAAGAACTCTGCAGTATGCACATGTCCATATTCAGTCATCTGCACAGGCTAGTGTGAGTGACACCTTACTGGGCCATTTCTACAGGATGAATGTTGGTGTAAGAAGCAGGACTTTTGCTGCCTACCATGACCCCCAGGCACCATAATACCAAGGTTCTGAGAACTATTGACAGAGTTTCTGCCTTTCACTGACACGTGAAGTCTACTATTAAAACAGAATTAAGTCCCTTCTCCAAGAAGAAAAATTGCTCTCTGTGTATCTCTATCAGGCACATATTTAAGATATTACCAGATGCATATACTGAAATTGTATCAGCAAATTAATTCCCAGTACACCTGCCAGAAATTTTTAATAGCAGTTGTAAATCTCTAAAAATGAAGAAAAATCAATATAAGCCAAGAAAAATGTTCTTAAAAATAATTTGAGAGGAATTAACCACATATACTGGCATTGTATTTTCATTTTATTTTCATTGAATGTGAACTTCTAAATTCTAAGGTCATCTGGTATGGTGTCTACTTGATTTTCTTGTTTTCTAAATACTCTTGATGTAAAATAGGTCAAAGAAAGAGCTAAAGAAAACACAATTTGGAAAGGAGATCAATTAGGAAAAGTTGAAATAAAAAAAGGGGAAAAGACATCAGGATTAGACAAAAAAGGTGCCCAGGAGTCTTTCCAATAAATCCAGATCACATACACACCGGCTTTTCTGGTTGCCAAAATGACCCCTAGTTATGGGTGACAGTTACTCTATCATAATTTGGTGTGCTGGTGTAAAGGGCTAAATCAATTGCTGAGACTGGAAAGGATGACATAGAAAAACCTAGCAAATGTGGGAATTCAAAAAGTTACCAGGTCTTATTCTACTGCCAAGTTGTGGAATGTATTGTCTGATTTGGTGCTTTGTGAAACAGAGCAAGTACTGCCTTCCACATTACTTTGATAGCTACTCTGAAAATTGAAAAGCTGAATTTGACAATAGCACTCTGGTTGTTAAAAAACCTGGATCAAAGTGGGGCCAGAGAATTATTTCCCTAGGTTTAGCTCCACACAAGAAAAGATTTCTTTCCTCCAACAAAGCACTGAGAATGTCAAAGTCCTCACCCTAAATTGTAGTTACAAATACAGGCAGAATTCAAATGCTCATTAAATGAAGACAGGAGAGAAAAATGTTTTAAACCATTTTAAGAAGTTTGTTTATTGACAATATATAATTCTGAATATAGATAATTATATTCTAGACTGTTAAAAGGTGTGGTAATTGAAGAATTCACCTATTTTCTGTTAAAATTTTTGTCAGTTGTATGACACCAAAGGTAATTCCAAACTTCTAAGTCAACATTTCCATTATTATTATCACTGTATAAAATATTCATTTCTTTAACTAAAAACTGTATGTGAAAATTTCTACCTAGGAATAATGTGATGTTTCATGCCATGCCCTGCCGTTCAACGAACAGTCCAGCCAGGGAAGTCCGTCAGCACTAGTGGTACTGATCCTCTTCCTGCTCCAGCAGCTCCACAGCAGCCTCCTCGCAGCCACACAAGGATGCAAGGTCAGCAGTGAAGGCTCCTCTACTCCCCCTCCTGGGCAGCCCGAAGTTCAGCTGCTGCCTTTCCTCACAGAGTAAGCAGCCTGCTTTCCGCTCCAGAAATGAAGCACAGCCGAGCTGGATGGATTTTGCAAATGAAGGCAGAAGCTGGGAGGGGGCAGAGCTCATCACCCAGCTGGAGGGGGCAGAGCTCATCACCCAGCTGTCTGCAGAGCAGTCCTGCACTGGGACTCCTCTCTCCTGTGCTGAGGAAGCCCAGGAGGCCACAGGCCACAACCCTGCTCCATTGCAACCCCCTCTCTCAGACTCTCTTATGTCTGGAACATCCTGGCATCCAGACCCTCTTCTCTCCAATGGCACCATGGGGCATTTTCCCTAGGAGCCAGTCAGTGCAGCAGTATGTTGAACAGCACCTGCAATGTCATCTCCAACTGAGACACCCAAAACTAGCTGATTTCCACCAATAACAGTGGTATGATCAGATAATAGGGCAACAAAGTAATGCATGAACAATACCAGTGTAGATAGCAATTTACATTTACTACAACCTGCCTGAATGGCATCTGGCATTTTTAATACTATTCAACAAGAATTAAAATAAAATAGCTCTAAACTAGGTGGATGGAGGCAAGGTTTCTAAACACAGCTTTTGAAGAGTTAAAAACACAGTTTTTATACAAGAATAGGAAAAACTATACTGAAGGAGAAACACAAGCAGCTTGAAAAACTGATGACAATGGAGCAAGCCCTTATGAATGCTTCTCAACCCATCAATCACACTGACTCCCAGCCACACCACACCACCATTCCAGAGTCTACACACTTTGAGACAGGCATGATTTCACACCACATGGGATCCAAGATCCCCGAGTTTCTGGAAAATAGATTTTGTCCCAGTTTTTGTGACAGATGGAGTTGATAGTCTCAGGATGAAAAAAGCGCCAGTTTTGACAGGCAGCAGATACCGATGCCCCTTGTGGCTGGAGACGATGTTGCTCTGGAATTAAGGTAGCACGGAAACGAAAGGCAGTGGGTAAATGCAAGACTAATTTGTTATCCTCCTCTCCTAGTGCCTTAATATTTTGGTTCCTACTTCCTTATAAATTGAAAGTGTAACAAGAAGGCAGGACTTCAGCAAGGCATTTTGCTTTCAATTAAAACTAATAACATATTTTTTGAAACTTTTTACTAGCTGGCAGATCAAGTATCAAAGAACTATACTGGGATCTACTGTATTTCTGCCAATAGGCAACCTCGTAAGTCAGTGTCTTAAAATAGTGTACAAAAATCTCAGGCGAGAAGCTGAGTTGAATGACTTTAAAATCGGTGGGGTATGCGGCAAGTGGAAAGTTGTAATACTGAAAGTACAGCAAAGGAGTACTTACGTGGTTGCACTACACCACTAGTAGTTAGCTTTGCTCTCCCGGAGAGTACTAGCACACTGAAACCAGGACCTCTGTTTCTACTTCAGTAAGAACAAAGTCGGGTCCATTTTGAGCCTAATCCTCTCTGCCGTTCTGGTAGCGGCTCTGTTCTCACTTGAATCACTGGGAAGTTTGGGTATACGCGTTACCCGAGCTAGAGAACTTGGTTTTCCCCTCCCTGCTGTAGTGAGCAGGACCAGTGAGAGTACCATGCCTGCAACACCGGCGCGGAGAGCGATGCCGCCCAACACCGGCGCGGTCCGGCCGGTCCCGCAGCGCCGGCCCGCAGCGCCTCTCGCCCGGCCGCTGCGCTGCCTTAACGGGAGGAGGGGCTCCTCGGGGGGCTGTCACTCTCCTTAAGCCTTTCCTTTCAAGCTTTGAATGTGAGCTGCCCTCCAGCCCCCCTCTCTCTTCCCTCCCTCCAGCACATCGTA
>VXBC01011529.1:366616-390262 GCA_013399945.1 Ploceus nigricollis
AAGAAATCCTGTCACCTCCATTGTTTGAGGTTTCCAAGACTTGGCTAGCAAGAGATACAGCTGATTTTTTTGTCTTGGCTGGAACACAGCTTCTGGAAGAGGTTGGAAGTAGATGATCTCTGGAAGTCCCATTAAATAAATTTCTATTATACTGTGATTTTAATGTTGGCCTGATGATAGGAGATCCAAGAGGCTCATTAGGTAGATGTAGAATGAGGTCAGGCTTAAGTATACACGTGGCATATTTCAATGGAGGTGGTGATGCATGGGGTTTGAGGAGAGAAGGTAACTGTTACGCATGCCCACAAGGCCAGAGAGGATGGAAACAGTTGAAAAGGGATCAAAGGGGAAGTTTAGGAGGAGAATAGAGACCAAAACATAGAATTTAGTCCAGGACTTGAAGTCAAGAGGAACAGAGGAAGTATAACGCAAGGGATTTTAGGAAATATAGTGAGGAAAAGGAAAGTGTCCATCTAAGAGTAACACAAATTGGAAAATAGACAGTTTCATTGGAAAATGGACAGTTTAATTGGAAAGGGAAAGATAATAACAGGAAAAAATATGGATAAAACTGGGAGTGCAGAAGGGACATCTCTTTCCTTTGCAAGAGAGAAATACTTGTTTATAAACATGTTCTTGGCCACAGTATCTTGCTGCCTGGAAACATAAAATAGAAATAAATGAATATAGAAATATAGAGATAAAATAAAACTGAACCTTCTCACTTATATGTATGTCTACATGCAAATATAGACAATGCAGACACAGTTTGTATTTTTAACTATCTGAGAGATTACAGTGTTCTGTGTAGTCACAAAACACATATCCTCATGTAAATAAACATAGCTTGCTAGATGTTCTCCAGTAATGCAAAAGCAAGACACATCTGTTTATAATGTCTTATACTAAAATGCAATCACCTACTACTTTATAGTGTATATGAGTGTATATCTGGCTTCCACTAGTTTTAATTGTTTAAAAAATAAAGTGGTTTAAACAGAGTAAATACAAGCGCTACAAGTTTCCAGTCATCCACTGACGATGACTTCTAATTCAAACAGCGGTAGTAGCTGAAGAAGTACTGCATTCTGCAGTAATATTGCATCCTTACAAAGAGGAAATCAGGGAAGAATGCCAGGAGGCCTGTGTGGATGAACAAGGAGCCCCTGGACGAATTTAAAACACAAACAGGTAGATTACAGAGCACAGAAACAGGGACAGGTAGCCTGGGAGCAATACAAAGAAATTTTCCCAACAGCCAGGAAAATGGTTAGGAAGGCTAAAGCACTGGCAGTTGTAAATCTGGCCAGGGACATCAAGGGTCGCAAAAAAAGCTTTCCAAGGTACATCAGCAATAAAAGAAAGACCAGGTAAAATGTGGCTCCTTTCAGGAGGGATATGGAAGACCTGGTTGTGCAGGACATGGAGAAGACTGATGTACTTGATGACTTTTTAGTCTCAGTCTTCACCAGCAAGTGCTCCAGCCAAACCTGAGGTTCAGGGGAGAGCAGAGGTTGGGAAAATGAAGAACTGCCCTATGCAGGAGAAGATCAGGCTGAAGAAAACCTAAGAATCCTGGAAGTGCACAAGTCCATGAGTTCTGATAAGATGCATCTGAGGGTCCTGAGTGGACTGTCTGAGAAAGTGCTAAACTACTGCCCCATTATATTTGAGAAATCATGTCAGTCTGGTGAAGTCCCCACTGACTGGAAAAGGAGAGGTATAAGCCCCAGTTTTAAAAAGGAAAATAAGGAAGACCCAGGGAGCTAAAGGCCAGTCAATCTCACCTCAGTGCCTGGCAATATTATGGTGTTTCCTCCTATGCTAAGAGAAACCTTACTAAGAGACATGGAAAGTAATCAGGTGATTGGTGACAACCAAGGTGGCTGCACTAAGGGCAAATCACACCTGACTAACTTGGTGGTCTTCTATGATGGGATTATATCATAGACCCAGTGGTGGACAAGGGAAGGGCAACAGATGTCATGTACCTGGACTTGTAGAAAGCACTGAACAACATCCTTGTCTCTAAACTAGAGAGATATTGGTTTGATGGATAGAGTGCTCAGTGGACGGAGAATTGGCTGGATGGTCACAGTCAAATAATTGTGGTCAATGGCTCAATGTCCAAGTGGAGAGCAGTGATGAGTGGTGTCCTCAGGGGTCAGTATTGGGACCGGGACTGTTCCACATCTCTGTCGGTGACACGGACAGCACTCTCAGCAAGTTTGCTGATGACACCAAGCTGAGTGGTGCAGTCAACCAACACCCAAGGGAAAGGATGTCATCCAGAGGGACCTTGACAGACTTGAGGGGTGAGCCCATGCAAACCTCATGAGGTTCAAAAAAGCCAAGTGCAGGGTCCTACACCTGGGTTGAAGCAAATATAGGCTGTTGGAGGAATGGATTGAGAGTAGCACTGGGGAGAAAGACTTTGGGGTGTTGGTGGATGAAAAGCTCAATATGACTCAGCTGTGTGCAGTTACAGCCCAGAAAGCCAACCATGTCCTGGGCTGCATCTGAAGAGATGTGAGCGGCAGGTCAGGAGAGGTGATTCCGCCCCTCCTACTCTGCTCTGGTGAGACCCTGCCCGGAGTACTTCTACCTGGGGCACTGCATCCAGGTTTGGGATCCCAAGCACAGGAAAGATGTTGACCTGTTGGAAGGAGTCCAGAGGAGGCCACTAAGCTGATCAGAGGGCTGAAGCACCTCTTCTATGAAGACAGGCTGATAGAGTCAGGGTTGTTCAGCCTGGAGAAGAGAAGGCCCTCAGGAAACCTTTTAGTAGCCTTTCAGCATCTAAAGGGGAATTACAAGAGAGCTGGAGAGGAAATTTTCACAAGGGCATGTCATGACAGGACAAGGGAGAGTGGCTTTAAGCTGAAGGATGGGAGGTTTATATTAGCTATTAGGAAGAAATTCTTTATTGTAAGGATAGTGAGGCACTGGAACAGGTTGTCCAGAGAGATTGTGGCCTCCCCAACCTTTGAGGCATTCAAGACCTTGATGAGGCTTTGAGTATTATGGTCTAGTGGAAAGTTCCCTGCCCATGGCAGGGGTATTAGAACTGGATGATCTTTAAAGTTCCTTCCAACCCAAACCATTCTGTGATTCTATAGATATTCAGGATACACTCAGTAATGATGATCTTCATGTTATCTCTTTTCAGGAGTTACAGTATCCTTCTAAATCCATTCAAACATTTTTGATGTCATATAAAAATATGTTATAGCAGGAAGTAAAGCAGCAGTCCACAGAAACTCTTATGGCTATCTTATTTTTCATCTTAGTGTATTCAGGTATATACCACATGTTTGCAAATTAATCTATAGGACCTGGCAAAGACAAGTATAGACAGAAGTCTTTGTTTGTCCATATCAGGAACTGAGGCCATGGAAGAAAATTCAATGCAAGAGTGTGGATTTTATAGAAAGAACTGAAAGAACATATGTGCAAAATAATTTCAAACATATGTGCAAAACATCTCACTTTTCTTTGAAGTAAAGTCTTGTTTGCAAAGTTCCAAATCTTTGCCTCCTGTTAGAGGTAGTTTGAGTTTTCAGTAGTGTAACTGTTGTCAGAATTCAGCTTTTGGCTTTCTTTCTATACTTAGAGATAAAGATTACTCAGTTAATTAAATGAAGCATATGTGAATCAATAGGCAGCTAACACTTGGGCTTGGCCTGGTTGTTGGCTAAAACCTACTGCAGTGAGCTAAAACCTACTGAAGTGAGGAAAGTGGAGTGCCTGGATGTGTTGAAGAACATATTATGCAAAAGGTATTTCTAGAATGGGGCGGATATATTTATAAAATAAGTGGATAAGAACGATATATTAAGTCTGAGAACCTGTGAAATCTTTTCCCTTTTGGGCTGTTCAAAAGGGAAAAGTTTTGGGCTTGGGTGGTTCAGTTTTTGGCAATATTAGGCTAAATCTTAGAACATACTGACTGCATGTAGAGCCTGAATATATTCCCTCCCATTACATTCAGAAATAATTCTAACTCTTTTCAGATCTCATTGGGAACACTTTAGTCAGAATATTGTTTGGTTTTCTCACTTCTATGTGCAGTAAGCAAGGAAAAAAGCTCTAGTGACCACGTGCTTCCTCTGTATTAAGGAACATCCTGTCCCGCAAGCTAGCTGAAGTCTGCCTTCATGATATTCATGAGAACAAATTTTATTTTCTCAATTAATGTTATAGGGAAAATTTGTTACACTTAAGAGAACTAGTGAAAGCATTTTGTGGTGATGCTCTCTCAGTCCAAATTTTAAGCCCAGCATTGTCTTAATACTCTGCTGTGTGAATCAAGGGAGATGGTTACACATTGTTATCTCTGACTCAGTAGATGTTCCTGTTTTCAGTAGGGATAACTGGGGCAGAAACTGTTCCTAACCCTGTCCTGATTCTACTCAGGTCCTACCCTCATCCTGGGGTGTAGAAATGCTTTAATATACACCTTCCATTCTGTTGTCTTCCAGAATGCTACAACAGTAGCATTCTGTGCTGCTGTTTGGAAAATATTTGAGCCTGAATCTCTTTTACCCCTGCTGTCCTTCTGGGTGAAAAGATTAAGACAGGGTGCAAAAAGCTGGCTAAATTACCTCCATTCTGTCTGGAGAGTCTTCTGCACTGAGGCGGTTCTAAATATCATGTTTGCTGCCAGAATGGGCAGGGACCCCATCAAAGACTTTAGCCAGCCGAACTTTTAAAAAAGAATTCCTGTTTTAAAAAAACAGGAATAACTGTAGTAAATGAGGTAGAGCCATTTGAAATGGTACAAATATGTCCTTGACTCATTGTAGCCTGCAGGAATCATGTAACTTCCATTTGCTTGGACAAGGTTTTGTGATTCTTTAGTCAGCAAGCTTTAGGGAAAAATAATTCTGCAAACAGTTAGAGCTGCTTAATATTTTATGTTGTCTGTTTTGGGAGGAGTAGTGTGGAGAAGAGGTAAAAATGTATGATGAAAATAAGCTAAGTGTAAACATTATTTTGGAAATATTTCCCTAACTGTTTATATCTTTTATGAGTTTCAATATTTAGTTATCAGGAGTGCATAAATACTGACAAAATTACTATGAATGTATCAAGGGTCAAGACCAGGGGGAAAAACTATTAAAATGAAAAGTATTTTCTGCAAGATTGTAGTATAAATTGTTTACTGTGGAAGATAACATATAAGTAGCCCTAGGCCAGCAAGACAATCTAATGACTTGTCATAAAAAACCTCACATTATTTTAGATTCATTAAACTGAAGACATAAATCCTAAGAACAATATGTCACTTCAAAACCAATTTAATCTTTAAAACAATGGCATTTTTATTAAAAATTGCATTTCTCTTTTCTGAGTTTCCTTAAATAACTCTGAGGATATACATATCTTCAAAGAAAACCACTTAATATCCCACAGGGATGAGACTTTAAACATGAAGACCTTTAGGAAATTCTGATCTAGATAAGTGATATTTTTGTTTTATTAGATTTTTTTTTTCATTTTAAGTAACTACCTATACTTAACAATAGCTAAATATTCACTGTGAAGAAAAAGTGATGAATTGTATATATATACCAGCCAGGCTTGCTTTTCTCCTGAGATTTCTATTCTTCTATTTGTTTCAGATTTGCTTGAGAAAAAGAATGTGAAAGACACGGTTTCAGAAACACACTGCCACTTTAAGAGGATACAACATGCCTATTAATAATTGTATTACTCCTCTATTATTGTTAAGAATAATGAAGGAATGGGAGCGTTGGCCCCCAAGCTGAATTTATCCTGAAATGTTTTCAATTAACTCTTGGCACCGGCAGGAAAGCATCAAACCTTTCCCATGCTGAAATATGGAAAATCTGCAGGGAACATCCCAGCAGGAGTGGAATTTCATTAAAACAAGCACATCATAATTCAACGACTTCTGCACCCTCTTTAAGCCTTTCTATTGATAAGGAGTCCGAGGTGATTTTTATGGATTTGCAAAGAGAAATGATTTCATAAGATCTTTTCAAAGAGTTTGTTTTGGCTGAGGCATTTGAGTTATTATCTGCTCCCTGATGAAAAAAGAGTAAGACATTTGGCATAACTGTGACTACTAAATAAGAGGCAGAACTGAAGAAACTTTAAGCAAAATTTTATCCCTCAGACAGAGTTCTGTAATCTCTGTAGGAACTGACTCCACAACTATTTTCCCAGATCTTTTAAAGAAAGTATTGCCATTAAAACCTTCACATTTGAACAACTACATGTGGAGACTAAAGCAAGCTTGGGGTTAATTACACATTCAAATACAGATGCAGACATTTTAGTATTAAATACACCCATGCATTTAGTAGTGATATATTACACAGAGGTGTATATTGGTTTAATAATATGCATATCAGTTTGCCCATACATGGGATGTCTTAAAATGTTTGGCTATCCTATATGTAAATAAAATTATCATATGTGTGGGTTGTAGTGTATTATTAAACACTGCTGAAGGCCTAATACTTTTTTTGCTAAGTCTTGTATGAATTTATCTTGATATAAGTTTCTATCCCCTGCAAAATATTTTTTCCTGTCAGGATATAGCCAAGGTATAGAGACATGAATTGTTGCTTGTTACAGAACATTAGCATTTATGTTTATTAACAGGTATGATAATCAAGTATTTTCGCTAACCCCAGTAAAGGCTCAGGCTGGCTGCATTTAAAGTATAAGACTGAATATCTGTGTCAGTCTTAGTTTCTCTGTTTTGAAGTGGTATTGAAAATTTACAGGAATACCTTGTCTTTTTTTCTACCCAGTGTTCAAAAAAACCACTTGCATATTTGCTGCCATTCCCTCTGTGGCACCACTACTCCTGAGGCAGGAGCTTTTTTCCCGTCCCTGCCCCATCCTCCTAAAAGACCCCCAGGCTAAGCATCTCCAATGCTGACTTTAGTACACAGCCTCTCCTTCTGAGACTAGAGTGCTACCTGTTACCTGGTGCCTCAGTTTGACACATTAACAAGTAGTTGTTAGATTCACATGGTTATCCTTCAGCAAGCTTGGACGACGAGAGCTCTTTCCCGCCAGGCCAGGACTGGAAAACTCATATAAAATCAGCCCATGCGATTTGAATCCACACTGTCACAATTTCACTGCACGTCTATTTTTCAACATGAGCAGGAGGACTTAACAGAGAGGTGTATATACCCACATTCTCACAGCAATCTGTTTTTTTCTTCAGCAACAAAGTTTTATTCTGAGATTTCAGTAGAATGATAGTCATTTGTCTTACAGTTTACAGTTTTACATGAAAGAAAAGCTTACAGTTTTTCTTTCACGTATATGACAGATGAAGAAACAATGTAGAAGTTAGAGTACTAAAGGTTCTATTTTTCTGGAAGTACACCAAGATTTTTCTGCCTTCAGTTAGCCATGTTACACTTACACCTTTCACATCCTCAATAGCCTGCAGCAAGGAGTTCCACTACTTAACTGCACAGTTTTGAGAGGTTTTCCTCTTCTTTGGCAGGACTTTGCCACTTGACCTTTCCCTTGCTTCATAGTGATTTTATAGCACTTTTCCACATCCCTTTTCAACTTTTCTTTTTCCATGGACCCATTCTGTCACTTTGATCATTCTTCCTGCTCTTTTCTCTACTACATAGAGTTTTATTATAATGTGGTGGGGATAGGAGGAACAGAACCATAGGAAAACACTCTTTCTCCTTCTTTTAGATGGCTTCTAAGCTCACGAATGTGGAGATGAATCTGAACCCATTGATTCAGAGAATTAGTCATGAGAGATGTTTCTAGCTTGGGATATCTGAAAATTAATGACCAAAAATGGCTACTAGTGCTGTTAATGCAGTGACTTGGATGTCTCAGTTGAGTTTGCAGTGGATGAGTCCAGTTGAGGATAGGAATCTAATGAGGATTAGATTTTACATTTCTGTCAAAGTTCATTGCATGGTAGAGCAGGCCCTCCAGTCCTTCCTTTTGATGTCATTAAAAGATTGATAACATGCTGTGACCTATACAGATATGGAAATCTAAATTCAGTGATTTTTGTGATGTTTTTGATGCCCAGTAACGGGAAGATTTAACAAGGAAGAATTGCACTGCACAAATTTCCGGTTTATACTAATTTCCATTATTTTTAACAATTACAGACCAGGATTTCTGCTGCCTTGGTAGCCTTACCATAGTCCATTCAATGAGTATGACACAGATAAGAAGAGAAAGAAATGTTGTGCCCTACTGGTTGTTAAGGACAAAATCTACTTTGATCTCTTATCTTTCCTTTTTAAGGAGTTTTTTAATGTTCTCATAATTAGAAATCTGACAATGCACTGAACCATAAGATATCCAGAGTTTCTTGCTACCCTCTCCTTTTAGACTCTTGATCTTCCTACTTAAATACATAAGCTTGCATTTTGTGGGTTTTTTTTGCTCTGAACTTTACAGAATCCTGGCATTCTACCAAAAGATTCTTGTGTTTTCTGTTCCTTCTCTTTGTGATTGCCCACCATAGGAAGAGTTTAAAGCAGTCATGTGTTGTGCAGGACATTCCCAGAACTCATCCAGTTGTCATGAAGTTAATGTTATTTTTTATAATGTAATGTTAGCCTTATTAAGGTAGCGCCTTATGAACATAAGAGCAACGATATTCAAAAGACGTTTCCTGCGAAACCAGAAATGCCTTTTATACCAAATTCCTCAGGTCTAGAACACTGATCTAGCCTGCTGATATAATATTTCTGATTAATAAGGCTTTTTGAAATTAGGATATTTATTTTTACAGGTAATTGTGAAAAAGCTTTTCAAAATGGGGATGGGGACAACAAAGTAAACACTGACAGCACAGACAATAGTGTTAAACAATATTGAGATAATAATTAACTTGAGATAAATTCTCAAAAAATCAGATGTTCACAGTTTTCATTCAACAGACACCAGTTGCCTGTTAGAAACTCAACCCCAGATCTCAGTGGCTTATGAATTACAATTTCACCTGAGATAATTCACTACCCTGCCTTGTCTTCCCCCAGAACAGCTAGAAACACAAAAGGAAAATCCTCTTTTTTTAGTTGTCTTAAAAAGATTTTGAGGTGTGATGATAAGAATGCCCAAAAGCATTTTTCCATTTCTATTTTCCTTAATTGCAAATTGTTCCTTTAAAAGGTCATGTACAAACAGTATTTGTTTTGTGTATCAGTAGATAAAGGACAAGAACACAAGCCAGAATAGGGAAATACTGTTTGAAACAGTAGTTAAATGAATTAGATTTTTATATGACTGTAGATTAATCCTCTTAAAACTTAACAAAGTTGGATGAAGCGATTTCAGGGAGAAATTCTACGAATTATTTCAAAAATGTTATAAAGAGGAGATGAAACTTTAGAAACCAAACCACGACAAACTCATTGTGAAAATGGTGGAGAGAAGAGGGCAAGGGCCAAGGCAGGGCAGGGGAAAGAGTAAAAAGGATAAGGAAGGGAAGAGAAGGGGACTAGTGAGGTGAAGTAGTAAGAATTTTCAACATAAAAAAGTTGTTTCAAGGAAGAAGGGAATAAGTTATTTCCTATATTTAGAATTAAATGGGCGCCTACTTAGGAATAAATTTTCACTCACTGACAATTTGTAAGAACATTTGACAAGATGTATCTGGTCTGGACTAATGTTGTGGCTTAACCCTGTAAGCACTCAGCTGCAAACAGCCCATTGCTTGCTCCCACCAGGTGATGAGGAGGAGAATCAGAGGGCAAAAGTAAGAAAACTCATGGTTTGAGATAAGAACAAGTTAGCAGTTCAATAGGAGCAAAAGGAGGACTTCATTTCCTAATTCCTATCAGCAGGCAGGCATTCAGCCACCTCCAGAACAACGGGCCTTCATCTTCCATCATATATATTTGAAAAGACAAACACCATAACCATGAGTATCACTCCCTTTCTCTTTTTATTCAGTTTTTATTGCTGAGCGTGATGTCATATGCCATGGGATATCCCCTGGTCAGCTGGGGTCAGCTGTTCAGCTGTGTCACCTTGCAGTCTCCTGTCCATCCCCAGACTACTTCAATAGAGGGGTAGTTTTGAGAAATAGAGAAAGTCTTGACACTGGCAGAACTCTCTTGAACAGTGTATTTTTAAAACTGTTTTGGTCACAATTCCAAAATACAGCACCATATGAGATACTATAAGGAAAATTTATTCCATTCCAGTCAAACCCAGGACAATGAGACTTAAGAGGACAGGACTAGATTATTCTGAGGCACTCTGGAAAACTCAAGACTTGCCCAAAATAAGTGTTTACATGAGGAGAACCAGCTGAAAGCAGAACTGTAAAACTTAACTACATGAATAATGCCACAGCATATTTTTCCATTCTTTGCCATCTTACCTTTCACAGATTCTGTTACATTGAATTCTGATTATAGATGTACATAGTGCACTACTGGTTTTTTTGTATGCTGTTCTTTTTTCTTTTGAAGTCAAGTTTAATAGTTGACATATTTAAAACACAAGTCTGGATATCAGTCATCTCAAGAAATATGCCTATATTATTTGAGATTTTCTCAACAGGCTGAGTGTAAGTAAGAGCGACAGCTTTTGTCTGTAGTTTTCTGTCTTTGTGTCTTGGTTTGAGGGGGAAGTGAGTTTTTNCCATGACACTTTGTCTTTCAGAGAACTTAGCAGAAGGCATCCTTTTTTCGTTCTCTTCTTGTATGTATTTATACATGTATAGGCACTCATATACATATTTTATGCTGTATGATTATTGTAGCAATAAAAGGTCAGAGGCAATCTGCAGTTAGAATGAAAGGTGCTGGGTTTTCTAATAAACTTATATATGTGGTCCATGGTTCCACAGGCTGGCACCAGTTTTTGAGAAAGGTCTGTTGCTTGGAAAGGTGAGTTTCAGTCTTTTGGTAGATGACCCCAAAGTGTCATCAGGGAAGAGTTGTTGATCTATTTCATTCTCATATGCAATGAGCTTTTCTGGTAAGTTTTTACAGTCTTACATTATAAACCCACACAAATTTCTTTCATGCCTCAGAGATATCTAATCAATTCTTTATACTGCATGATGTTTTTGTCAAATTTTAACAGAAAGTATCTATGAGAAGAGAGAATCTGAGGATGCTTTACCTTTCCATGTAACAAAAAAAGGAGCATAATTTCTTTTGTATAAATGTTATGCTCTTGTGTAATTTGAAAACTGCAGTTAGTTTTAGGCAGTGTACTAGGACACATGGGTAATATATCCCTCAAAGACAGTGTATGGTAATTACTAAAGACAGAGCATTGATTGCCATGTTTATCTTTACCGTAACCTTTCAAGGCTTAATTACTTTGTCCCTCTGTACTTTTAGCATGTTTTTCATTCTGAGTACCTACCTTATAAGGGGTTGTATGCAATTTTCTTTGTGTATACTTTCTTATAAATGGATAACTTAGTTTATTAACCCGCTCTTTAAGCTTGTGTTTCTAACTGCATGTAAAACTTCACCTGGAGCCAAGATTAGTATTTGCTTTTATGGAAAAATTTATTTGCATTTGATTTAAAAAATGCAGGAGCTACTGGCAGGCTTCACTGCAAAGACTGTGAATGCCTTGAAGCATTGTAGTGCATTTCCCTCAGAAAGACTTTGTGAAATAGGTATGCTACTATTGTCCCCAGTGTGCAGGTGAGGATTGGAAGATCAGAAAGAGGGAAGGTGACTTGCTTAAAATCGTGCGGAGCCTGCCCTTCTTCCCTTGGATAGGTCAATGAAGTGCTCTCATGTCTTTGGGGTCCTTTAACACTTGGGAAGTGTCAAGGACAACAAAATAGTAGTATTAATTACCACATAATACATAATTTTTGTAGCTGTTGTTATTTAGCTTCACCTCTGTTAAGACAAAATCTTCTATTATTGTCAGTAAGGGAATGTGTTAAAACCAGATAGCACAAGAGCACAGATAGCACAACTTATCATTAATTAACAGAAGTTATTTTACTATAAGGTTATTCTCACTGGAGTAGGTACTATTTTAGAAATGGGATTTTTTTTTTATTTCCCCACGCATAACTTTCTTCTTTATACAAGCATTAGTGCAGTTACCACACATTCATATCCACTGCAGCCATTCTCTCAGATCTAGACTTCAGGAAGCTCAAATCCAAATAGTTTTCAAATCCAAGCTGCCACTTTGATTTCATCACATCAAACCCTTGTTGAGATCAAACCTTTGAAATGAGAAAAGATTTTTAATCCAGTTACCCCAGATGGGGTACAACTCTCCAGGTCCTGAGAGCTGCAGGATTAGGAATTCTCAAACTCCCCTCACCCACCCATGAACACACATGCAGGGAGCAAACAAGCTGCCCAACTTTACATGCTTTGCTCACAAACAGTACTGCAAACAAACCAATGTCTAAGAATGGAGAAACACCTTTGTCCCCTCTTCTTTCTGATATAATCAAACGTGCACATCCCCAGCACAGTCAGCTCTGTCTTTATTTTGCAAATCTAATTTTTCCTATTCAGTCAAATGATTTTGAAAACTGGTTAAAATTCATAGGAACTCTAAATGAAGCAATTCACTGTCTACCTGTGACATGATTTGTAAATGGATGGAGTGAGATTTCTATTTAAAAATATCTTTGCTTCATTTTCATAATACAATCCTTAGGCTTGGATTTAGTCTTCAGACCACTTTCTCCTTAAGAGAAATGTGGAAAGACCATAAATAATTTGCTGTGAATGAAAGCTGAAAATAACAATTTCATTATCCTGATTATAATTTTCAGAACCAGAAATTGTTGTGCTTTCACATTCAAATTACATGGGAGGATAATTTATGGTAAAAAAAATTACATTTTTCAGCTGGCTAATGCATTCTTAAATGATAAGAATTCACATGCATTGATGATGTTTACTAATACTCTATATTATTGTAATTTTGCTGGTATCTAAAATGCTGACATCATTTTAAACTATATCCAAAAAGTATGTATGTACTGCTATTGCTGTATTGCTCTGTGACCCAGGAAATGGGATCAAGAAATTAGTCATGAGCAGAAAGGCAGAATATGATGGGTAAAAGCATCAGTGAGAAAACAGAGCCATGTTTAGCTTGTGGCAATTACAGCTGGCATTTCTCCAAGATATCAAATGTGTGTCTGTTTCTGTGTCTGTGTATCTGTGTGTAAGCATGTATGTAATTATACACACAGCCACACAGGACTTATTCGTTATCACTTTTATATGTATTTTTTTTTTACTTTTGTACTGGCTGTTTTAGTCTTTCTAGGATAAGAAGCTAAAGGAAGTGGCTGTTCTCACAAATGTCAGATTACTTAATGTAGTTTCCATTCCATAGGTAGCAGGATAAAGACAGAGAAATAAGGAAAATTAGGTGATAAAGTAAGTAGAAAAAAATTGTGATTGTTACTTTTCTAAGGGAACAATAAAGAAGCAAACAAATGTCTTTTGAAAATGACAAGGAAATAAAGCAATATCCATAAACCTCAGGCTTATGCGACTTGCCCCCCTGCCTCCCCCCGAATGAAAGTAAAGCAGTTAAACTTTAGTCACAATGAGCAGCAGCCCAGAAGTAGACAGACAGCCACCTCTGTGTGGGGAAGATTTATAGGGACCCCTCCCGGGCCCTTTGCAAGTCCAATTCATGGGCTCCCCTGACCAAGGCTCAGAGCTGTCGCTCCAAAAAGGGAAGAAGGGAAGGCTTGTCTTTTTTTTTTATTTTTTTAAATCACCATTTGTTATTAGAACACAGGCTTCCAAATGACGAAGGAGAGAAAGGGTTGAGGGAAAGATATTTTTCCCCTCTCCCTTGTGTGGTCCAGCGTATTCAAAGCAGGGGCCTGTCTAGTTTTACTGAGAAGGAGGAATGAGCTGATTTAACATGGATTGCAGCACTGCTGAGAGAGGGGGAGAGCAACTTCCAATCAAAGTGTGAGCTGTTTTGGTGTCCGTGTGTGTGGATGTACAAGCAAGAGAAGTGGCCAGTCTCTAGGCACCTTCTTTCTAAGAGCTCAAGGGCAGATAATTGATGTGACAGACAATTCTCCTTAACCCCCTGCCAACAAAACAGCTCTTGGGCAGCTCAGAGCTCTCCTCACTCAATAAAGGCCTGAACCTATCACAAAAAACATGGGAAAGATTTACTTGTTGTGAATAGCAGCAATGCAAATAGGAATAGTGACCAGCTCCCCCCCAGATACTGATATGTGTATCAGTATGCAAGTAAACAAGGTATGCAAGGTAAACAAGTGGAATGGTAAGTCTGTGGGATGAGTTGGTCTCTGGTGTCATTGTCTCTGCTACTACCCAAGCAGAATTATTGTAGTGCTGTGATAGTGGCTTTTATTGAATGTTTGTACATCATCTATGTAGCAGGTAAACTGCAAGACCCTTATTCTGCCCCCAGCCCCAGTTAATGATACCCTACAGATTCATTTATCAAATAATTTGTGCCGACTACAAAACGAGAGCACAGAAAGAAGCCCATAGCTGCTAAAGTTTCTTAAACAATGTTTCCTGGTCCAGAGTCCTTTGGCTAGAAGTCTATTTTTCTTGTGAACTCGTGTCACACCTGTGAAAAACATTGCGAGCAACCACTCAGTAATAATGGCAAAAATTTCTTTTTTCCCAGGTCTGGACACTTTTTGGTAGTCTGGTGAAGTTCAGCTCAGATTGTGTAGGCAAACATTTTTGTAGCATATTGAGTGATGCACTGGCTGTGAACAGCAGGTTGTACCTAGGAACAGCTGGGGAAAGCAAGCAAAAAATGCCAAGTCCTATTAGAAAATTAATTCCAGTGTAGAATACCTTAATATTTAATCAAACATACATAAACTAGAGGTGGCTGAATATGCAGGTAGTCAGACCTCATCCTCTGCTACCAATATGCGCAGAAACAGTGGAACAAGACTTTAATCAAAGTATCCCTGCATTAGAAAGCCCTGGCACAAATAGTCCCATTGAAGTCATTGTCCTGGGTTAGAATAGAAGGCTAACTGCAAATTGTGCAAGTCTAAAGCCAGAAACTTTTGGACAAGTTATTGCATATGGTGTGATGCAAGCACTTCAAATGGACAATACTGTGTGTATGTAAAGTATATCAATTATACCCGTTTTTAAAGACTGAAAGATGTAAACAAGTCAACATATGGGCTTCATATCAGAATGGGGAATTTCTACTTAAAGCCTTTTTTGACTTACTCATTTTCCAAACAAAGATTTATTAAACCACTTTGACTTCACTGAAGAGGCATAGGGGCTATCTCCTGT
Source organism: Ploceus nigricollis (assembly GCA_013399945.1). Taxonomy (NCBI): domain Eukaryota; kingdom Metazoa; phylum Chordata; class Aves; order Passeriformes; family Ploceidae; genus Ploceus; species Ploceus nigricollis. The sequence continues at coordinate 381,880 of VXBC01011529.1, forward strand.
CATAACTCAGTATTTTGAGGTATTAGAGATCTTATACGGAACAATAATTTTCAGCTGTTGGCCATCTGTACTCTGTGGCTGTAAGCATCCTCAGGACATCCCATAAGGAAATCAGACCGCCAAGCCCAATATCAATATGTTTAAATTAATCTTAAGAGGCTGAAGTTTCCAAGGAATTAAAAATCAAAAGGAGATTGGAAATGACTGACACAGAATATTGGTTGTTAGGTTTGCAAATTATTCTTTCATTTCTGCTTCCTCATCTCTTTCTTCCCCTCATACGTCCCTGCTCTGGCAGACTAAACACTAATGTGATTAATTTCTCATGCTTTAATAAGCTCTTTACTCTCTCGTTCTTTACAGAGTGAGGATAGGGGCTAGGGGGGCAGCAGGGACTGCTATTGCTTTTCAAGCAAGATGCGGCGCCTGTTCACGGGTGTGCTTGTGCATGCGGTGTGCGCCAGTGCACGGGGCCCTGGCCTGTGGGAAAGAGACATCTCCGACAAGGAGCATAATCCTTCTGTGGCAGTGTGTAGCAGCACAGGGGTCTGCTGGTGCCTGAGCTGCAGCACAGACCTGCTGGGTGCAGAGCAGAGGGAGTAGCGTGGCGGGTGTCCGGCAGCGCTGGGAAGGCAGAGTAGGTGCTCGCGCCTGAGTGAGCAAGGAGGGCTGCCTTTGCCACTGGGCCCTGGGGAGAGGAGGAGGAACNGCCGGGACAGCTGTATCGTGTAATCTGCCATGGCATGCCATTAAAACTTCAATGCCTTTACTGACCCAGAAGGGAAACTCAGACCGTGGAGAGCCTTTTGAAAAGAAGTGGTGATCTTTCACGATTTATGAGCTTGTCTTAAAGCAACAGACTCCACTCACTTTAAATTAATCACCCTTTTCAGGGTACATTGAAATCTGGGGTCTCTCAGCTGAAGACTATGGAGACCTGGTACCTTATGAATGCCTGCCCTGTCTTTATTATTATTTTTATTTCATTTTATTTTTATGCTTACCAAAATAGGTTGGTTTTCAGGGGAACTGTATCTTGCAAATTGAGGGGCAAAATCCAATTACACCAATTCAGTGAAAGTCTGAATGGGGTGGCTGTGGCACTTACACATTCTTGTCCCTGCATACATTGTGCAGAGGGGAAAAGAACCTGAGAAGTATGAGGAGTTAAGGACTAAAACACTAATGAAATGTGAGACGCCCTCTCTGATTCACCAGCTAAAAGTAAAATAGCAGCGAGTCTCCTGCTTCCATTCTTCACACAGTCCAAAGAACAAAGAGCTGTAAACTCATACTAATAAAACCTAAACAATTCTGAAATCATAAAAAAGGCCTACATGTTACAAGGAAGTGTAGATAAAACACTTCCTTACTATGTTCCCAGAAAAACTGCTGTGATTTACAAGAAGAATGCCTGGGTATAGGATTCACAGAGGACGTAAATCAGCATCCTTCCATTGTCTGACATTAGTATAATATCTGATTTACTCCAGCTGTTTGTCCAGACTTCCCTGCAAGCATTTACTTTCCTTGGCCAGCAATATTTATTAATTGGCATATTTTTAATGCAGAGATGATAAGGGACTCAGGAGTATGAGGATTAAAAGAAATGTAGTAGTGATTTTCACTTCCTCAAAGCTTTCCGTATCTAGCAGAAGGAACATGCCTTTTGTTCTTTTGGTGAACTTATTATGGAGTAACTTAAACCAAAGCAAAAGCTTTGTGAATCTATAGGCAGTGATAGAAAAAAGTAATAGATGGAAAGAAGATCTGAGATTAGAGTGAAACTAATATATGGTATCTGAACATCTGAATTAATTAAGCAACCTCCATCATAGAATCCCCTAATGCTCTTAAGTACCATTCATTCTACTTTTGCTAGAAGTCCAACTTCTGACAATCTTTTAAATTGTTAAATATGATAAATACCAGAAGTGGCTACTCAGTATAAACTACTCCATAGTTTTTAGGGCTTAGAAGTTTTGCCTGTTTCTCTGGAGTCTGTAATCAGCCAGAGTTATGGCATGCAAACTCCTTTACATATCTAACAGTTCTTTAGAAGGACTGCCTAGATATACCCAGATGTGCCCATATTTTTCAGGGCTAGACTACCCTGCAGAACTCTGGTTTATATAGGGCAGGTTTGTCTGTTTGCATTATCTGCCTCCCTATGTATGTACATTGGCATGCTCCCCAGTGGCTCTGACATGCATTTCTACTAATGCAGGTGTCCTTTTTCAAGCTTTAAGCTGCTGCTGGTACCGTGCCTTTCTGTGAGTCAGCTGTACTAGATATGCCATAGAATCTTGTACCACATTTCCATTTTGTAGATGATCTGTTTTTTAAGTCTATTTTCCATCAGCTTATTGCATTCAGAGCACTTGGCAGTCACATTTCTAAATCTACATATTTTTTACAAGAGGTCTTCACTCTTACTCACCGAACTGTGACCCACTATGAGACATTATAATGGCAGATACATGAATTCCAGGAAAAAAAAATATGTCTTATAAAAAACATTTAAGTAAGTCTGTCTCAAGGAAGTAAGCTTAACAGTGCTGAGAAAAATCTATTTTGCCCACCAATAGAAAATAAAAATACCTATTTTTCTGCAGAATGTTCAGGTTTTTTGCATCACTTTAGACTGTTTTCTTTGATGGTTTTTACATCTTATGCATACAGAGCTTAATAGCATCACAGCGTTCTTCATTTGTGGCTCGAGAAATAAAATTTTTCGATTTTTTGATCCCTACATTGCTGTTGGTATTTGTAATTTTTTAAAAACCTCAGGCTGCTTCCGGCTTAGTATGGGATGCATTTAAATAAACCCGAACCTACTAGTGGCCTTCTAAATGCTAGTAACTGGGGGACAGACTACCTGACTATCCCTTGTCAATCTCTTCAATGATGTCTAGTCCTGCAGTCAGTTCAGCAGTGACATGATGCTTTTTATCTGAGTGTAGACATAGCATAATTTTGGACTGTTACTGTACTTGACCTGTATTTCTGTCAAGACACAGATGTACAGGTCTTTCTCATTCAGAAACAAAAGTGAAGAGTGGCCAAACAAAGCAGATAACAGCTGCCATTTGCAGCCGTTAAATCTAGATAAAGCCTTGTTGTGGTTTTGCTTTTGTTGTTGTGGGTTTATTGTTTTTTGTTTTCTTTTCTTTTTCATAATGTGTTTATGCAATTAATTACAGCAGTATTTGGAACATGGCATGACAGTCTACTCCATGTCTTGTGATGCCTTTATTTATTTCTCCACCCTGGCCTGACCTGTCAGTTTTCAGTGTTGCTGTACTGCTGGCAAGCATTGGCACCGAGGTGGCAAGGGAGAAATTTTACTGGCTCTTCAAATGACAGAGTTATTGATATGGTGTGCTCTGTTGCAGAATGCAGGAGGACACTGCACCCATCATTTCACCTTGTGGCATTTCATTTTTCCCGAGGAGGCCTACACAGGTGCAAAACCCGTGTTTGTTTAGAGTAAAGTCATTACCAGCATACATTGACCCAATAGGAACTTAGATTGTTCATGAAGTAGAGTTGGTTAACCTCCTTAGGTTATGCATTATAAATATATGCATCATATGCATCAGGAAAATAATGTTTAGTTCTTTGAACCTCTTGATGAAATGACAAAAAACAGCTTATCTTTGTGGAAGTAATACTCACTCCAATGCTATGTCTGAAAATATTTCTGCAGTTCTTTCTCAAGCAGTATCTGCAAGCTGTGGGACATAAAGTGCTACAGGAAAGGGTGTGAAATAAGAAAGGGAGAAGTTGAAAGATGCTTTATCAAACTGGTGAAGTCATGTAACATGCTTGCTGAGATGAGATGTTATTTCAGTTTGTGGGCATCTTCAGAATCAACCAAACACAGCACAGGATGGAGGGTGTCAGTGCCTTGCATCCTAAGTGAGAAGTTAACTAGCAGAACAGTTGTTTCATTTCATTCATATATGCAGATACTTTCCATTTTAATGCTTTAAAATTAGAATATATATAGGCTGAGATTATAGCTAAAATAAAGGCTTAAAACTGAAATTAATTCTTTCTCAGTACAATTGTGGTAAAGACAGTTGAATTATTTTGTGTTGTAGTAGGGTTTTTTCCCCCTGAAGATGCAGGAAATTAAAGCCATTACATTAGTAATGCATGCAGCAATGCCTAACTCTTTACAGGATTGAAAGGCAGTATAAATCCTGGACAGAAAATAAAGTACTCCAAGTTAATCACCTGCGTACAGAAACCCATTCTGGCACTTTAGTTGTCAACATCACAGACCATACACTGCTGGCACTGATGCGGGGCACTGGCTCTGAAAGAAATGGCCCAGCCTAGAAAGTTTTATGCTGGTAAGAAGTCCAATGAAATGCTAATTTTAAAGTGTTAAGAAATTTTCTGAATCACTCACACACCACAGCTAATAAATTCTGCTACAAAAGAAATGTCATACTTGAAAAATTTACAGATGTTATTGCTATAAATGCAAAGGAAGCACTCTGACCATGGAGCAGCCATTTGGTATATCTTTTTTTTTTTCTTTCATCCTATGGAACAATGGGCAATTTAAGTCACAGAGGAATAGGTATTGGGGTTAGAATATGGTGCAATAACTTAAGCAGTGTATTCCTAAATAGTCTGGAAATGGAACAGGAACAGTTTTTGAATAGTTAAGTCATCTTTCTACTCACCTGAAAGTTCTCGACATTTAAGCCAAAATATATATTTAAACCATTTCACTCAATGTTTTTAAAGTTTATAATTTACTAATGAATAGTTGTTGGTATGTTTTATATAGAGAGTAATTAAAGACACTTAAGTTTTTATGGAAATAAATGTTCTAGATGTTAAAAAGGAGATATTTGGCATTAACAAGCCTCAGTCAGATCCGGCATGCAACAGTATTTAAAGTAGCTGCAGCAGTCTAGATATTCTCCTGGGTTACCAAAGACATTTGTGGAGGTTGCCTGAAAAATTAAAGCACTATCCTTCCCAGTAGGTTTCTGACATGTAGGAGGGTTTTAAGAGGCCTTTTGATTGATCTGGAGCATGCTCTGAGGTTATGCTGGTGAAAGAGAGAAGATTGAAGGTGTAAGGGAGATTTTTAAGAGGTTAAGCATCCTTCTGCAGCTGAGATTACCCAAAGAAATCTTACAAACTCCATGGTGTTCTTTCAACATAAATTACAAGCATTTCATTTGAAGTATTTTTGGACCTAGAAAATGCCAAGTGAACTCTGGTTCTTTAGTCCGACTGCAATTTTAGTGAAGGCTCATGTGTCTAAGAAGACTCTCACAGGGAGCAAAATTTGGTTTTGTGATTACAGGTTGATTTTCCTGTCTGTGAACCTTTCACCTTTCACTTCTGGATAGAAATTTTGCGTTATGTTCAAGTTGGTATGTTAAGCCTGGGGCAACTAAATTTCCTGTGAAGTTTTGTACTGCATTGGAGCCTTTCATATTCTGGGCCCAGACATCCTTGGAGGGTTAGTTAAGCCAGAGTACATCTCTTAAAAAAAAATATTCATATATTGGAAGTAAAACTGCTTTAGGTGCAATCTTTAGATTGCTTAGACTTGTGCTGTTTAAATATCCATTTATTATAATATAAACTTCCTCCTCTCTAAGAAATTTTATTTTCTCCCTGGTTTGCCTTGTCTTATTGCAGTTCTCTGCCCTGCAGCGAGTATCCTGCCTTCTGATAAAAATTAGCTAAATTACCCCAGACCACAGTTTCACATGAAGCTTATCCTTTTTTGGAGCACAGGACCATGTAGTCTATAGGGCTGTGTTTGCAGAAAATAAGCCCATTACTTAAAGGATGCTTTTGCATTCACATCAGAAGCTATGAAGTGTCAAAAGGGACCTGTGGGAGGAAGAAAACTGCCCACAAGCTGACTGATGGGAAGACAGGAGAACCTTGCTCCATCTTTGGATTTCTTATGTGAGGCTGGATGGCCTTAGGACAGGTGTCATTAACTGAATGTTCTCATGTTCTGTGTGTGTCTCTTCAGATACCTGAGGTGAAATTAATCTCACCAGATATAGATGTCTCAGATGCATTTAATCTAAGTGATACATGAGCCTTTATAGTCAGTAGAAAGGTACAGCCACATCTGGAAGATGGCTCATTCCACTTCCAGGAACATAGCTAAGATAAGTGATACAAAGAGCCCCTAAGAAATGTCAGGGTTTCTCCAGTGACTTGATGATATCAGGTGAGAGGAATCTCTTGCCAAGATACATGATGGCATGTCAGAGTGTCAGCAAGAATCAGTAGAAGCAAAGAACCTTTAAGACTGCTGAAAAATCAGATTGCACCAACGACTTCAGAGTAACAGAAAGTAAGTGGACACCACCATGTTGTAGCTATTATTTGTCAATGCATAAATTACCAAAGGCTACAATTAGAATATTGATAATTCTCAGTATTGGGAGGAAGTTTGAAAGATAACTCCATTACTGCCTGTATTTCACTGAGGGTACAAAGCCATTTTAACTGCCACACTTTATTCACTGGATGTTGAGAAAGAAGACTTAAGATAGCCAACAGTTCTGCAAGAAAGTCTTTTGTATCTTATAATTTACTGCTCCTTAATTATCCATTGAGATCAATAAGAATTGGACATGTTGGAAACAACAGCAACAAACAAACAACAGCAAAACCTTTTCTAAACTTGTAGAATCCAAAGGGTGAATGTATTACATATACATTACATATATGTATTACATATACATGTCTAGGCTTTCTTCAGGTAACAGATACATAAACACTATGTTAAAACAATCAGAAATTATTATTATCTGATTTATATAAAGGATGGAAAAGGGTATGACATGAATAATTTCATGGGTTTATGTGCATCAGTCACAAAATCTGAACATCTGTATTGTATTCAGATTTGATCCTTGCATTTCCAGAAGAGAACATCTAACATAAAATAGTTCTTTATATCAGAACATGGCAGAATTTCAAGCAACAAGACCTTTAAATTGGAGACCTCTCTAGTTCTGCAGTTCTCAGTTTTTCTAGAGAAAACCTTTGGGTCTACTATTAAAAACAACTGAGTACAGAGACCAGTCTTATAGCAATACTTAAGATAACCTTTTTTCTTTCTGGTTTCAAACCTACTTATTAACTTTATTTTTGCAAGACTATTATTATCCCTTTAATTTTCTGAGGATTTCATTTTGCACCTGCTTTTCATGATGCCTTCAGTCCTCCTTCCCTTGCTTTTCCCCTTCTCCACCATCCCCACTCCCCACTGAAAAATGCTGTTTGACTTGGAAGTTCTCCTAATGACTTTAAGGATTAGAAAAGCAAAAGGGAAAGTGAATGCTTTAAAGAAGTGTAGGAATACACCCTTTCAGAGCCAATAGTAGCACATAGGCAAGGATAGAAAAAAGTGACTGTGCAAAGGTACCTCAGACACTAGTCCACTTAGCAGAATGGATGTGGAGATTTGTCATTGATCTTTGCAGATACCCTGAAGTTTTTTGAAAAAAATTCCATACCGAAACAGGTGTGCACCAGCCTCAGTTCCTGAACATGTGGCATTTCCAGGCTAAAAGGAATTATTTTTTTGTTAATATTGTATCTATATGGCCTTTTGAAAACATCAGGTGCTATTGAATTATTATTATATTGAAGCATCAAACATTTAACCCTCTCTTTTCCAGAGAAATGCACAAATAGAGTACTGTTCTAATAAATCCTTAATTTTACAGATTTCCTGCTGAAGTTTCTGACTAATGGTAAGTTATTTGTTCAGAAAGATTTTATGATGCTCATAAAAATTCAATCACAGTTTTAAAATAACTTTTAGTTTTTCTGTAACATGATGCTGCCATCTCAGTTCCCAGAGGGTATATTAAATTCAAGTAGCAATAACAAATCATTTAAGCAATAAATAAATAACCTGAGACTGAGTTGTTAAGAGTTAATAGTCTCCCATACACTCAATAGAGACTGAGGCTCCACTCTATTAAAGTGACCCCCGGGGCCATGGGCCAAATTGCACCCAGTTGTTTTGTGGAAGGTATTCATCCCTCACACATTCATTTCCTTCTTTATGTTGTCTCCTTTCATCAGTGAAGGCACTCTGCAGTTCCTGAGTCCAGAGAACAATTACGGTACAGTCTCAGAGAAAAGAAAGAAAACTGGGGTCATAAATATGTTAAATGGGTACGTGGGTTTAAGTGGCTTTGTAAACTAAACACGAGGGAAACCTCAGACTAATTAATGAATATGAAGCGGCATGATAGGAATGTTTTAAGGGGAAATTCACATTACACACACACACACACACACACACACTCTTACTTAAAAATTTCTTCTTTTTATTCCAGTCTAAAAATTTATTCCAGCAGGACAT
>VXBC01011529.1:390296-416739 GCA_013399945.1 Ploceus nigricollis
GACATAACACATGCTTATGTTTTACTGAAATGGTATCCAGGTAGGAACTGACTGTAGAGATAGCTGAGCTGATAATTCATTCTCATCATCTTATTGAGAACTAAATTCTTTCCTCCACAAAGATCAGGCATTTATCATGATAGTGTGCTATGAAAAAAAAAGGCAGGAAGATTTATGACTCAAGACCAAATCACCATTTAACTTCACCTTGTATGTCAATTCGTGACCTGACTTACACTCACCGCTAAAATAAGCATGGATTCACTGAATGCCAGTGGTATCAGAATTATAACAATAACATTATGGGCCCCAAACAGCAGTGTTCTTTCAGTTCTAGCAGTGAGACAATTTTTACTCTCAGGATCTTCTCATGTGCAAAAACCAGCAGGAGGCAGAAGAGGGGCAAAAGGATCAATGGGCTTTCCCTTACTGAGAGTCCTTTTCTATATTTAAATTAGTCCGAATTCTGGGGAACTTTGTTCCTGAGATCTACTACAGCTTCTGCTTCCAGCCTCCAGTGCTGTCTCCAGGTCCACAGCTTACTTGAAAATACTAGTTGATTTCTATGGGGAGTTCTCTGTGTCCCATTTTTGGAAAAATAAAAAAAACAAAACCAACATGTTAGAAAGCAAAACTATTTGTTTTATCTGAAATCAAACTCTATATAGTGAAAGCCCAAAATATAGAGGGAGTATTTTTTTCACCAAAAACCCTGAAAAAAGCTGATACTTCTATGCATATTTTTTTGGTATACAGTGTAATGACCCCATAGTCAGTACAATTCAGGGTGGTGTTACCAGCACCACAGTAGAACTTTGCTCTGGAGGTCCATGCCATCTTTGCCTTTTCCAGACCCTCCCCCCCCGAGGATACTGCTCACTTGCCATGAGGCTGATGCTGTCTCTGTGTCTAGCGGCTGTGCCAAATCCCTCGTTACCTTAGTGAGGTCTAAGGAGGACACAAAATTCATGGGGAAAACAGCTGCTTCTGCAGCGGTGATTAGGCAAGCTGTGTGTTCTCTTGGCACAACAAGACGTGAGATAACTGGAATTGGGGAGAGATGAATTGCTATCCCTGATGCTGTTTCTAACTCTCTTGTGGTTTCCTACAGTGTTTCTGTAAAATATGAGATCCTTCCACCCTCAGCAGTACGGCCAGATGCTTTTTAGAGGACAGGGACCATCTCCTCCAAAGGGAGATGGAGGAGCAGAAACTAAGTAGTGTCTCCACCTTGGTGGAGTGGCTGCAGGAAAGTGCCTACTTTGCTCAAAGCACAAAGCTGTGACTTTGCAGGCATTGGGTGCTCTTTGCTATAAATAACGTCTTGCCTGGCAGGCAATACAGGAGCCTCTGAGATGTGAAAGGTAACTAGAGAGTAATCCATCCTCCCCTTCAGGCAAAATGGGATAGGCCATTGAACTGGTGGTGGAAGTAGTTTGAGGTGCTCTGATTGCCCAGGGAGTTGAAGTGGGTGCGTGATCCCTGTACTGCAGAGCTGTAGACCTCTGCCTGATAGGTGGTGTGGAGTTGCTCATAATGCTCTACTCTGATGTTGATGCTCCCTAAAGACCAGATCTGCTTATGACCTAAGCCTTTGTACTTCCCGTAGGGTCTGTAGGTTGCATAAACAGCTCCTTTGCATGGAAAGTTTCAAAATCTATTACAAGTATTTCAGAAGGCTGCAAATGAGCACAACAGAAGCTTACTGTATATGTCATTATTGCTGCAATTCATACACATACATTATAGCATTGATATCTATGATTGCCACTTTGTTTTGGTTATAATCCTCTGCTTTCTTTTGTTCCTTATTCTCCAGTTCAGCATACCTAACAGGTTTGATCAAGTCAGCTTTTAGACAACCACAAATTCATTGGATATAGAGACTAGGCAGCTGCTGTTGGTGTCCCTGGTATGTGCACACGTGGCTCCTCATGTTAGGCACCAGGTTCCACACAATTAATGTCAAGGACAGATTTTAGTTGAGTTCAAAAGAGAGAAACCCCAGTTCAGAAGGATGACAAAAGAGCCACTGCTCCTGCTAGGTGTGGAGGGGACATCCTTTCAACAAGCCTTTATCCCAGGATTTCAGTGTATGGGGTTTGTAATGTATACAATATATATGTTACGATAATAAATATGGTTTTAATTTCTCTCTTTAAAAGCACTGTTAAAAAGCAGCCATAGCATAGAAAGAGGGGCAATGACAAAATTAAACCTGTGCGGTTAGCCTGCAATACTGTCACTACATTATTGACACAGTTACAGAGAAAGGTAGGTATCTATATTGTTTATTCACCAGCACTCAAAATATTCTCAAGTCAAAGCATCCCATAGAAGGCAATAGAAAGAAGTTTTCAGAATGGAGTAAGTGAGCTGGTTTAACTCTTTGCCAGGAAAGGACCATTTTCTTTCTGTCCCTTTGGCCAGCTTCTCAGCTGACAAACCACCATTGTCTTCAATGCAGTGACACTGATCTATACCAGCTTTTCAGCTAATGGATAGTTCACAGGCCACTTCTGGTTTTTGTCAAGTGTAGTCAAGATTTGTAAGTATTTTCAGCTCTTTATATTTTTTTAACTTTTTTCCCAACTCTTTTAGTTGATGGCCTATCAGCTTAGTGATCTGCTAGTTTAAATGGTCTGAGCAAGAGGAGTAAGAGTAATTTGCATCCTATAAATGAAATTAAGGGGTGATTAATGTAAAAGGACTAAAACAAGCAGAAAGCTTTCAAGATCAAAAGCCATTTTCTGAACACCAGCAAGTAACAAGTGGCACCGCTCCACGTTCAGGACAGAAACAAAGGCAGTGCTTTCATTGGGTCATTTTTTCATGGTTATTATTTATTTATTTTTGCTATTCATTCAGCTCAAGGCTGAGCATGGGCTGAGAAAGGAATTTAGGATTACAGCCACCCTCCTAGCATCAGCAAAACTATAAATAGTGTCCAGTCTTTTATTCTTTGAACACTCCGAAGATCCTTCTAAGTCTGCGGAAGTGTTAAGCATGCCAAAGGAGCCCTGAGTGGGGCCTTTAATGAATAGACTTCGTTGTGCCTGGTGATTACACAGGTAGATGGTGACAAGGCAGACAGTGTCCAGTCCTAACAGCGGTCTTTGTGTTTGGGAGATGATTCTTTCAAACCCTCTGTTCTGCTCTGTCTGATCCTTCTGTTCTCTTCCTAGATAGGCTGGATGGGAATAAAGCTACATCCCGTTCTTTTCTGGCTTCAGCAAGGGAGCAAGCATGAAACAGACTGAAATGGGCATTTGCTTTCTGGACCAGTGGTTAGCAGTGAGCACACTGCCAACAAAACTGAGTGAGGCCTGTAGGCTCTTCACCTGTTGTCTCCCCCTTCCAGCTCCTGGCATATGGCTATGCTTTGAAACCACAGAAGCAATATAACAATTTAGTATTTTTTCTAATTACACAGAGAGATATATCATCTGCATTTGGCCTGTCTGAGCTTTGCTATTCAAACCAAATAGAATGCTAGGTGTTAACTTGGTAGTTTTTTTCACTTTGGTAGCATTTCATGGAAATGTGAAAATGAAAGACTTTCAGCAATAAACCACTTTATTAACCACTGTCTCTTAACCTATTAAAATTGTCGGGAGAGTAAATCAAGTTTTTAATGTCTAGGAGAAAAAAATCAGTACATTTAAGAAACCAAGAGAGTGTCTTTTATGGCATCGCTAAAAATATCACCTGGTACCTGTTAGCTTGCAGAGACACATTTATAGAGAAAGTTTATAGAGAAAACGTTGATGTACACTTCAACTTGACACAGAGAGCCTCAAAACACACTCTTCATATTTTCAAATGGCTTCATGTGTGATGTGATCTGTGGCAAGAAGGATAGTCATCTAGTCAGCATAATCGTAACTCATTAAGAGTTTCATAAATGCCATCACAAGTATCTGATTGATTTTTTAATATCTAAATATATGCAGTTTTGATTTTTAGATATATTGAATGATGAGGACCACATAAAAAATACACTACTGAATTTGCAGGATAAATTACAGTGCATGTAAAGAATAATGGATAAGTGAAATAGAAGAATAAAATCTACCTTTGAGGTGATTGATTGGTCCTGCAGTTCTGACGCCGCCTAAATGAGGTTAAAAGGAGTTTTGGCACAGGGAGGCTAGAGGCAATGAAAGTTTGTGCCTAGTAGCCTTTTTGCCTTTTTTTTTCTTTTTTTTTCTGTGGAAGATCAATCTGTCAAACTAAAAGAAAAATAGACTTCCTGTCCATTACATATACAAGTCCTTGAATTATCTTTAGCATTGCCTTTTCACTGAACTGTGAGACAACTTAATTTGAAATTACTCTTTTTGGAAATCCTAAACCCTTGACACATTTCATTAGGCACAAAATTATTACAGTTATCAGTTAATTTGTTTGAAGACTTGGTAAACACTTGTTACAAAGAGTTTTAGGGACATCTAGTAGTTAGCAGAAAAGGGAAGCTGTCTCCAGTCTTTAGTTTATTTACTTAGCACTTATTAAGCACCACTTCTGTATCTACCCAAAAAAGAAATATTTTAAGCAAACCGTAAAAGTAGGCTTGACCCTTTCACAGGCACATCATAAATCAATTGTTAAAGCAAGGGTGAAAACTCTGAAAGAGGTCAGAGGTGGAAGAGAGGTCATCTCTGAGAAGGGACAGTGTGAAAATCCATGAGGGGTGGAGCTTAGCCAGAGATAAAGGCTGGAAAAAGGAAATTCTAGCAGCGGTAAGGTTCCTACACCATGAAAACGCCAATAAAATTGTAGCTATCAAACTGCTGCGGTTATTCACAGATCATTTCTGAGCCTGCAGCTCTAACTGCCAGATAAATTATGCCAGCTCCTCTGCCTAGTGACGGGACATCTTTGTAAGTGGAGCATTTGCTTTTAGTCATACACAAAATCAGTACAACACTTCTATCTGTTTCTCCAAAATTTTACCATTTCTTCAGCTAGACTTTGCTTGACCTAGCTGACATCAGGTCAGAGAGGTTTACCTCAATGACATAACAAATTCTGTGGGCAAACTTTGATAACTTGGAGCAAGCACTGTATGTTTGCTGCTATTCCCTGAGAAAGCGAGGAAGTCTGCATATGTTTGACTTCAGTGTTTTTGTCTTCCTGTGTTAACTACCAGTGCACCACTATGTTCAGGACTGAGACTCCAGACAGACTTAGGGAAACTGTGTAGTGGCATGAGATGGAAACAACTCTCTGAGTACATTTGGAATAGCATAAATAAAGGACTACCAACCACACTAATTTGCCACTTTGTCAGCTGTGGTTTCATCTCATCTTCAGTCAAAAGGCATTAAATAGTGCAACTGTAAGATTTGTTCAGTCTTTTACCAGCCTCATGGTTGTTTGTTTGTTGGTTTTGTTTTCTTTTTTATGCAGGTTTTAGCTCAAACACAGAATTCCAATGAAGAGCTCTATTTAAGCATTTGTTTCACTCAATAGACTAAAGTTTAAATTCCCAACAATTAAAGTTATTCAGATTTAAATGGGAAGATTTCCTGATTGTTTTGTAACTGCACAATTTATAAGTCATAATGACATTCCTTCACTTTGTCCAGAAAAAACAAAGGCTGATTTATTTCCTAATAACAAAGGCAAATGGTGAGGCTGTATGAAACTGCTTCCTTATTTTCAATGGGTCAGTGCCAGGCTGTTAGGTATCTTTGAACCCCTCCTCCCATCTACAGATTTCCCCTGAAGCAAAGTCCTCCAAAACATTACCAATCTGTGGAGCACACCACTTACTGAGTTATACTGAGCACCCAGATACAGTGCACAGTCTGATACCTGCACAGTCTGTTGCAAGAGATCTGCTTGATATTCATTGTCAGCATTGATTGCTCTGGGCTTACTGAAACACGGCACAATGCATTCATCTGGCTAATGTATATACCTTCATTGATGCTGCATTGTGATGTAAACAATGTCCTGTTCCTTCCTTATAGTAACCTAATTGACAGCCAGGCATTTTGAGTGCTCCAAAGGGCCATTGTTGTGGTGAATGCCGTAACAATAGGATTTCATATAGGTTGGGGCTTAAGAAAAGTACAATGTCCTTTTCCTGGTATAGAACCAAGAATTGTGTACTGGTCAAGAGTGGGATAATGGGTTCATCATGGAATTAAGGCTTTAGCTTTGTTGGGAATCAGCCACTTATTTTTATAGATACGCTTGTTTAAAATCTTCCCTTTGAATTAAATGCATATATTGTCTCTGTAGCTGTATTTTTCAAACCCTGTATCACTTACTTCCCTGACTGATAGACTCACATGATGCGAGGCTTTAAACTACACTTACTGCTATGTGTTGTCAGCTAGTGGTGAATCCCCTGGTGACTTCTGCAAGGACCAGAAACAAAGCCAACAAAAATCACACCCTTCCTCTGAAGAACAATTTTGTAATGATATTGCTAACAGCTCTCCCCAGAAGTGAGAGGCTTAGGCACAGGGGTTATTTCAACCCCTTAATTATAAGTGTTTTCTATTTGCCTCCCGCTGGAGACAGAAGTTCTTCCTCTTCCATCTTGCATATTGAGATACTGCCAGTCACAGGTTCTGTTTCAAGATCTGGCCTTCAGCCTCTGGAGCTGCAAGAAAATATTGAAAAAGAAATTTGAAAGAAACCTGATGTTTGGAAGGATCTCAACTACATAAAATGATCTTCGCTGGTTACAACCTTCTGGTAATAAGGGCATTGCAGTGCCTTCTGGTTATTAAACTGTAAGATGTTTCCCTGGTGGGCACATATTTCATGGGGACAGAGGAATCAAGAAGGGGTTGTTGGGAAAACATTTTCAAAATCTGTAATGAGCACAAATCAAAGTGGACAAGGGGCTGTCATTTGTGCTGCTTCATAGGTTGCTCCCACACACCAGCTGGTACTTCAACCCACCCGATTCCTCTAGCTGAATTCTTGAAAGCACATTTTGAAAGCCTTCCTTCCTCATGAGGATGTTTCATTTCCATAATGGAGAGGATTTTCTTGAATACCCCAGGGGTTTTGCCCCTATAGAAGTCACATGTAAAGAGTGCTGAACATTCAAAGCCTCATCTGAAATCAGTCATTTTGACTCTGTCTCAAGTAAGATAACTTTTTCTCTTCTGATCAGTTAAAATTATTTAGGCTGAGATTCTCAAAACTGCTGAAGCAGCTTAGGCATGCTTTTCCTACTGAGGATGAATGGGTCCTGTGTTTTCAGACAGAAATTCAACAACACGTGAAGATCCAGTCTCTAGCATGAAGTGGGACGACAGTATAATCCTATACACATGGACTCTGGCAGAGTAAAAGCCCACAACTCCTGTTTTGCTGGGTTCCAACAGACGCAGAATTTATGTCAAGTTTGTACCTTCAAGTACATGGGAGTAAATCAAGCCCAGATATTGAGACCTCTCTCTGTCTCCTATGTATGTGTTCAGGCATATGTTTGAATGTTTTTTTCCAAAACACAACATATTTAAAATAATGTTTTTCCCACACATACATTCATATGGTCAAAATTAATCTTCACATTGGTTATTTTAATTGGTTTAATATGTTTTAAGAGGTGGGGAAGAGTGGGATTTGCAATATTTTCCTGCTCCCCTCATGGGCATGTTTGTGAGTCCACATATGCAAACATCTTCCTCTCATGCTCTCTTTCCTGGGATTCCTGAAACACACTCAAATAGCTTTGCAGAAATGTTTAGCCATCTCAGTTGCAGCTGGACAGTTGTGATGACGGCAGCTGCTAGGTGAAGGATGGAGAAGTTTTTCTTGGTGTCATTGCCAAGTGTATTAGGTCAAGCTATCTCCAGATGTTGAAACTTGTTTTGGGTGGAAGAAAAATTTCCTATTAGTATTATTACTAGGGATGGGCAGGTTCACATTGCCCGAATGGACTCAAACTCAGTAGGCTTGAAAATTCACTAAATATTCTTGCTATTTATTTTAAGTACCTCTGGAAAAGGAGTAAAACCAACCTATTTTTTGTCAGGAAAAAAAGAAACAAAATCTCTAGTGAGAAGACATAATCAAGGGTGGAGGACCCAATGCAGTGAAACAGAAACAGAACATCATAAATAAACCCAGGCCATAGTATATCAGTCTTCTAAATCTAACTTTCTATAAGTACAGCAGGGATTTAAAGATAGGAACTGACATCCTACAGCCCTGCTATGTTTAAAGAGCCTCTAAGAATTGCAAAATAACAGGAGAGAATAGCTCTGAAACAGTCGGTTGTTTTGCCAGCCTCTGATTTTTGAGGCGGGTGATATTTTGTCTGCTTTACACACAGAAAGTTTCTCCCCAGAGTTTAGCAAAGTCAGTAACAGGAGAACATTGCAGGAGACTGCTCTCTCATGATGGAAAAATATTAGTGTCAATGAGTCTGAACTGCAAATGATAGCTGTGCCACGTGTATAGGTGGCACGAGGATAAGCAAGCTTCATTTGCATCAAAGCTTATGTCCAAACACAAGAACACACATATAGTGGAAGCTAAGTTTTCAAGCAAAAGGCATAGTTTAAAGGGGTAAAACAAGGAGTAGACCCGGTCATGCTTTAGTCATTAGCTTTTAACTTGAAAGTCAGCTTTAGAGAAAAATAGTCTGAAGAAGAAGCTATCTCAGCAGGAAAAGGTTGAAAATGGAGCATGACATTTATAAAACAGCCTCTGAGAAAGCAGAAGCTCTCCCTCAGACATACCACAGGTTTCCACATTTGTCTCGAGCAAAGTGCAACATGAGGAGCACGCGTTTTACAGTTCTAAGCATATTTAATACAATGTTTTTACAACAGCTGTTGCTTTCATAGAACTTTAACCCCACTGTGTAAATGCATCACAGGGAAAATACTCTGTTGTCTTGGAGACAGCCTTTGCTCGCAAGTCCTTTTCCAGCGAGCTGGTGTCAGCTTTCAGCTCCGGCTGCATTCCAGGCAGGCAGGCACATCACGGCCTCTCTCTCTCCTCTGTCTTCATTATTGGCCCCGCTGAAGGACGGAGGGCTCAGGAATCCGGGACAATTATCGGAGCTTCGTACCCACGGTTTCTATCAGCACACCTGATGAGGAAACAGAAAGAAAAGATAAGCCCTAAATAGGGAAGGGGGGCAGGGGCAGAGGCATGGAATTTGTAAATGATTTTCTGACTTCAATTCTTGAAAATTTTTTTCCCCCTTTTGGTAATGTTTTGTTTATTGCTGATCAGACCTAGTATAGAGCCAGGTGTCTTTTTCCTGCTAAATTTAAGCCAATTTATTGTCTTAGTTGAAAAGTGTTATGTTACAGCTGACACTTGGAAGACCATTGGCGAGATCATGTGACAAATGCCTCCAATTAAAGGACTTGGGAAACCTCTCCTGTCTTTGAGAAAGGTGATACCAGCTAGTGACTTGACCCCTCCAACTCTCTAACATATGTGCCCACTGCTACAGGTAGTACACAGCAAACATTGCCCTCTTTACTTGTTTGCAGACACAGCCCAAAAATGTATTCTAAAGCTCTGTCCTCAAAGCTTTAGAAATAATTGGAAAATTTTCTTAACCCAGAATATGTGTTTTCATCTCAGTTTTAGACATATGAATGTGCTTGAGGTGGCTGTGCTCTACACATGAATAAAAATAGTAAAAAGTGATGCTATAAACTTCACATATCACCACCAAGTATCAAAGAGATTTTTCAAGATGGTGTAGCTGGAACTAATGCTGCAAAGCACTGAATGCCCTTAAATGCAGTGAATGTTGAAAGGACTTAGATGTCCCAAAAGAACACTAAAGATCTTAAAGAACTAAGGCCCAAAATCTATTAATCTCTCTGTAAACAGCAAGGTGCAGCCATACCTTTGGCTACCTTTCAGTCAACACTGCTTTCCTTCATGTATAAGCACAGCTTATCTTCCACTATATGTGTGCTTTTGTGTTTGGACATAAGCTGATGCAAATGGTAGGTGGTGTAAAGCTAATGCAAATCTAAAAAGTACCTATTGTTTGTCCCTGGACATCCTCATTAATGCTCAAATCCAGAATGCAGCCCTATCTAGGGCAACATTTAATTGCAGTCTTTAGTAGAAGCATGCATTTCAGATCCCTTCCTTTAAATTACAATTCCAAGGCATATGTTTAATATTAGGAGGTTTCTTTCCTGAACGAGAGCCCAGAAGATTAGCTGAATGTTTTTTCTAAAGGCTTAAAAGTAAAAATTCCCTGTGTCAGAACAGTTGCGTGAGCAAAGATCTGAGGGAGCCTTTTGTAACTTCAATGATGCTCGACTGGAGTAAAAGCAGTAAGGTCCAACATATTGTCCTCTCTGAAACAGAACGGCCCTCAACAGAAGTAAGAGTTTTGGCTGCTAAACAAAATTGGGATGGAATCCAGGACTGGACCTGCAAAGAAGCTCAATTCAGACAAAGGAAAATTTTAGAGCTATGCAGCATTAAAACAAGGAAGATGTCATAGAAGAGCTGTGGATCCTACAGCATTGCAGAAAGCTCTTTCCTGAATTAGGCTATTTGTATTTTGAATTTTAAGTTTGTATTTTTTCTTGAGCATGGCACATCATATTGATTCATACCTACTGGTGCTCACAAAATATTGGTTACAAAATGGGGGAAGAGGAAAGATGCCTTCAGCACAGGTCTAGCTTAACTGGCACAGACTGAAGCAATGTCTTCCACTCATGGACAAAGGGCCCAAGAGGCAGTTCAGTCAGCTCTACCCAGTCAAGAAATGTGCTGCTCTTTCAGTGCTCCTTTTCCAATATTTGCTTGCCCAAGACTAATGATGAAGAGTCCTTCAGATGCAGAGCTACATGAGCCAGAAGTGCCTAAGTCTACTCTGCTGGCAACCAGGGGGCACAGCACCGCCGTGATACTGAGCAAAGCCAGCAAATTCTGACATCCAAATCTGCCAGCAAGGAATTTGCCTGCCTGGGCTGGGCAGCCAGAGCAGCAAGTACAACTGCAAGTACTGCAGTGCATGGCTTCACCATCCCCAGAGGGACGTCTGAACTAGGCTTTCTACTCATCTCTTTGCTCCTGCCCAAGAAAGGATTTGAGAACACTTGGTGTGATACCTTATTCCTGTCCATCTCTGATTTCGACAGAGCTGCACACCAGCAATTAAAGGAAAATAAGATCCTAGATTTGCATCATCCTTAATTTTCTCTTTCTTCTCCTTATTCTGCTGACACCAACAGGGAACAGTGAAGAGCACTGATCATGATGATTTTCCTGATACATCCAGAGCCACAGTCTGAGGCCCAAAAAGTAAGGGTGAGCAGAGGGTGTTAGCTAAGAAGTGTAGCAGATCTTTAGCATAGAAAAAAGCTAGAAAAATGGAGACAAAGATGCAAGGCAAATGTACCCAGACTGAAGTGAGGAGGATAAGGCCTCTTGGAAGGTGGGTGCACATCTGTCCAGAATCTAAAATAACATGCCACATTCTGCAGCTGTCACACACCCACCCTGAATAAAAGGGTTCATTAGGAAACTGAACTGGCAAGTGCTGTCAGGCTAAAGCATATTGAGGAGAGCCACTCTGATCTGAGTCACAGTAGAATTAGTACATATTTGACATTTGTGTGTATAGCTTCCCTGTTACGGAGAAGATTTCCTGACTTCAGTATCACACGTGTATTTGAACTGGGCCACCTCTGACTTGGAAAGTACAAAATCTTTCTGAGTTTGTGCTGCCAGCTGCAAATTTTTGTTTGTTTGGTTGGTCTTGGTTTTTAGTTTTTTTTTGTTTGCTTGTTTTGTTGTTGTTGTTGTTGTTGTTGTTGTTGTTGTTTCTTTGTTTGTTTCTGGACATTCAAAAGTGCACCTAAGAGTTATACACTAAACAGGTAGAAGGTTGCAAAGGCAGCTGCAAAAATTAATGTGCCACTTCAGTTGCTTCCAGTGAATACTAAGCCAAGGTGAGCAATTAGAAATACATAGTACCTAATCACATCAACTTTGTTTTTGTAAAAGGGTGATCCTTGTCTGGGTTCAAATGAAAACATGCATGTGAAAGGTTTGTATCCAATCACAGACTACACAATCTGACATATTTCTAGTCAATGTGAAGCAACCCAGCTGGAACACTGAGGCTCTGAATGTTCCCAAATATGCAGGGAGACAGGATTATTAATAAATGCATTAGCAATAAGCTTGGCTCAGTTCAAGATATTATATTTCAAAATAGACTTAGGGGTTTTTTTTGTGGTTTAAAACTGACTGAAGTGAGATGGTTGTGATTTATGTAATGCTAACTGACATATAATATTTTTTATAGATTGCACTCCTGCATTTGTATGTAGTTAGAAACAAAGATGTCCCATTATTTTCAAGATGGAAATAGTTCAATGTCAGAGTTATATTCCTGGAATTTCATCTTGACCTTTCACGATGCTTTACTGGTTTAAACATTTTATCAGAGGTTTCTGACCTCTGATATCTACAGTTTCTTATCCTCCATGTCTGCTGTCTTTGTCATTTTTTGGAGCAGTTGCAGACTCCGAAAAATCTATGATAAAATGTTCAAGACTGTTTCATTCTCTTGGACACAGAACATCTAACCCTATATTATCAGTCAACATTTTTTCTTTGGTTCTTTTTGTCTGGACTGCAGAAAGAAAAATGGGTGTGTCTAGTTCATTATATGAAATCACTGGTAAACAATATTGAGTTTTTTCCATCCCTTAGCAAAATAGCAAACAAATAAGATAAAAAATTTTGAACCCTAGTGTATGCTGAAGCAATGCTATGATATTTTTGTGGTCATATTTTTCAATGAGATAGGACAAAAATCCTGATCTTTGAAACGAGAGGTTGCATCAAAACTTTTCCAGCCAAGTGACTAGGTTTGAGCAACAAAAGAAAAAATGCAGCAGGCTGTATGTCCCAAGACCTCAAAGTGCCTCACTGCATCTCACACCCTTGTCCAGGCTCCAGCCAGGAGTGAGTCTTCAAGTGCCATCACCCTTGCTGGTTCTGCAGCAGCCTGTGTCAGGCAGAGCAGCCTGCCCTACAGCAAATGTCCCTCGTGAGCTGGAGCCACAGAAGGAGGCATTCAGGAGTTATAGCCTTCTTTCCTGATGCCTCTCCTGACAGACCAGTTAACTAAACTTCTAGTTTGAAAGTAAGACTCTTCCTGTTTGACAGTGTGACAGAACTGTATGTTATTAGGTATTGACAACAGATTATTTCAATGGCCTTTTCTGGGGATGCACCGTTCAGGTTAAAATAAAAAAGAAACTTTTGAATTTTCTGGCATGAGAGCCATTAATATCACATGAGATAAAGTGTTACAGGATATATTCCAGTAAAAAGCTTTCTCTTCTGAAACCTATGAACTAGTGAAAAAGAAATAAATTTATTTTCTGTGGAGGAATCACCTGCAGAAGTGATGAGTCATCAGATCAAGTTTGATGCACCACTTCTTTGTTTTTTGGACTCAGTGATCTCAGAGGTCTTTTCTAACTTAAATGAGTCTGTAATCCTGTGATTTGTTGGACCAGTTGCTGAAATTCTTGTGCCCCATCATCTGCTACTGGTGACAAATCCATGATAAGCTGTCAGATATTTGGGAAATAGGTGGAACTCAGAATGAAGTCGTTCACACCTGCAGATTTTTAAAGCCAGTCTTACTGATGTTGGTCAGTCTAGGGAGTACAAATGTAAAGGGAAGGAGGAGATTCCTTGTTATGTGGGTGTTTTAAAAAGATTTTTGCTTGACTTAAGCAAAATGAAAACTTAGATTAGTAGAATCAGAAACAAAATTATTTTCATTAAATGAAGCATTTTCTTATGAGTTTTCATACTTTTTAGTAACATAAAATATCAAAATACAATGTATTATCCTTTGTAATAATTTAAAGAACATCATGTGAAATGTTTGATCCACAAGCAGTCTCTCAGGTGAATTTAATGCAGATGGAACAGCTTCAAGAAACAGGAGCATTTTTTTTTCCCCAGCAAAAAGACCATTAGATACAATATATTCCCCTCTTCCAAATTAATTATCCACCCAGGGTCCAATCAGTAACACAGACTCAAGCTGAGTGCTTGTTAGAGCCTGTGGGACCCTTGCCAGAGCTGGGATTCCAAGGCTGATCCCTCAGGGAATTATTGTAACAATGGTGCTGTGCTGAAAGACTTTTGAAGGACAAAAAAAACCAAAAAAAAAAACAACCATGGGAAACCCTCCAGGTACTTCTTGTAATTAGATACTAATTCAGTATCATTTTAAAAAGCAACGATATAATTACCATCATTGTTTCATTTGGAATGCTGAAAAAAGGCCAAAACATCCTGGTTTTCAGCAAGCTCCCTGAGTGTGCTGAGGAATGTGCAAAACCTACTTAGCTATCTGGCTGGACGATGGCAGTGTCTTCTGCTGGTCACAGAGGTGGAAAAAACATGTCCAATGGACAGTTCAGTCCCATGCAGACTAACCATGTGTCCCAGCCATGCTGATTGTTCTGCCCATGACTCCACCTCACCCTTTCCTGAATTTCTAACACACCAAATGGTTTTCAGTCTTTGGAAAAGTTTGAGATCTGGCACAGGTAGTGGTAACTGTAGTGAAATGACTGCCCTCAACACCTGTTCCACAAATAACAAGCGTGTCTGATTTCCCTTCCTGAATCACTGATACTCTGACCTGGACTTCCATACAGGTGCAAAGTTGTTTTGAGAAACAATTTGCATCAGAGTACATGAAATTCATGTTAAATAGCATTTATTTTTATTTAACATATGCATTACATACTAAGCATATGCTGATGAATGATTTCTGGGCTTGTCAGTATCTGTCACTAGAATTACATTATCGTGGAGCCAAAGCAGTGAGGAGAAGATCAGTCTGCTGAAATGATGTGCAGCTCATCAGCTCTCATTATTCTCATTAGTTCTCATTTGCAGCAGCATGAACTTCTGGCCCACAGAAGGAGCTGCTCTCTAGTTCCACTAGGCAGTATCAGTTGTTTGGTTTGGTTAAGAGAGTCCCTTTAGGGAAGTTTCCCAATCACTCCAACACATGGAGTTTCAGATTACTGACTGGTCTCAGGGCACAAAAAATACATTCCTTTATGGTTAAACTAAACCAGAGAACATCACTGAGCAGCCTGTTGACTGTATTCCCATTGCTAATGGACATACAGCACAAACCAGATCAGAGCTACTCTGAAATAAAACTCCTGAAACACATCTGTGGTGAATGTCGTCTCTACAGGACTGCTCATGTTGTGCTCTAGAAGTTGCTCACTTACTAGGTACACAGATGTCAGATTCACTGGTGTACATTAGGTTGTTACCTGTGAATGTGTGGTGTTCTGCACTTCTGTCCATCACGGTGTCAAGAGTTCACATTGTATCCACACAGGATGACTGTAGGATGATCATTCTTGATATGACTATATTTATGATCATTCTTGATATGCTATATTTATGATCATTCTTGATATGCTATATTTTTTTCCTAGGAAGATTCTTTATTTGTTCCCTTTGTCTCAATGACCTTGCAACATGACAGGTATGCTCAGCTCCTACCACCTCAGACTTTTGCTCTGGGTGGCTTTACCTACTCTTTTGGCTCTGAATTCACTTACAGATTGCGTTCAATAACAGCTTAAAGATAACAACTGGACAATAAAAGCAAGTGAACCTGCCAGTGGATTAACAAAAAATACAAAAACACTATATAGAAAATTCCACCATCTCTTCACTTCAGGCAATCACTTCTCAACTATCCTCAAACTGTTGACAGACTTTTCTGCTGTATTTGGTTATACAAAATGTGCCCAGCAGCCAGTTATCTCCTTTTACCTCCTGGGAACCAGAACATTTTTTTCTTTTAGCAAAGGTTTTGTTAGGATATAGCCCGATCTTCCCTAGTAGCTGAAGATATATATATATATATATCTCCTTCCCAAAAGCACAGCAAAGAGAGCACCCTTGTCTGTCATCAATGACTTGAAAGTGCCAAATGTTCTCCTAAGCTAGCACTTGCTTTTTGCTAAGCCATGCAGAGTTGTGTTAGAGAGTGTTCTGTGTAATCCATGACTTAACGACATGGAGCCTTGGCTTTTAAATTAGGACCTTGTTATTACAGTCCTATTGTTAGCCACACGTGGCAGTATTAGAGAGAAACTATTGTGTATTCTGACTTTGTTAGGAGCTCTAAACCCTGCCTTTGATTCCGTGTGGTGATAAAAAGTATACAAAAGCTTGAAATACAAATACATTAATCTATATATTGCTCAGAGGATTTAACAGCTTTTGTAGGTCCTGGAAAATAAGACAGGTTGACTTACGTGCTGCAGTCATTATTGCCTTAGTTTAAGATGGTTCAGAGGAAGATGCACTGAGGTAAAAAAAGATGCTATTTTCACTCAGTAGTTTATGTTAAAGGTTAAATTTCAACAGCCTAATCTTGTGGAGATTGATAGTTTTATCAGATTGTTACAAATATTTTAGAACAAAACCACACTTTCACTACAAACAAAATAAGCGGCTACTGGATCTTCTTTTCATCACCAAAACAAACAAGCAAACAAAATTTTACAAAAAGCAAAATTTTACATCTGGGAAGTGATCTGGAATGAAATGGCAAACACAGAGTGGTTAAGCCTGTAATTTCATATATTTTCTTACTTTATACTAAATGTTGTTTGATATATAGTACTATGGAGGCTTGATTTACACCTAGAGTTAGGAATGTGTTCACATGCTACTGTTCTTTATGTATGGCTTTTGGCCCTGGCAAAAAGCATCTGTTTCACATGGCAGAAAATTGGAATCAAATTGACTTGGTTTAAATTAGTTCATTATGTGCTAAGTAGTGGTTTGGAGCTGTGGGTGTCATTGAAGTGTTTTTCTTGTCTATAGAAAACTAGGAAATTACCTAAAGTAAAGGTGGAAAATATTAACTAGTGCCAACAGCACTTGAAAAGAATCGCTGGAGGTGTCAGGTCTTCACTACATGAATCATGTCAGATTAGTAGCTGCCTTTCCTGAAGTCCACCTGTAAAGGAGGGGTTTTGATGAGAAATAGATTTTAAAAATATGTGAAAGATAAATGAGAATATGAGTTTCACTTCATGTAACCACAAGATTTAACAAACACCGTTAGGTCCACAGCAAATTGTAACTGAATCCCACTAATTTCTTGGGACTCATGAAGAAATGCAAGTATAAAGGACATTCCTGAAGGAAATACTATTGTAATCAGCATTTCAGTAGTTCTGCTAAAAAGTGTTTTGCTCTTACACGGGATACATGGTTTTTAATGAAAATCTGCTTTTACAAAAAGTGCACTTCAGTGGTTTGAGTGGGAGCTCAGAGGTTTTCTGATAGTCTGCTTTCATGCCATACCATCTAGGAGGCATGGAGAAGTGGTGACTGTGGCTTTCCAAGGAGCCAGAAAATCTAATTGTGAGCGATCTCACAGCATGAACACCAAGTCTCTGATCTCTGACCACTAAGAAGTCATGCATCAGGACATTTCCAGACACTGAAAACTCACCCTAAGCAAGTGAGCCAGCTGGCTAGCTGAGTGATGTGCTGAAAAACATGTGTTGTCTCACTGATGAAGGAAAATAAAACCAAATCCAAGTTTAAAGATTGAGGCATCTATCTTTCTTTTCTAATTTTCACCTTAAAACATTTCAGGCTGAAGCTAATAAATGTTATCCACAGAAAAACAGGGCTATTGAGCAGCAACCCTTTGTCCAGGCCACTGTTCCTCTTCAGAAGAGACTGCAAAGCAATTACCAGCTTTTGGGTTGGTACTGATTTCTTCTCTCTCTCAAAGCTGTTACTTCATCGTACACAAGCGCCACTATTTATTTATGTCCTCAGACACACCAACCATGACTCTCATCAGCTCTCTGCTCCCTTTCTGAACACCCTCTCTGCTAATTCTCTGCTGCCAAAGCCCTCAAGTCTCTGGATACAACTTTGGTCCCTCCTCTACTTTAGTTCTACTCCCACCTACCCAAAAAAACCCAAAAATATATTTGGCATCAACAGGAAGGATCCTAATGGCAGAGGACATTGTTTTGCCATCTAATAAAAGCTTGTAGTGTTGCATGCAGGGCCTGTCTCTGAAGCATGAGAGGGGTGTAATGTATTTGGAAAGCACACACGAGGGAAACCAAAATGCTTAGGTTGGCAGAGCAGCAGTCTTAGCAGAAGGCTTAGGAGGGTTGCGACTCTGGTGCAGAAAGAAGAGAGCTGACACGTCTACAAAATCATAAAGGTAGTGAATAACTTGGATGTGAGGATCCTGTCCAGTCAATCTCACATTGCTAGAGCTAGAGGACACTCCATGACATTCATGGATCGCCCTATGTCAGATGAAAAGGTATTCATTTACAGAGCACACAGTGAACTTCTGGAACTTGCTGCCAGAGGAGGGTGAGAAGGCAGGTAGGACCAGCAAGGCCTCAAACAAAAATAGGAGAAATTTGTGTGCAATAATTGTAATCTATATGTGAACACTAAGAAGACAAGGCAGAAATATAGCCTATCTCATCCCTTGGTGATGCTGGGAAAGAAGAAGAGGAATGGCTCCAAAGTGTCCAGGCTCACAAACTCTTCTCCAAAATAGGACCTGCCCCTGTGGATAAACATCTTGAAAATTGTCCTGAAGCTGTACACAGGTTACCAGCATTTAGCAGAATCCTTGACATGTTTCATCTGTAACAGAGGCTGCAACACAGAAATCAATAGCAAAGGCTAGAGTTTTCTAGGACATAGGTGGAAATGATTCCTTTTTCCTGGAATTATTTCCCTTTTCAAAATTGTGGCAAGTGTTCTTGTTATGCAGTGTCTCTGAAGGAGAACTGTTGTTCTGCTCCTATGGAAACATGGCTTTGGTCATACCCCAAAGATACCATTGGTGTCATCATTGTCACTGTACCTCTACATATCTCCTGATAGTAAAACACATTGAATTCAGCTAATTTATTTTTTAATCTTGGATATTAAATATTTAACTTTTTTTCCCCCTGGTTTTAGAAAGAGCTACTGCAACCTTTCAGCCTCTTACTGCAATAGGGAAAAAAAATAAAGCTTGCTAATGTTTCCCATCCTCAGATACCTGACAATCTTTAATCCTTACTTATCATGGACACAGGATTCAGAAAAGAATATATAAATAAGATATGAATTCTGCTTTTTCTAATATGTGTACATTTTTTTACATACATGGATTTGAAATTTGAATCATTTGAAATTTGAGTAGTAGTGGGACTGTGATACCGAAAGAGAAAAGATTTGGTGGCATTCAAAATTTGCTGTTCACACAACTTTAACTATGCCCAGTTGTGATTGACATCCTTATGTTGGCAATAAGGTGTTTCTAATTGGAAAACAGTCTTTGACTTTCCCTCTTACACTGGATCCCTGACTCTTGAACTGACTGACATACATGTAAGACCAGATCACAGATCACTTAGCTCCATATGCATTTTAGAGGTCCTATATTCCAGTTTGTAAACATTGTAAAATGTCAGACCCATTTATCCCACCTCCCCCTCCTTTTTTTTTTCCCCTAACAGATTGGATTACTGCAGCATAGTCTGCAATAACTGGTATGGTTTACATTTAGCACTATGCCTTCTTTCCTTCTTCATGTTTATGGCATTGCTTCTGCTCTTAAACAGCAAAGCACACTATCCTTAGACCAGGCCTGTGTTCTAATCTCAAAGTGGAATTTCTAGAGACAGTACTGTCTGCAGCAACAGGTCTCCTCATGTGCATTAGGATACCTCTGAAAGTCCAGTCAGTAGGGCTGTGGGCTTACTGAGGGCATGCATATGTCAGTGTGACCACGTGGGCTTATTCTTTAATAAGCAGCAGCAAGCCTATCAGTAATAATGGAAGTGTTCAAGCAAGGACACGAATTAAGAAAACTCTTACATTCCTAAACGTTTGCAGCCAGTACTGGCGGAGACTGAGGTTCACAGATCTGCTGTGGGTGCACACCTGAGGTCACATCTATATCTCATCCCTAGCCCCGCATCCACAGACTGCCTATGCAGCTCCCCTGCTCTCTAGGTGGAAAACCAGCGATCTACAGATACTCCAGAGAGACACAGAAGATGCTGAACTATTATACAGTTATTATACAGTTATTATACAGTTGCTAGTGCCAAGGACAGGACTAAGGGTTTGGAGAGCTGAAGGTCTGTGAGATAGGCATAGGTGCATAGGAGAAGGGACACACACATGTACAAGCCCTTCATAAAATACTTCTTGTCCTAAAGTTTATGGTTTGAGAAAAATGATGGCAAAATCTTGGTGTTATTTTGTTTCTAGCAGAGATGCCTTGTGAAATCTATTTTTCAAAATGATGGACAGCATCTGAGATTTTCTGTATGAAAACAGTTTAGAGGAGCAGACCTTCAGGTATTTTCAAGGCAACTGAGCAAAGGTTAATTTCATTAAGTCTCTGGGATGGGTGCATGTCATAAGTCCTACTTCTATGTACTTTTTGGGATCCTGGAAACTTTGTCAACAGCAAATCAAAGACCTTGCCACAGATTTTAAATACATGTATAAACTCTCAGTTTCAGCATGGTTTCTCCTTGATGCCTTTCAGGATAAGCAGTAAACTAAATACCAACTATATAAAAATCATATTTTGTTGCCAGTTAACTTATTCTGTTTTCACTGGAAGAACATGGAAAGTTTGGAAGATATTTAACAAGGATTGAAAGCAGACCCTAGTAACTTGTAAATGGCCCTTAATACTGTGCTAGCCTTGATTTCCTAGCATCAGATGGCTGGACAACTGTAAGTAAAGTGCAGCTGAAGGATAATTGTTATAAGACACAATAAGGTCAACATAATTTAAATAGAGTAGCTTTTCCCATCCATTGAATAAGTGGAATGACATGGAAGTGATGTCCACAAGGAAGGGGAATTCAATCCTTTCTGACTCAGAGCACTATATATAAAACTCTTGTCCAAAAGCAGCTGATGTTTCAGCACTGAAGGTCGCTCCAGATACTAAAGAAATGTATTATTTAAAGAGACAGTGCAACAAGATAGATGTGAGAGGTTTGCATTTGTTTTGCTTGCAACACAAGCTTCTTACATGACCTAGAGAAATTTTTCTTTATGTTGTGTTTCAGAGTAACACTTCATGGCTTGCCTGGATTGAAGACAGCACTCACAAGCCAGGTGAGGTGCAGGAGCTGATGGGTTTGATTAGCTAACTGCTTTTGGCTCAATCAGCTGTACAATGGGAGAGACGTAACCCTGTCAACCATTGTGCCTCATTACTCAGAGCTCTGAATACATCCTCTACTTGGCTGCTCTGATGGTAGTAATGCAAAAATAAGCAAGTCAAACTAAAGTAATTTGTACTAGTTTTTTTTTGGTTTTTTTGCTTACATGTTGTGTCTGTGTGAACCACTGGATCCTGCCCACTTCCCTACTTTAGCTGGGACCTGTGTATGGGACAGTGGCAGCTGCATTAGGCTGAAAAAACAAACTCTGGGAAGATGTAAGGATCTCCATTCCAATTGCAATTGTGTGTCGAAACACCTTGGGACATAATGATATTAAAAATAGGAGTATGAGCAGCGTAAGAACTGCAGGAGCTAAGCTAGGTACCTACCTCCCAATACCTTTTCTCACAAGAGTAGGGATGAGGCAGTTTGAAGGAATACAAAAGTTTACTGACGAATTTTGTTTCACTCCCAAAACACTAAACTGAGAAACAGCAACTTAGAACAGAGCCACATAATTTGAGCAATAAATTAAAAAATTAACATTAACCCCAACAAGGGAGCAAAAAGATTTTTGGAGATTTATGCAACAATTTCCTCTTTTAGATTAGGAGGCTGTACTTTCACTTGATAGTTTACCTTGTGGCACATTATGAAAACAGCCTTATTTCCTGTTTGGTAAGCAAACACAAAAAACAAAATATGGCCTTTGGGGGCTGAACTGTGTTATTCTGAGTGCAAAGGTTTGTCAAAGAAGATGGAAGAGCAGTCTTCAGCTTCATGGATTTCTTCCTTGCTAGCAGCTGGTCAGTCACAGGTGCCAGCAAAAACCCCATCAACCACTGAAATGTACTGGGAAGGGCTTTGGTTTTTTATCACCACATTCAGAGAGTTCCTAATTTGCTCTGGTTTAAAGTGCTCCTTGTGCATACAGTGAAAATAAAAAGAGCTACAGAAGGAACATAAAAAAAATACAGAAGAACTTATTTGCAAATACAACAGCTAAGGGAACAGTTGTGCAACATTTGTGCACAAAAGATAGTGTCTGGGGTAAAATTTGATTGTCATTTCAGTTTCTAGCCATTCTACCCCTCTACAAATAGAGTTGTAGCATCTCTGTCCTCTGGTATGTACCAGTGGAGCACATGGAGAGCTGAAAAAAAAGCTTTTTTAGAGGGTATGGGAGAGTGCCTGGACACTTGGGAAAACCATAGGATAAATAGTTGATCAGTCTCATTACTTCTAGGGGACATCCACTAACCTTTGTGATGCCAGCACCTTACCACAGAATCTTCCTGGAAACTGTAGCCCTAGCGGGCACTTGGTTCTCACAGTAACACCAGGAGGCCAAGAGAGCAGCCCCCAGGCATCTGAGGTACTGCTGGGAAATGTCTCCAGCAGGAGACAGAAAATCACATTTGGAGGTAATGTGCTTCTCCTGTCTCAGTAAAGAGCATCAGGCTATAGTCACAAATAACCGATATCAGACAGTGTCATTTTTGGGGCTGGATAATAGCCACAGGCCAGAGGGAAGCAGAGATTTCACTGTGGTGTCATATATGGGGGAGTTTGTTTTCCATTACGTTTGTTTTTACAACCTAAATGACATTTGCTGTGCCAGGAACCTAATAATTTGGAAGCTCAGTTTTCATCAGTTTAAAGTCTAAAAGGATATAGTTTTTTGTAGGGTAGGGGACAGTAATGAAATTTTTGAAGGAAGAAGGCACATTGCAAAGTAAACAGTTAAAATTACAGAAAAGAGAAAACAACATGAGTTCTGGTATCCCTGACAAATCTGCTCTCACCCTGTGTCCCATTTCAAGTTTGCACACTGTACTTCTTCAATGCTGATACAAGCTTTGGTGGACATAGTAGGTGACACAAAGAATAAATATCCTTTTGAAAAAAGGATATTTTTTTCCTGGCCACATCTGTGTTTCCAGATAGCATTAACAGAGTACCAATATGAAACAAGTTATTTCAATTATCTAGCTCTTACAGCAGAAATATCTTTTTTTGAAGAGAGATATTGTGTGAGGCAGTGCATGGAAAGCACAGAAGTTGTCCATGGTGATGAAATTTTCATCTCTTTACTGAACAAGACTTGTGGCATTATGTTTTAGATGGTATTCCACAACATTTTTTTTCTAATAACCCCTGATTTTGCCAACATTCAGCAGTTTCATCTGTGCTTGTACCTAAGTGTTTGTAGGTTTCAGTTCTATGTTCCTTTAAGGCTCTTCATAGTTGTCTGTGCCTTTTTTTCCCCCCCATTTACTGTAGTACAGTAAAGCATGGAACAAGTAGTGGTTTCTGGAGTTATATTTTTTTCAAATGCATTCTAACTTCTCCAGACTTGTCAGATTCAAGGAAGGAATGAGAGACGAGTGCAAAGTGAGGGCAGGGAGATGAAAATAATGTAGCCTTAGGAAATCCAAGGCTTTGTTCCAGATCTATGTAGTAAGATGGACAATATGAAGTGGAAGATGAAGATCCATCTAGAAGTCTGAGTGACAAATGACATAGATATATCTCCCATATATGATATGGGAGTATCATATATGTATATATCAGATATATGTGTACAGTGTTCTCAGATCCTTTCAGGAGAACAAGATCCTTCTATTACTTGGCTGCTTATCTGCTATTTTCTGCGTGGCAGTGGATAAGATCTTGCTGATGCTTGTGAGAATGACTGAATTCAACCTTAGGCAGAAGATTGCAATGGTATAGATAATCTGGTCCCTAATGTAAGCTTGGTGGCCTCAGCTAATTCAATTTATGGGCTGCTTTTCTTATCGTAGAAATCCTAGGAGAAACTTGCATTCACCAGCAGCTTGATCTACAAAAGGTGCTAAGGTTTTCCAGCTATGATTAATTTCACGTAAAGTTGTGGGTGCTTGCACCTCTGAAACTCAAGCCTTACATATGATGCATGAAGAATCTGCCACATTCAGTTTCTCATTATCCAGGGGCATAAAAGTGATTGAAGGAGGGGAGAAAAAACAACAACCCTAAACTTCATAAACATTCATTAAAGTCCATCATCAGTATCTAAGCAGCATGATAGCATAAGGATATGTCAGTTGTCACTTTGTAGCATGCAACTTTTATTCCCAAATCACCCCAGTAACCTAAATAAGAAAGGCAAAATGCACAAAGAATACGGCCATCTGGAATACATAATGTGGAAAGATCTGCAATGCATTATATGGTCTGGAAAGTGGCTGGTCGAATTCCAGAGAGCTAAGATAGACTTCAAAGTCTGGCCGCACATCAGTGAAACTGCTGATCAGCTCAGATATTTAAAGTGGGTGTAGATGAATGAATTTATTACATTTTTTTATCTGTTGCATTCATATGGGAAAACATGTCTGTGGACAGGTTCTCCACTGATTTCATGTTCAGTTCTTCTAGTTGAACTGTATAATATATTTTCATAATTTTACCTCATATTGCAGTTTTAAAAAAAGGAGTATTTTCACATAATTTATAATACCATTGTACAAGACAGGAAAAAAACCCCAAAGCTCAAATAATAGTAAACAATTATGGTACTCAAGTACCTTAAAAAAAGGTTGGACAATTTTAATTTTAAAAAAAATGAAAGACGAATCAAGCTGGGTTTCCACCTTTGTTCTGTTTTTAACTAAACACAAAAACATCCACCATTTGGGATTTTTCATATTTTAATTGCAAACAGCTTCCTCCTAAATTAATTGATATGTCTGACTCTTATTTACCCAGACTTCCAGCTTCTCTACATTTGTTGGAGAAAGGGAAAGAAAGATGAACCCATACAGTTTATTGTTTTCATGTGCCAATCCTAAAGGTTCATGTATCAGACCTGGGATTGGATGTCTTCAAGTTGTATTTTACCAAGCCCATGGATAAAACAATGAATCTCCAAACTTTGTTCATCTCTAATGGCACAACTAGATTATTCTACTCTTCTTTTTTTTCTATTGAATATTGGTTTTGTTGCAATAGCTCATATAAAACACCCTTTACTAGGCTCTCCAAAAATAAAACTACTCAAACTAAGCGTAATCTTAGTATTTTACCTGTTATTTAGACACAGAATTTAACTATGAGTCATAAATAGATGATTTTTACTGTAAAATACCACAATTCTATTAATGACAGTTTTTTCATAAATTAGTTAGTTTCTGTTAACTTTTGTACAGAGTATCCTTCATTATGCAATTCAATTTCCTGTTTTTACAGTGCAAGTGTCAAGTAAACTGCTGGGAAAGCTGTTTTTAATTGACTTTCAATTAGGGTGTAATACATGCATAGGACTGGTTGCACGGAGAACTGCCCATGGGAAATGTGTTTACAACTGGGTTTTAAGGTTTTACCTTCTCTGGGCCTGTAACAAAATCCCAGTGTATTTCATGCAGCTTCCCATCCTTCAGCCAGGCTAGCTCTCACCCAGGAAAATGCAGCAAAATTCCTTCAAATACTGTCAATAGCTAGATCAGCACATACAGCACAGCAGAAATTGCGCTCCTTCTTAAAACTGTCTCCTCCCTTTCAGGAAGATAAGAATAATTCTCTCAAAGTTGTGATGACCTTGGAAGATAAATTATGCTCTCCACAATATTTTTCCAAGTCATTAATGGAGTCACTGAGGGAGGTGGATATTTTCTGTAAAATGGACATGGCTAAGGACTGATAATTGCAGTTAGAGTAGACTTCAAGCCACTGTGACTACAGATCACGCAATTATTTCAATGACCATCTCCCTGCCAGGGGACTTCCTCCAAAGTTCTCTGAAGCCTTTTCAGCAGTGCATTCTTCACCAAAGCTCAAAAGCTGAGGTTTGAGGTGATTTACCTCATTCTTGCCAACAGCTTTGAAATATACATAAGGGCTATCCCTATGGACATTTGACTCATCAGCTTCCTGTTTCTACTGAAACCCAGATGTAAGAAATAATCTACTATGGCTGGAGAAGAAAAAAGAAAAAAAAAAGTTGGCTGAGTATTTTAAAATCTTCACACACCACGGAAGTTTTGGTGTCATTTTCCTCATGTTTCATTCATACCTTTAAAAGAAGAGGAGAGGAAAACATGTACTTAATCAAAATCCCAGCCGCACTTCCTGATCCTATGTGTTTTGCAGATGGGAAGACTTAGAAGACAGATTGATTTTTAATCAATGTTAAATAAAGAAGAGCATCTGCTTCATGTAGTAAAAATGTACCCTAC
>VXBC01011529.1:416884-461442 GCA_013399945.1 Ploceus nigricollis
CCAGCTATAAAAAGGTATGAAAAACATGCTAAACTAAGAACAATAACATGAACCTGTGTGCAGTAATGTTCTAAAGAGTCTGAAGTATACTGTGTGTAGCTATTTTGGGAAGATGTTTGGAACTCATTCAAAAGATATGGCTGTTTAGATGAAAGTCAAGAGTCACTCCAGTTAATCATAATGGAATTTGACTTAAAGGCCTCTCCAGGCCTACCTTATAAATTGGACCACTGAGGGCTGTTTAGCAGAAGCATAAGCTAAAATCATACACCATTCTCAAAGGAGTGCTGGCAGGTTAAGAAAAAAGGTCTGAACAACTGTATCCCCACCCACCCCCCCAGAAAAATAAAATTCAGGGCCTTGTTTCAGAGTAGCAGTCTTTGTCTTCTGAGCATTTTCTGGCAGGCCAGGACTTTACTTTGGCAAGTGTGAACCCAGTTTAAGGGCAAAGACTCAACTTTCTTATCAGCTACCTGCTGCTTATTAAGAGCATACTCAGTCTTGTCTGTGCTTGCTGAAGCATGTCATTCCAGAGGTTCTAGAGTAACTTTTGGAGTCACTTTTAAGGATACAGGATCTGCTGAAGATCCTTTAGAGATCTTAAAGAAATCCAGATTACNAAGATAAATTATGCTCTCCACAATATTTTTCCAAGTCATTAATGGAGTCACTGAGGGAGGTGGATATTTTCTGTAAAATGGACATGGCTAAGGACTGATAATTGCAGTTAGAGTAGACTTCAAGCCACTGTGACTACAGATCACGCAATTATTTCAATGACCATCTCCCTGCCAGGGGACTTCCTCCAAAGTTCTCTGAAGCCTTTTCAGCAGTGCATTCTTCACCAAAGCTCAAAAGCTGAGGTTTGAGGTGATTTACCTCATTCTTGCCAACAGCTTTGAAATATACATAAGGGCTATCCCTATGGACATTTGACTCATCAGCTTCCTGTTTCTACTGAAACCCAGATGTAAGAAATAATCTACTATGGCTGGAGAAGAAAAAAGAAAAAAAAAAGTTGGCTGAGTATTTTAAAATCTTCACACACCACGGAAGTTTTGGTGTCATTTTCCTCATGTTTCATTCATACCTTTAAAAGAAGAGGAGAGGAAAACATGTACTTAATCAAAATCCCAGCCGCACTTCCTGATCCTATGTGTTTTGCAGATGGGAAGACTTAGAAGACAGATTGATTTTTAATCAATGTTAAATAAAGAAGAGCATCTGCTTCATGTAGTAAAAATGTACCCTACAGTCGCAGTCATCTGGCACAGCTGCTGCTGACATCACCGACTCAGTGACAGGGAAAGTGTGGTGGTAGCACAATGCACACCAAGGGTGGAGAAAATGGGTACCTGTGATAGAAAAACTCAATATTCAAGAGTTCATTTACCATGCCTGGGCACAAGATATTGGATGAAGGGAGTAATTTCTTTATGGTAGAAACAGAGCAAAAAACTCAACTGCTTAAATAGCTTACATTTCTAAAATGACTGCAGACAGGTTCTAAACCTTGTTGTTTGCTTGCAGTCTTACTGTCTTTTAAGCAAAGGAGTGCAAAACCAGAAATGGCTTGGGTAATTGGCTGAAACATTTTATTCCCTAGTACAACTTGCTATTTGCAAGTGAAGAAATTCCTATTTGAGGAGGAGGAGCTGGAGCTGTATCTGCCTTCAAGAAAGGCTAGTAGCTCTAAGTACACTGCCATGATCTGTTTCAGTTGTTTTCAAGCTTGAGAAAATAAAATTGCAAAAACCATAAAACCAAGGTGTTTTAAGAACCATGAATAGAAAACAAACATATTAGTTGATATAAACAATGTAGCAGTAACTTCAAGGCTAACTTTTTATTAAGTCATCCAGAAAAAATATGTGAAGTGTTATGTTTACAAACATATAGTTTCTCTTTTAGAATGAACCATCCACATAAAAGAAATGTTTCCTAGATAACTAGTTTCCAAGAAAAATAGTTTAACCAGCTATAAAAAGGTATGAAAAACATGCTAAACTAAGAACAATAACATGAACCTGTGTGCAGTAATGTTCTAAAGAGTCTGAAGTATACTGTGTGTAGCTATTTTGGGAAGATGTTTGGAACTCATTCAAAAGATATGGCTGTTTAGATGAAAGTCAAGAGTCACTCCAGTTAATCATAATGGAATTTGACTTAAAGGCCTCTCCAGGCCTACCTTATAAATTGGACCACTGAGGGCTGTTTAGCAGAAGCATANGCTCTGTAGTAGAGGCGAAAAAACAAACCGACCCTGCTTCTTCCTGGGGGGCAGAGTACTCCTACTCCCCTTTCCCAGAAGCTGCAGCTTCTAGCTCTTCCATAACATAGCTGTGGGTTTTAAATCAAATCCCTGTATTATAAAAATTAGGAGTGTGTAGGAGAAAAATGTCCATATATTAGAAACATATTAAGGCTAGCACTAGAAGAAGAAAGGGGGAACTTGAGAAAAGTGCTAAACAATTCATCTGAGTTTTCTTGGGTTATAAAGTCTTGCATGTCTTAAAATGGTCATATTTGGCAGCCAGTCAAGACCAGGTTTGCCAGTCACTGAAAGTTTACTGAAAGTCTGAAAGCAGGACACTTATCTGTTGAGTTTGGTTTTACATGCATGCCTTTCTCTTTCATCTTCTTGTCCTGCTTCATGTTTTTCCTAGGCTTGTTTAAATGTTCCAATTTTTAGAATGTCCTAATAATCCTTTGAAGCATTTAATTTCCTCTTTGCCAGTCTAAGCCAAAACACAGACTATATTCCATTTGACTGATGTTTGACCATGAGGATTTTTTGTATCTATGTTTGCACACACACACATACATATACACAATGCAGGCACACACATACAATACTTCAGAAACACACCAATCTGTTACAAATCTGAAAGCAATCTTCAGCCCAAATTCCTCAGGAGTTCATTCAGGGAGCTTTTTCAAGGGCAATAGAAGAATATCCCTTGTGTTCACAATTATTTAATGGAGAAACATCTAGATTGCTTTCAGAGCTCCATCCAGCAGAAGATTGTATGTGCCACTAGAAAACTAAACTTTTTCTGAGAAGCACTGGTGATGAAAAGCTTTACTTCTTTTGCCATGCAAACTATGCAATTTAGTATGTACTTCCCTTAGGAGGTGACATGGAAAAAAAGACCTAACTAAAGTCTTCTGATCTAATGCCCAAAATATATTGCATTTATTTGCTTTATATATTTTAATGAAAAAATGTCTTTTGAAAATGTTCACATTTAGACATAAAAGAACCCGAATAATTTAAAATAGTTACATTGTAAATGTCAGTTTTTCATAAATGAAGCAACAAATCACACAGAGCAGGAGGAGGGCAACATTGTCAAGAAGCTTTATAAAGCTGCACTCCAGCAGCAAACATTTTTTAAAAGCAAATCATTGAAGGGATAGTATATTTTTGTGGCTGCAGTTAATTTCTTCTCTCATTTGGCTGGTTTTGAGGAGGGTGTCAGAGCGCTTAGCTTGGTCTCCTGGCAGTCTTGCAATGACCGACCCCCCATGTGCTTCTCCACTCCCCCATCCAAGCGAGAGCTATGCAGTTTCCCCTTGTGCCTGCAGTCACACAGGAGGACAAGGGTCCAGAAGGGAAGGGAGAGTGTAGATCAATTAAATTCTCACAAGGTTTTCCAGGCTAGAACCTTTCTCCACAGTGTTTTCCTTTGTCGTTTGTTAGATAAACTAGAAAAAATTTGCAAAGCAATAGGGAGCTCATTCATACAGAACAAAACTGACAGATTCTATCTGTATATGGGTAGGTTTATGTAAAAAAAAAATTCTGATTGTCTGATACAAACCTGCATGTTCTCTAGAAACTTCCTTCTTTCCCTCTTGAGTAAAACAGTGACAAGTTTTGCTTTTTGATCGTTTCTGCTTTCCAGAAGGCTCTCCTGCAGCACAGTCAGTACATGACATGAGGCATATTAAGCCAAACAATATGCTGTTCCTTTCAAAAGAACCCCAGCCAGCAAGACACCTCTGATGGGTTTTCTTCATAGAGAGAGAAGACCACTACAATATAAGGGGGAAACACAAAAGGAGTACTTGTTCCAGATAACCTACACTAAGTCCCTGATGAGCTTTCCATCCTTCTTTCCTCAGGGAGACCCAGCTTGACTACAGACAAAGATAAATACTCAGTATAACACTAAATACTGAGAATACTGAGTATTACACATCTGCACTCTCTCAGGAAAACATTTTCATTGTGTTCCCTTCTAGTCCAAAAATTATTTGGCAGAAATCTTACTATTTTTTGTTTTGTGGTTTTTATCTACCTTATAAGTGATACAGGAAATAGAGAAGCCCAGACTCCAGACTAAATGAAGAGGATCAGTTAGCACATCTACATCTCTTTCTTCATGTCTCTGTTGCCTTTTGCCCAGCCTGGAAATGAAACTCAAGATAATTTTAGTAAGGAGGTAATATAAAAAAGGATCTTTGTTTAAAGGCCTTCAGGAAAAGTTAATGGAAAAATGTCCACAAATGCCCACCCCACCCAGGCGTGAGTACATTTTATAGGTTTCAGGAAATTGGCATGATGGATAAAAAGCACCAATCAGGAGGACAAGTGGTGATGCCATTACCCCCAGGTCAAGCCCCTTCTCTGGAGCCCCCCTTCAGCACTAGCTGCACTTTGTCCATGAGAATGTATCTCGAAGGGTTGTTCTCAGCCTTGGTTCCCAAGAAGAACCAAGATACCACAAAGCCTTGTACTCCCGGGGCTTGGAGCTCTGGAATTTATTTTGTCTTTCTGCTTAGTGAAAGGCCGTGGCTAAGTACTGGGAAAACTAGCCACTAATACAATAGGTAACAGAGCTACAAATATATGTTTGAAGACTACAGAGAACGTATAAAAGAAAAAAAGCAAAACCTAAACGGCATCAGTTGAGAATGCTCACTTTTGTCCTCAGAACTTCATGAAGATGTTACAGGATCCGAAGAGTGGACTTGGTGCCCAAGTACAACATCAGGTGCCTTCTGATCACCAGATCAAAACGTGAGAGTTATATATAGTTTTAGAGGAATTGCATAGAACTAAAAATATTTCTAAGACGTATAATTCTTTTATTAGAAGAACTGTGTGCAATTAATATTTTCAAGATATATTATTTATCATTGTCCTTATACTCTTCTGAAAATTACAATATAATGGAAAAAGTAAAAATTAGCAACATTTTAGCTGTAGCATTGCTTTCCACATGAAAGAACAAGAGAAAATTCA
Organism: Ploceus nigricollis; assembly: GCA_013399945.1. Classification (NCBI taxonomy): domain Eukaryota; kingdom Metazoa; phylum Chordata; class Aves; order Passeriformes; family Ploceidae; genus Ploceus; species Ploceus nigricollis. Next base: position 422,136 of record VXBC01011529.1, read on the forward strand.
GCTATTTAAGTATAATTTTGTATAGAAATTATAGAAATATAGAAACAGAACAATAAATGTTTTCAAAACATACCATCCTATATAAAATAGCAGAAATCACGTGCTGCCTCTGAAATTCTGTTCACTTTGTGCAAGCAAGAAAATTTATCAGCAAGAGATAGAGTATAAGGAAAAAGAGACTGATATAAAACAGAAAAAACTCTATAGGAGAAGACTTTTGTCACAAATATATCCCACAAGTAAACTGAACTTTTGAAAAGATATTACAAGCCCCATACTATTCATCACAGAGAGAAGAGCTGTTTAAAACAGCTGGCTTACAAAGACTAATGCCATTAACAAATATTTTCTCAATAAAACCTTAATTAAGCAAAGATTTCTCAAAGCCTATATTCCTTAAAAAATCCTACAACACAGTTCTAACACTTAATTTAATGCTTTCATAATTATTTCATAATTAACAGGTTAAACAGATTTTTAGTTTATCCATTTACTCCACCCCATTTGGACTCAACAAGTTTCTTTATAAAATGCTCACAGGTGCCGCACAGAGATTTGCTTTTTTTTGTAGTGCTTGCTTTAAATACAGTAGTTGCTGTATAAAACATTTCCCTTCTGAAATGAGAGGGTGTGGGGGTCAAGCATTTTCTTTTGTTTTATTTGTTTGTTTGTTTATTTTGTGAAACTAAGGATCTTGCTGGATATTTTTTTTGTTATAATATTGCCTCCTTCTGTGATGGTTAAGGGGTTAATATGTTGGCATAAGGTATTGATCAATGCACAAGGCTAAGACCGGACCTGAGCTCCTGCTTTGGTTGTGCTGGATGAAACAGACTCATACCATGCTTCAGTTATGATCCCTTTATTCCTTCAAAGACGTGTACAGCAGCTGAGCTTATCATGAGCTTGGAAAAAAACCCTAGATTTTATTGGCATATGAAACCTGGGAAACAGCAGGTCCTTGATTCAGGTCTCCACATATAAGTGTGCAGCCCTCCTCTCTAGGGACAAGAGGATGCAATGTTTTAAATTATATAAGTAATTCAACGTCTGTTTCTTACTGTAGTTGGTGAGCTGTCTCTATACTGAGAAAGGCCACTCTTCAGACAAAAGACTGATTAATTCTGGCTACAGGAACTTCAGAAATATAATAAAACCATAGTTTTGCAGTGAAATCACTCATTGTGTGAGTTGAATTTTGAAAAATTATGTACTTACCTACTGTATGGAAAAGCCAAAAAGAACTGCTTTGTGGATATTCAAATGTGTAAAATACATTTTTGTGACTTTAGCTTCTGTTCCCATGTATTTTTCTAAAAATCAATCCATTTAAAATTCATTCAGGATGATACAAAATGCATTAGCTTCTGTATGCTTGGGATTATGCTTTTAAAAATATATGTGTACATTTCTAACTGAGCTTCAGAATACATTGCTGTTCTTTAGCTGATATGAATTAAGCCTATCAAATTACTAAAGTCAATTTTTTACTGTATTTTTGTTTCAGATGAAATGACAAAAAATTACAAGAAAACAACATTCTTGTGAATTCTCTCATTGCTTGTCCCACTATGAGCAGCTAGTTATCACCAGATTTTTTATATGACTGCATGGAGTACCCCAACTGTAGAAGTCTAAATGTATCTATGGAAAAGCTGTGTCACATAGCTTGATAAGCTTATACTTGTAATTTTCAAGTGTTCATCTACAAAGCAAATTAATATTTTAGAAGCAGTTTGTGGGTTGCTTAAGGAATTTTTGTGTGCAAACATTGCCCAATGAAGAGAGTAAAAAAGAAATGTGCTTTCCAGCTAAATGTACCCAATAAAGTCTAAATGACGCAAAACACATCTGGCTTCAGGTTTTGCAATGCATTCCATAAATAAATTTTGATTAGTCACAGGTTTGCAAATCTACAAAGTAAAGTTGTGACCAGTATCTCTGTATGTGGAAAGCTACTTAGGGTGTTCAGCTGGAGATCTTACAATTTTGTATTTCACCAGCCTTGTGAACTTTTTTTGCAGTTGTATCTGAACTGCACTTTGAGTTTTGGCTTGCTCAACATAAAGGACAAAGCAAAATTCAAAGGTACAGGTTCTGTGTGGGTAGAAGCAAGAGAAAATGATCATGTGAACAAATAATGGCTTCACAGCCAAATTTGCATAGCACCACTCTTTTGTTTTTATTTGTCCTTTAATACATGAGAAATTTGGATTTCGAAACTCAAGCCCAAGCACTGGAATTAGAATTTAAAGCACGAGGTTTTAAAAACCATGTCACATGTTCAAAAGCTGCTCAGATCTGTATCACTGTAAGTAGCATTTTCATTTCATTGTCATAAGGAAACAATCTCAATCCAGTACTTTGCAATTGCTCCAAGATTGTCAGAAGAGATTTTGGCTCATATCTGGAAGTAAGGAGGCAATCCAGTAGAGAAGGGTAGAAAAAACTGTGTGGCCAGAGGGCAGACTTGAGAAAAGAGAAAGCAAGAAGAGGAAGATGCTTGGAAGTAGATCTCACTGTCAGTAAGTGAATATCCAGTCATCCCCTTCTGATGCTCAATAAACACAGTAAATATCATCAAAGCCAGAACTTCAACATGACTTTTCTTTTGCTAGAAGAAAGAGAAGGAAATTTGCCCATAATTAATTGTGCATTTGAGTGCAATGGAAATAAATAATCAGAGGAACTTGCTGGCATATAGAGTCTCCCAAAAGAGACAAAAAGCTATAGGAAGCATGGGAAACACAGGACCAAAGCCACCCTTGGTTTCATCCTTTACCTCATCTACTCTAATTAATCTCTCTGAATGATCTGGAAGAAATTATATGTGTAACCCATTTTGTGATATTTCAAACATGTCCCACATGTCATCCCTCAGTATCAGAGTACAGAAGTTTGTTTATGGGGAAAAGCAATAGCTGCAATTTCTGGTCTGACAAAGTCAGTATAATAACTATTTAGTGAGTTAGTGGGTTTCTGGTATTCTGGTTCTACTAATCACTTTTGTCCCATCAATTGAGATGTCTCATTTTACGACTTCGAAGATGCTCAGAACTATGCTACAAGGCAAATGGACTAAGAACAGTCAATAGACCTGCATTTTCATTTAAACAATACAAGTACAAATACAACTACTATTCATCCCAGCTAGAAATTTACCTTTTAAGTTATGAAAACCATCACTAAACTATGCTGTTATTTCCAGTGCTTGGGCACAACATAAAAAAGTTCTTGATTTATAAAAAGGTCAGATCCTCTCACAACTGGAAAACATCTGTTTTAGAATTTTGGTCAAACCAAACAGGCACTTCTGCAGTCTCTCACTGCACTAGCCAATATAATAATAATAATTTTTTAAAAGAATAGTGAGGCGCAACAGATGTCGAGCTCATATCTTTGGCTTTTCCAACGCTGCAGAAACAATCGGATGAAAAGACCCAGTCATAACATGTTTGAAATTGATTGAGGAGGCTGCAATTATTTTTCACAACCTAGTTGTATATCCAAGGCCATAAGCTCCTCTCCACATAAAATACACTGTGCCACAGGTTTTAAGTGGCAAAGAAGAGAGGTTGGATGGGAAGACAAGACAGGGCTCAGATCTGAAACAGTGGGAGAGACAGGGTGAAAGAGAAAACTGAAGAGCAAAAAGGAGAGGCAGGACTCTTCACGTGGGATGGCACTGTATTGTATAGGTATGCAAGTGAGTATAAGCATGACAGCTACTTGATGACTGGTTTAACAAGGCCAGTATAAGAGATGGGAGACACACCTGTCGCTCTGCAGAGCACACACACAGAAGAGCCAGTGGAGAGCCCATCCTTAAGACCAAACCACAGTCACTATGGGCACCTTTAGCATCATTTCAGATTCGTAGCCCCAGGTATGACAAGGGTGTTGATCCTGTGCTGTTCCAGCAAGAGTAGACCAGAAAGCCTGGATACTCCTGCCACAGATGGACAGAGTCACAAGGCAAGGGACTCAAAGCTTACAAGCCTCAGCAGACCTGCTCACTCCAGCAAAGACCTTTGAGAACCCTTCTTGAGAAGTTTCTTAACAACCTGGCTTTCTGACTGGGGGATCTGCATGGCCTCATCATAAGGACCCTGTTGTTCTGTAATCAGGTAATCAGGTCCAGGCTTGTGCAAAGTGGGTAGGTGTTCTGGAAATAAAAATCCAAATTCATCTCCCTGAGAGAGATGGGAGATAGAGACATTTCAGGAGTTAAACTGAAAATAGACTGTGTCCCAGGGCTCCCAACAAATATGGGTAAATGTTGATTTATTTTTGTTGATTTATTTTGTCTAATGTAACTTGTAATGAAGCATAAGAGTAAATGAGATGACATGTGCATGTTGCGTCAGGACCCTTGGTTCTCTGCTGCCCCACAATAACTGCTAAGCCAGGAGAGTCCTAGAAAGTACTTATCTGCCTGCTGGCATTTGTTACACATTCCCAGAAGCAGAATACAGGTCTCTGTAGCACTGTAGCTCTGTAGTTTGAACAATACAATGATGAGTGGCCAGGACATGCAGGGACAAGGCAGATATCTCCACAGTTAAGAAATTTTAAGTCGTCCCATGAGAGAGAAAAGTTTGGAAGGTCTGCCTGAGGCATGTATTTGGAGAACAGAAAACCTCAATGGGTTCTTGTACAATGCTGTGATCTTCCAACCAAAAGAACAAAGGATGTGTCTCAAAAGATTGTAGGGGACATGGCTATACCCTGATTAAACTACAGAAAAGTCTTGAATCCCATGGTTATATAGACACATAGACAGCTCTATTGTAATGTAGTCCTTAGAATGGAAGTATACTTGAAGTTCCAGGCGTTCGCTTTTTACAATGAGATATTAAATTTCTAATCCCTGCTTTCTTCTTCTGGCTCACAAATATGTGGGCTGCCTGCAGCCACTTTGCATTCATGGGAAGGTTTGACTAGATCTCCAGAGAAGTGTCTAGAGGATGTCTGAACTCTGCTCCTGGCAGAAGATGTTGTGATGAAAACCCAGAACTGGAAATGAAGAGACCCCATGCTGCCAGCAGCATGCTGGCCTGTGAGCTTAAGCAGTCTGCTTAAGATTTCAGATAAATGTTTCGAAATTTCAAAATGTCTCTTAGGAGGGTGTGAGGGAAAATTAGATTGCAGAGATGCAAAAGAGGCTGAAAGAACATGCAGCCTCTGTTCCACTGCTCTGCTGTCACAAACCCAAAGACAGGCCTAAGTATCATGTAAGAAAGAAGCAGTAAGAAATTCACAGGCTGAACCATGTCCTCTGGCTCAACACTTTATTCTGGGATGAAAACTTTTCTGGGCCTGGCTTATTTTCTTATTTTATTTATTTTATTTATTATTATTTTCTCGTCCTGGTCAGAGAGGCTGAGGAGCAGCCTTGTACAGCCACCTTATCCCATGAAACAATGGAGGGAAGTTTGAGAGTTTGGCTTTCCGTGACGTGTTTGTCACCTACAGACAGGACGATCTCATATCTTACTTGGGCAAACTGCCTATAACTCCTGATTTTTCTGTTCTAATTTCTCAAAGCAGTGCAGTTTCTGGACAGCAGTAACTGTGCTTTCTAAGTTGCAGAATCTATCTTCAGTATATTTTCCTACTTCACAGTTATTTTCCATAATTTAGTATCCTATGCATAAAGTAATCATTTCTTCAAAGATTTAACACTGGTATTGAAAAGAAGACAGTTAAATACATCCTGACAAAAACAAATAATGAAACAGTTTAGAAACATGATCATGTCTGTTTGCAAGACTGGGTTATTTAATTCATCCAGACTACTAATATTCAGATTTGCCATTTTCTTTTCCCAAGTTTTACTATGGATAAAGATTTTTCCTGTGATTAAATATTTCTTCTAATCCAGCAACCAATCTCTTGCTAGATAAGAACTATCCATTTACATAAAGTGACATGTGTTCTTGGCCTGCACCTGTCTGTCTACAATAAATAAAAATTTTAAAAATAAACATGTTGTTGTTTATAAAGAAGCCTGCCAGTACTTGCTAACTGGAAAGAAAAAACTCAGTCTGAAACATAGAACAGAGACAATATTGGTTAAAATTCTTGGAAGAGTTATTAGCTACCATACATATTTCTGTTTGCCTGGTGGCATGGTTTCTTGCAGTTAAAAGACATAAATGTAATAGTCTGCATTCAGCAAAGTCATAATTCTTTTCTCTCATTTTTCAGAAAAATTCTTAAGCAAATATATAGTTTTAAACCAAGTCCCACAGAAGTCAGTGTCTGCTACACCCAAGTTAACCCCATGCCAGTTTGGTTGGAGGAATCACCCTACTGAAGCTGAAGGATAGGACCAGATTTCACATGTTAGCAGCTATCTGAATCACCATGGTTGTGGTGGTGACAGTAGAAAAGCATTTGCTGATGTGTCATAGGAGTGCCAGAGGGATAGTCTGTGGTGTTGCAAACAGAAAGGTAACAAAAAACTTAGGAAAAAAAAATCAAACTAAAGGCTGATCTTGTCTAACATCCTGTCTCCAGCAGTGTCTGATGCCAGGTATTAAGGAAACAGGCACATTTCTCTTGACCACCTTCCTAATATCCAATGACAAGCAGTTCAAGTAATTCCTGGGTTTTATAAGCAGTAGCCTCCCATCAGATTTTTCTTCTCTGAATTTGTCCAATCTTTCTTGAAACCTTGCACACATATTATGCCCACTGCCCTGATGCCCTCCCTGTTGAGTACCCTGCAGAAGTATTTGTGTTTTGTTTTCTGCACTCATCTCATTTGATGTCCCCTGGTTCCTGCTACAGAGGAAATGATGAATGCTTTTTCCTTGTTATTTAATTTCCATTGCACTGATTGCCTTATTAGGAACTGCTAACAACAAAAGCCTCAATAGTCTTTCCCATAGATCTCTAGTTTAATTCTTTCTTCAGCAAAAGCATTTGACCACTCTTGTTGTTTTTCTCTTTGCCTTCTCCATTTCTTCTATGTCCTTAAGCGACTACACTGAACTCAAAGTGTGGGAGAACAAAGGTTGGGAGATTTTCTACTATGCTATTTTTTTTCTCAAATAATTCCAAGCACACAAATTATCATTTTAACCTATATAGAACAGTGGTTGAGGTTTTTTTCTGTGAAAACCAAGATCTTATTTCCATAGAGAAACAGCCCCACCAGAGCTGCTCAAAGTATACATTAACCTGGAACTTTTTTCACTGACATACAGTTTACCTACAATGAATTTCATCTGCCATTTTCTTACTTTATGTCTTAATTTTATGAGGCCTTTCTGTAGTTTTTTTTAATCAGGCTCTATTTCTACCTCCTAAATAACAGATAAAATCTGTTTCATTCCTTTTTCCAAATCTGAAACCCTTGTTGGCTCCATTGATGACCAGCTTCCACTGTAAAAAACTATTATTAGTTTCTGCAATCTAATTTTATCCCTTCTTTTAGTAATGCAAGGTTTATCCACCGTATCCTAAGACTGATTAGATTTATGAAGGATCTCTGCTGAGAGAGAGTCCTGCTGTCTGATACCAAGAAAAGAGCTGTGTATCCTCCTTGACACACTGCCCAAAAGCAATAGGGACCTGAAAAATTCCTTTGTCAGTAACTTGTGTTTGGCTCCAGTTATCACAACCTCATTAACAGCTTCACGGACATAGCAGTTTCATACCTCTTGTTCACTGCAATGATGGGAACACACCTGTGCTCTCTGTCTCTAATGAAAAATATTCCCTTCAATCTCAGATATATTAGGACATGCAGAAAATCCAGCAAGCGTATTCTTCATCACTTTGGGAGCTTTTCTTAGCTTTTTACAGATCTCTCAGGCTTCCCTGTGATCTGTCAGCCAAATTCCAGAAGTATCTCTGTCATCCACACTCCCTTTCCACCTTTAACCTCTTGCAATTGTAAATGTTCCTTAATGTGACACACAGCGTAGCTCCTGTTCCAAGTGCTTGGCATAATGACAGTACAGTTGTTTGTGCTCTCTCTGAGCTGTGTGAGTGCTCAAAGAATTTTTTACCTAGAAGGCAATTGCTTGAGGCAAATTTAGCATATTTGGGCAAGTGTCAACTAGAACAACTGTGTCCTCCCTCTCTAAATTCACAGGATTTGGGTTAGGGGAGAAAAAGTATGGGCACACTTCATTGTATTTTATAGCAGATATAGTTATCATATACCACCTGAAAACCAGAAGGAAACATTTTACACATTTTTATTCTAGCTTTCCTGAAGATATTGACAATTACAGTGAAGTTTGGGATAAAACGAGGGCAAAGGCACATGAGAGCTGAGAGTTAGGCCAGTCACTTCTCTGACACACAGGTCTGGTTTGAAATAAAATCACAATGACTTGCCAGTGTTCAGAAAGGGAAGTCAGAGGAACTCCAGCTGAAATTACTTAGAATTATGTTTAGCAATCACGGTAATACTAACACGATATGGACCCCTGCATAGTACCTAACCAAAAAATAAAAATTTCTGAAAGTCTTCCAGATAACATGAGACATGTCTCTATTGTTGTATTTCCTCTTCTTCTTTTTGCCTAAGTATTTTATTATTCTGTTGCAAAGTATTTGAAGTTCAACTTTGAGGGACAAGCATAGTGCCAGTAAAATGATCCCTATGATTCAATTTGCTCCCACAGCAGAAAATTAGAGTAGAAAAAATATTTCCTTTGTGGGAAAGTATCATTCATTTGCAGATATAAGAGAAAATTTCATCCTGCTTTCTTCCAGAAGAGCTTCCCCTTCTGTCATTGTTTTTGAGACCTCCACTCCTTAGGTCATGGTCATGTCTTTTAGTGTTTCTGTTTGCTACAAGTTGTCTGTCAGTAGAGCTTTTGCTACAAGTTGCCTGTCAAGAGAGTGAGAGATAAAACAAGAAATAGCTCTGCACTAGCTCTTCAGGTTACCAATTATGAAGGTCTCCCCTTCGCATTTTGGTGAATTATTTGGGAAATCTCCCTCTGAAATTAAAAAGTATCTTGGGACCAGCATACACCCTTAAAGTGAAATCATGCTGTTATTTTCCTCTGATACATGGCTGAAAACATGTATTTGGTTATTTTTCTAATACAACATGACAGGTCCCAGTAGGTCCCAGCTCAAAACCAGCATTTCCCCTCCACCCTATCCCATTTAACTGTAATGAAGCAACTGTTCAGACTAAGAGATGACAACAGGACACCTGTGAAAATACAAGATCATAAATACCATGATGTCATTGTAAATCTGCAGGAATTAAATAAACTTATGAAAATTGCAGTGTCTTTATTTCACACCATGTATCACCCTAAAGGTAATCCTGAGAGTGTGGGTGTTGAGACAGTAAGAAGCTCATCACCGAGTCCTGGAGAAGCCAAAACCTCTGCTTGTAGGGCTGAGTTGTGTCTCATTGCTGTGACCTCATATGGTCTCTGAAGCCCAGGTTTCCATTAAGTTCAGTAGACTTTTAATGTGGTCCCAAATGCACAGCCCAGTGTTTCATCTTGTATATATGCTACATTTCCCCTCTGATTCAGAGATTTCGTCAACCTGCAAATGGCTGCAGGCAGCTCTTAGGCCAAGACAGTCATGACTCCAGAGCCATGCCTTTTTCCTTCAGCCTTTGAACAACGGGCTCCAAACCCCAAAGCCAAGCTTTTTTTAGTCTGTGGGCTATTTTCTGCCCTGTAGAAATCACCTGGGAACCACGCTTAAGCTTTCTTCTCCTTGTGTGCCTCTGAAACCAAGGCTTTAAGCATTACAGCAGAAACTAGAGGCTTTCAGGGCTAGGATTTCAAAGGGCAAGAGCTGTGTTTGTGCACACAATATTAGAATGCACACTTCTTGCATGCTTAATCCCCCTCATGTGCAGGAGAAAAGGGTGGATTTGCTTTTGTAAGATAGCTGTGTCATGCCCCAGAACTCATTTGGCCAAGGCTGCCATCTACCATTTTGTGTGAGCCTGTAGTTTGCATCTGTCCATTTTGCTGACAGTGTCGGGTAATGTGTGGCTCCAAGAGGGATAAATTAGACTTTAATTTTTGACAGCTTGCCCCTGTGCCTTTTCTAGCCATCTGGGATGTTCCTGCTCTGGTGTTGCCCCTCTACTGGCTTCTGCCAAGCTTTGGGTGCTTTCAGCTGTGTCTGGTGAGGCTTCATTTCTCTTTGCCCACATGTAGCCTGGAAGGTGGCTCAATCTTTCCTCCCTTCCGCTTCAAAGACCCAAGGCTGAAGGAGCATATCAGGAGAAAACCTGCCCTGATAATAAGGATGGAATGCTTGATTTTCTGAAGGTATGGTTTGAATAAATTATGCCCTGCTTTGGGGCATTTTTTATCATGAGATTCATGCACGTGCTTCCACATACTACTCTCTGTTGAATAGATGAGCTCACAAAATAAATAATTAACATAAGAGGAGGAAAGTGGGAAACAGTATGCTCAAGTCATTGGTATTGCCTATCCTTGGGACATTTCAACTGACTTTGTGCCCTTTGTGGCTTTAAACAGTATAGTTTTCATGTAAATCTTTCTACTTCATTCTCCACAGAAGTATCCAAATGTCAGTTCATAAGTCCCCTGCTCTTCTCTCAGCAGACAGGTTATATGTCAGTCACAAAGTTTCTCATTCATTGTGCTGCCAGGGAGCTCTGAAAAAAGATTCCCAAACCCTATAAACCCTTTATAAGTTGCATTAGCCCCAGGGAGGGATGTCATAATAAGTGATATCTGACTATGGCAGATGTTTATCTGCATGGCAGCTTGGAGTTTACAAATATTCCTACGGTAGTGCAATCGCCCTTTTTCTTTTTCTGGGAGAAACAAGTATACTGTGCTTGGAGGGTAACTGATAGACTGTCAGATTTGTGGTCTTTAAAGGGTTAAAAAGACTACAGCCAGTGTGAGAAAGCTCTTTTTTACAACATTTCTAACAAGCTGAACAAAATCCAGGCCTTCTTTAATGAGCACATATTTTATACAAATAAGCTCAAATGAGCTTACCCATCTCTAATTAAACTAGAAAGGAAGCATTTGTCCTAATTGGACTGCATAACTGAAGAATTAATTGTGTGGCTGCTTAGAATTGCAATCTTACGGCCCAATTCACAGAAAATACCTTCATGATAGGACATACACAAGTTTTCTCCTGTCTTTAACCAACACATAAGGCCATGTGTGATATTGATGCTTTGGTTTTGTTTTTTAAAGAAAGAATGTTCACACAGACATACATGGGCCTTAGTGGAGGGTATGTACAGTATTTCAATATTCTAATTAGGCCATGAAAGAATAGCTCTCTGTCACTGTAATTAGGTACTCAGTTAATTCCAACAGTGAAAATGCTGTGCTAACTTATTTACGAATATCAAAAGGGTGACTACTACATTGACTTGGCTTCCAGAAACAGAAAGCCTGACATGGGAATTCATATTTCTGTCCAGTAAGGCCTGGCTCTGTGCATGACATTGCAAGAAGCTCAGGAGCTGTTGGTGTAACATCTGCCATATTTGGAGTGTGCTTATTACAACAGAGGAGTAACACTGATAAACACCTCCTTGTGAATCTTGCAAATCTCTGTTTACTCACTGGAGCAAGTTTTGACGACTGACCATGCTGTGTAGCCAGCTCTGCTGTGAGAGAGGAATGACATGCACCTAGCCCTGAGCACTGCCGGCAGGACTGTCAGCACAGATCCCGCTCCAAGATCCCTGGCGATGATACACGAGACAGAGCGCTGCACAGCTGTCAGACACAAGCCAGGGCATGAGGCAGGTTGGCAGTCATAGGAACCTCACTTTAGCTCATAAACTAAATACTTTCTAGAGGGCTCCCATCTGAAACCCTGCATCTCTCTGGCCAAGCTCCTGTGACTTCACTTTAGTTCTTCTAGAGCAGTGTTTTCAAACTAGTGTAAGTAATTTAGAGCATGACTGTCTTTTGAACTTCACTGTAAACAAGATGTTGAATTACTTCAAAAGGCCATGAAATTCCCTAGTGAGAAACAGTAGCTGTGAGAAAAAAAGCCTTAATATTTTGTATGCTCTAGCACTAGTGACAATATAGGCCTCGTGTCAATTTTCTCTTAGCAGGGAGTGACTATAATGTAGATCAAGACTTGAAGATTTGGCTACATATGAATGTGAACAATGGAGGAAAAACCATAAAGCATTGAGTGATAAGTTTTTCAGACTCTTCTTGATTATTCTGCCTGCAAGGAGAGTGCTGTTATTCTACAGCATAGGCAATAAATATGTGTTATATTAACTGCTCAGCTTTTTATTCTATTTGATCTTTCAATGCATAGGAAGTTTATTTGTTAGACTCATTTCTTCTTCCTGTATCAGGTTTTCATTTAAAAGTTCCAAAAGTGCCTGTCTTTTCCTTATTTAGAATTTTTTATCATTACAGTCATGCCTGTTTTCATTTATTTTCCAAGATGTGCATAAAGTGGACAGAAAACCAGAGGATCTTCCTAAATTAGACGCAGTAACTAGAAATGCAGACCTGAATATTATGCAGGACAAAATTAGAGACCTTCAAAAAAACATGTCTGTATCATCTAGGCACTGCTGCGAATCTTGGTGGACCAAATTTAGCCAGGAAATGCATAGAAACTGTTTGAATTTTTTCCTTGTGGCTCCAGAGCAAACCCTCACACTCAATCTAGAGTTGTGCCAGATATATCAACAGTATGTGTGCACTTTTCCACATGTCCTAAATTAAAACAAAGGAACATGAACTACAGGGACCAGAAAAAAGTTGTAAATGTACTCCTTATGGACAGAGTTCTGTTCTTAGCACCATAAGGTGCCAGTTCTAAACCACTGACACCCAAATTTTCTGCATTTCTGGGTCCATGCTGAGAAAAGGTTTGAGTCTACAGCAGCAACTACCTGATCTTGTGGTCAGGTTTCCCTAGCTGAGACCTAATTTCTAGCATGTGCCACCAAGAATATCTGCCAGGATGCCAGAAGTAGCAGCCTGTACACTCCTCACTTGAAGGGAGCCTTTATGATGAATCTCCAGTTAGTGTAGGGAACAACAGTCATTCTTTGGACTCCCAAGGTTCAACCACCTCAGCTAAGATTAATGTGAGTCACTGTTAACCTACACTTCTGTTGGCATTTTAGAGAGGGAAAGAAAACAGACTTTGACCCTCCTTGCTTCTATATGGGTCAGTCATAATGATTCACGTCCAGGATTTTAAATAGGCGCATGAAATGAATGATTGCACTTTCTTGTTGCAGGTACAGCAGTACAGAACATCACATCTACTTTCTAGGATTTTTATTTAAATAAAATTGTGAAGCAGTTGAGTAAAAATGTTTACTCCCAGGATGTGTGGACAGTACTGTCAAGGGGCTGTGTGGATTTAAGCATTGTTTTTAATCTGTACAACTGCCAGTGGTACGTGGCCACAATAATGAAAAAAGAAGTCCCCATGCAAAATAACAGCTGAAACACGAGCTTTTCTATCCTGTATAAAAGAGTTCAATGGTTCCAGTCCAGTCAGTGACTTAAATGAAGAGTGCAATTCTCTGTGTGTTGTTCTGTGGGAAATAGGTTGCACTGCCAAAAGCCTTGACACATAATTTGGCGCAGTTGGCCAGTCTGCTGCAGTGAGAGGAGACTGGAGCAGTCCAGAGACCAGATTGACTCACAGTGATAGGGAAAACAATTGCTCTCTTGAGAGAAGTCTGGTCTTTGCCTGGCAGCCTGTTTTTGCTATCTTAATCATGTTAGTACAGGAAATAATACTTTACCAAGTTTAGGAAATAGATGTAAAAACTTCTAGTTTTATCCATGGCAAAGACTCATTGCAATACTAGGTACTAGGTAAAGGGGTACTTCTTAGCCATCCTCTTTATGAATACAGCATCCTCAGGCAACCACCACTGTTTTTAATTTAGCCTCTTCAAATTATTGTGTAGCATTACTCACTGCTTTCCCAACACAGTCTGTGTATCTTGGCCTGGAGTCCATCTATCTCACCACAGGAATGAAGAGTTAAAATCTGCCATCACTCAGACTGGTGTAAATGCTGAGAAAGTACTTGAGGCCAGTGGAGTCATACTGGATTTATGTAATATAAGTGACAGCAGAATTATTGCTAAGTGTCTGTTTAATACCAGCAAAATTCTATGATACTTTATGATCCAGTCTCTAGTTCTCAATTCTTTGCATTGACAAGTTAAAACAATATTTGACACATTCTTAAACAGCAGGGTATAATTTATTACAATCCAATTACAAAAGCGTCACAAGAGAAAGGAATCAATTAGTTAGACTGGGAAGGCATAAAGAGCCACTGATAAGATGCACAAAGCCAAAAAGGAAAAGAAAAAAACCTCCCAGGGTCAAATGTAGGAAGATCTTACTTCTCCATGGAACTTTCTTTTTCAGTTGACAAATGTTCATAAATTCGTCAGAGCAGAAGGAGCACCTGCCTCTCCCTGGGTCTTGGGACAGAGGCAGTGTGTGCCAACTGTCTAAGGCTGCCTGAAGGTAAAGCAGGCCTAGACTATTTTTGGAGTGGTACATTGACACTGATTTATGTCTGGTATGACAAACACGACAGTGAAGACAGATTCCTTGTCAAAAGGAGGTTCCTATGGAACAACATGTTCTGTGTAACCCTCTCCTGCAAGAGAGCTTGGGGATACAGTGCGTGTAATCAAAACAGAGCTGCAGGCAACACATGTAATCAGTGAAGGCATGTTGAGCACAGGCCAATCTCAGGAAAGCTGTAGGTGATATTTTTGCTGCATATAAATGAGGTTTGCCAGTGATAACTTGTGTCTTGAACCAATTTCCTGTTCAGAAATGTATGCTCATAAATTTTTCAGAAATCATAAATTGTTCCTGAAACAGCACCTTCCTTCTCATGAAGAACCACTTAAAATTATGGTTATGGGGACAAACCCCCCCTAATCTCTTATCACATTTTGTGCTCCCCTGTTGCAATAAGAATGTGAGTTCACTGTGCAAGATTTTCTGTAGCCAATGTAAATCATCCAGGCTGCGCTGAAAGCAATATAACTGTGCCTTTCTCACACCAATAAAGCATTGCTAGTGTTTTTCTAGAAAAACAGAGCTCCTCAGTTTGCTGCTGCAGCTGGCATGTAAGCCTGGAAATGGAGAAACATCTCATTGAGTGCATCCCCTCATCCAGGCACACCTCAAAAAGGTGACTGGAGAAAAGATTCTGAGGTGCATCAGAAAGCTTCTATAACAACAAACACTGCAAACACTTTTTCCCCTCCTTTGCATCTGCTTGTTTTTTTCTTACTCGTGTGACTGTGCGGCATTTCCAAACATCCAAACACTCTGCAGCTCTAAGTAACAAAGCCTCCAATTGTTCAGCTTAATGGTATGAGACCATTGCTCAGTTAGCTGTGATGGAGTTTTCAAGAAAGACATCTCTCAATAACATGCCAACAGGGCAGCCTCTTTTCTATAGGGTCTAATTTGAAAGTCTTTGGCTTGCTCATGTCCTAGCCACAGAAAACCTTCACAATAAAGCTCATTCTTGGTTAGTATTTCATACAGTACTGTATGAAAGAGATGTAACACAAACCAGAAAAGACCAAAATTCAGAGGAAATCAAGTGCAATCAGATGACTCAACAAAAGAAAGAAAACATTAGTGAAACTTATGTTCAGCTTCTTACTGAGACTGAGTTTAAAATTACGTTCAAGTAATATCTTTCATAAACCTAACTGTTAAACAGCTTTAAGTTCTCTAAAATATCTTCTCAGGTGTAGCCAAAAAATTAAAGCTATTCTTTTTAGGCTGGTTTCCTGTGAGTGTGTTGTTCAGGCAATCACATTATTTGAGTGAACATGCATAAATACACATTTAGAAAGTATAGGAATGAGTAAGGGAGGTAGAATTTATTAGTGCCCCAAGGTGAGGAACCTTTCAGAGCTGCTTCTTGGAAGCTCATCTTCAGGGCACAAAGTCAGAAGAAAGTCCCCCATGGTAATTATTTTCATTTTTTTGCTAAAATCAAAAGTAGAAGAGCTAATTTTATTTTGAGTAAGCTGCATGATGCAACTACTTAAACCAAAACCACACAAAAATGAAATATATCCTTCATTCTTCCAGGGTTACCTTCTAACTTCTGTTTCTATCATATGGTACACAAGAAGAAAATCAACATCTGAGTCCCCTCTTTAGGGGCCTACTTGGCATCTCCCATTCTCCAGCTATGTCAGCGGAAATGGACAGGTGGTATAACAGTAAAAGATGCTCCAGCAGACTCTGGTATATGAGACAAAATGAATACTATGTTCATGGTCAAATTCTGAATTCTTTAGCCCTTCTACCTTGAACATAATTTATGTTGTCATGATTGATATAAGATAATGTGCACTGCTTTGGAAACTCTAGCAGCAAACACACCAACTTCTGGGGCAGTTTTGTTTCTCTAGAATAACTATAAAAATGATACAACAACATGATCACTGTGCACGATACAAAGGTGACATATGGGTATGAGAAACCAAAGACAATAATGAGATGTGACAATGTCCAACGCTTCTGCAACTGATACAGAGATTATAAGGATTGGGTTTCCATTTTCACGTTGCCTTTGACAGTAGAAAATCTAGACTACTTGAACTTTCATCCTAGAGAGAAGGTCATGAAATCAGATGGAGTTTCAGGTCAGTTTTCGTGTCCCACAAGTTTGCCAAAGAGAAAAGACTTCTTCAGAGTGCCTCATAATCAAGAGGCACTGTCCCAAAATCTTTTGCAGAAAGGGCTACAAGTCATAGAATCCCCTGCAGTGAATAAAGATGCATAAAAGACGAATGCTCTCTAACATTGACATTGTCACTTCTCTGTAGTAGTAATTATATCATTAGAAGTAATTGCAGATTGATGGAGCATTACTTATTTAGCAGAGAAAGAATCTCTGCTAAGAGATCTGTTAAGATACTAGTATTGCCTTGTATCATCCAAAGAATCCCTTTTCAAAATGTTTCTACACTTACCTTGCTCTGAAACTTAGTGCTATGCATGTAGGACTCTTCATAGAAATTCTCTAATTTATATTCAAACTAACAAGAAAATTCTGAAATTAGTTACAAGAGGAAAAAATGCCTTTAGACAGTGTTGCTGGATTTTTAAGACCTTAACAGAGAGGAACGAATTTCACTCTTTTCTATCTGTTTAGAGAACATAAAAGTAAAATTGAGATATTGATTTTATTTCATTTAATTTTCAGCAGGATATTGCAATGGTGTCTTTTCTTTCTCACTCTCTTTTCTGTACTCTCCACCATATCACCCTGAAGTCACCTTTCCCTTCTCCTGTTCCTTCTTATGCTACTCTTTCATGTTCTTTCCTTCATCAATATCCTTCCCTACTTCTTTTCTTTTGGGGAAATATTTTTTTTCATGGTGCTTCTGGCCTTTCTCTTTTGTATTTTTTTTTTTGTTCTGTTATGTACCTTAATTTATTAACTTACCCTTTGTAAAAGACTGCCACCTGAGTAGGCAAATGAGTGTATCTTTGGCTCCAGCCTCCGTGTCCTAGGCATGGGAGGAGAGCTGGAGTGGATGAGACAGCTGCCATGGGGTCATGCCATATGGCTAGTGTGGCTTCCTTTGCCATCTTGAGAAATAAAACCCAAATAGAGAAGGACCTTGAGCAGATAGGTCTCATTCTGCCACAATGATCTTTGGAAAAGAGCCCTTCATTGACAAAGTTTCTGGGGAAGTTACTTAAGAATGACTCCTGCCTTTGGTTGGCTGTTTTCCCTTTTACACTTTGTGAAGCTCATGGCTAGAAGTAGCGACATCAATCCCAGAAATGCCAGCTCATCTCCCCATTTTTCTCCCGAGGCTTTCCTGTGCTTTTGCCAGAACCTGACTCATTAATGATCCATTTGATAGGCAGCCCTAAAGCCAGAATCCCATGGAAATGCCACATATCTGATTGGCTGTCCTCCTCACTAAGGAGATCTTTAACAGTAACACTTTCCATTCCAAGGCAGTCACTGCTTACCCTTAAAAACATGACTAAACAGGCCAGACATGGACTACCTTATTTTACCAAGTAATTTGTCTAACAATAATGGAGCTACTGGTCTGCTGAATGAGGCTTGCACCTCTTTCAGCCTAACACTCCATGAGTGCTCGTCATGGCAGCATACTCATAGGAGTACAGTCCACAAGCCTGCTCATCCACCTCAGCCAATGTTCAGTTACCAGTGCTCGAGAAAGTAAGGACAAGGCAAGTAGCTGCAGCATACAGCAGGTCAGTTGTGCAAACGGTGTTTGTGCTCAAACGAAGACATAAAATTAGGACCCAGTGAGGATAACATAATCTCTGCCTACCCTGTGACAATTTCATTGCGGTGCTGTCTGGCAGTGTCCTAGTAATTCCACAGAATGGAGCTGGCTCACCGATACTTCAGCCAGAAAAGCTAAGATCATTCTGGGTAATCCCCACATCAGGTTAGCTGCAGGCCTCTGTGGAGACACAAGCCCTCTGTGAAAATGGAACGGTAATGCCCATATTTCAACAAATTTCAATTTAGATGTTGACAATGCATTTGTACCTGAAAATATATCCGAAATATAGCAATGTGAAACAAAGCCCAGATCTTCTTATGCTTAGCGAATAAATGAGGCCAAATGTACTTTTCAAACAAATGACTCTTCAGACTTTTTTGAAATCTACTGTCCTCAGTAAGCCTACACAAGTATGACTGAAAACAAAACTGTCTCAAAAATCCTGGTCTCTAGTAAAATTCTAGTTAACGTGCACCTATGTTGAAAATTCATGTGCAGGTTGATTATTTTCTCCAGTATATCTGGTTTTAGAAATACTTTACCTTTTGATTCTTTTACAGGTCAAGCATCCATGTGATTCTTTTTGAAAGCCCTGGGTAATACTAATTAATCGAAGCTTTTATCTGAAGCTTTACAGGAAGACAACAACATTAGCATCCTTCATCTTTGCTCAGAAATCCTGTTAATATTAATACTATCTCCATCTACAAAATTATTCAAGATGGTAGATCAAGGAATACCCCAGGTGATGACAGATAATAGAAAGTTGAAAGAAGCATACTGCAAGTTTTTTTTTTTCTCTCTGGTCTCTGAAGTGCTTTGGAGCACATCTGAAGTAACTAAATGAACCTCTTGTTTCCTAAAAAGTCTTAAAGATTTTTGGGGATTGCTATTTCATCTAGAGAGACTACTACCTGTGTCACAGGTCTGATGAACCCTGTCAGCAAAAGGTTACTTATAAAGGCTGAAGGAATATTTCTATTGGTGGTAGTAATTTGCTTCACTTTTTCCACCACCAAACTTGCTTAAAAAGACAATAGTGAATGAACTTCTGGTATTTCATCTAATGATGTTTCATTGTGTATCCTGTCAGAGACAAAAAGGGATGAATGGGAGGAATTTCTAATACTGCATCCTTTCAGATAACCAATAAATGAATTAATTAACTAGTTGTACCTGGGGTAATTTCTCTAGAAGGTTTAGTTGCCAAAGTTATAATAGTCACCTAATAAAAGGAACAAAACCAAGTAGAATGGTTATGTTGTAGCTCACAGAAAGCACAGAGCTGAGTTGTCATATACATATATCTGCAAATGCATTTTCAAAATTTTCCATTTTGAAATGTGTTTGTAATACAAAATAATAATAATAATGCATATTGAACAATGTCAATGCTAATTTCTTGTTTAAGTTTGTTTCATTTTGGCAGCCAGTAGGAGCAGTCAGTAATACTGTCTTCTCTTATTCTGAATTGCAGTGGAATTAGGTGGCTGCTGTGGGTTTCCTCCAGTGAGGAGGTCTCCATGAGGATACTTCCACATGTAGGTGTCCTTAGAGAGCTGTTATAATTTAGGTACATCTTAGCAACATCCAGGACAGTGGGAGAGGGTGCTGCTTGACTGGTTTTGCCCTCATTCTGTCTGACATCCAAAACAAAACTGAGGATCAACACTGTTTCAGTTCCAGAGAAACATCTATATTGCAAATGTATATTGAAAAGTGTGTTGAAACACCCCTGATAGAAACATACGGAATAAAGAATATAACTAGACTCGTTCACCACAATCAGTGTTTCAGCCATGAGGTATGATAAAAATGTTTCCCCTTAGCCCCTGACAAGCCCTGCACAGAGACATTTGTATCTTCAAGGAAAGAAGCTAAAAATGTCCTTCTTTATGCATAGTTTCCCTCATTTGGGCACTATACCTCCTCATAGCTGTACCTAAGAAACAAGACAATGGCTTAAGTTCATATGCTAGTGGGTCAAAGTCAAAAGGATCAAATGCAGGCTAGCCTAGTCTGACCTCCTATGAAACAGATGTCATTGAATGGCAGACAGGACCTATACACTACAGTTTAGTTCTCTCCCTCTCAGACTAGCCAAGAGACTGCTGTAGACATCATTGTTAAAATGATGTGGACAAGTTGCTACAACTGAAATTGTACTAGAAATTAAGTATGTATATATACTCAATAAGGAAATAATCTCCTTCCACCTCACAAGGGAATGGGGATGCAGTCATTGACAATGAGATTAATAAAAACCACCTTGTTGCATAACTATTTAAATTCTAGTGACATTGTCAGAGAAGGTGCTCTGCCTTCCAGGTCTATAGCACCTCTGTACCTTGGGAGTCAAGGCACAGAGGTCCCTCCCCAGTTTCTGATTCCACAGACTGACAAGTGTCAGTCTCAGACCACTATATTCAGTCAGTATCTTGCAGGAAAAAGCAGGACTTCAAATGTATAGTGGCTGAAGATAGTGACTTCTCAACAAAGGCTTATACCAACATAATGAATTAATTAGTGTTTCTACAGCTCATCTTCCCTTACAAACTACGGATCTTTCACACTTATCCCTCATTTGCTTGACTTTGGCCATCCTTAAATGCAATTGTATCCTGTGAGCACATAGCCTCCTGTTTTTCCCTCATAGTTTGTTTCCAAGGTAGCAAAAATGCGCTCCTTCTTAATTTTTGACTAAAAGTATTTCTACTTGAGTTGCAGGTGCCCCCAGTGTTTCTGCTGTTCATAACTGCAACTTTGATTTAGCAATAGTGATAAGCCACAGGCTTTATGCTTTGATAGATCCTATACTGGTTAGTTTATAATGTTTAGGGTCTGGATAAGGTGCCGACCAGCTCCACAGACTGCAATTAATTTGAATGCTTGGAAGGATTGTGAAGAACTGTGTGGCTCTTTCAGACCCAGCAGATTCTGGAGCAAGAAGGACTTCAGGGATTTATTAATGAATCTAGAGTAGTTCCGCATTCCTTGGTTATTAACATCTAAAATAAAATATCAGTTATCATCATTGTATTTATAAAGTTACACAAGTTAATTCAATCTGATTAGAAACATTTCTGAAGAAATCACATGTTTTACCTTTTTAAAGGTTACAGTGAAACAACTTCTCAAAGTACCTATCTGGAGGAAGAAAAAAATTTAAAAAAAGCTAACCCTCAAATTAAATCAGTGTTCAGATATTCATCTTGCTCCCCTGTGTGATTTGGGGAAGCAGGGAAGAGGGAGAAAGGGGTCTTCCTTCTCACTTTTTTTGCCATGTATTAAACTCTAATATTTCTAGCTACAAGGGGGACTAAATAAAAACCAGGCACATATTATCTGTGGTTTTTAACATTAGATCAGCTGAAAACTGTCCTCCTTTACTAGGAAGCGCCTGTATTTGCCAACAATTCTTTGTGTCTGACTCATTTCCTTATTACCTCTCTCCCCTCCTCTGTTTTCCCTTAAGGGGTTGACTTTCCCCCACCTCAAACAAAAATAATTTCTTTGGCATATGAAGGTCAAGGACAGATTTCCTAATGTCTGCCTGCCTGCATGCCTATCTCCCTCTCCCTCTCTCTCCTTCTATCTGTCTATTCCTCTAAGACATCTATCCTTGGAGGTTCCTGAAGCACACAAGACAGGCTTTGCTCCATATTAATGCACTTTTTCTTTTTAACAGAAAATGAACCCAGATGTGCCACTTAAGATTTCTATTTTTAGTGATGTGACCAAGAAGTCTACCTGTGCTCTGCAAACCTGGCTCAGTAGTCATGCTGTAACATAAAGAAGTGCACGTAACAGCAGGAAGGAATTAAGACCTCTCTCAGCTCAAATTTTGAGTATCAAAGCACTCTTCTTCCTTTTGTTCAAGGGGGCAAAAGAGACTTTAAAGGACTAGTCTCTCTCAGCTCCAGCAATACACTATGACCAAGAGAAAGGTAACATATCTATTTCTCTTTATATTGATGGTGCCCAAATTTTGAAGGATGCTCTTTGTACATTAAGTGGGTACTGATTTAACACTACTCTTCTACTGTCTGTTTCTTTTTGCACAGGAGACAACTACATAGCATATAGAGTGCTATATGATATACAGAAGGTAGAGCACAGAAGAAAAACAGCTGCAATATACATAGTGTAGGCAAGCATGCTTTCAGTCTTGCGTTTTTATGATTTAACCAGGAAGGGAGCAAAGGCTGGAACACAAAAACTGCACCCTTACTGCTAGCTAAAGTAATGGATGCCAAGGCAATTAGTCAATCCAGACAAGGAAAAAGCCAAGAGCAGTGCTTTTTAAGCAAGGAAGAAACCTTTAACTTCTTCAAATCTCATTACTCTGGAGTGGCTTTCTGTTTCCATTCAGAGAGAATATTCACTCTCCCCATTTATGTTTTCATTTACTAAATTATTTACACTTATGCTGTAGATGCTGTTATGCTGTATCTGAAGTTATGCTTTCTGCAACTTTCAGACTGATTTTTTTCTGACACTCTCTGTCATGTCACAGGTAAGTATTGTGGGTAAGTTAGTTGATCAGACCAGGATTGAAAGCAACAGAGTTGTAGCGCACAAGAGTGATCAGGAAAGAACTCTGAAAATGCTATATCCTATAGGAGACCACTAAAATAAGAGCAGATTTCATCTTTTATAATCATTGCTCAAGTAGAAGAAGAAGCTCAGACCTGAGTAGTGATTTGGGATATTCATCCTTAGATGTAGTAATGGAGCCTGGCCTTCATGGATGTTGCGCCAGCACCAACCCATGACAAGGGAACACTAAGTCTTCTTCCTGAAGGTCAGATGACCTTTCACTGCTTCAAACTGAGAATTAAAAATGGAAACATTGGCCATCTTTAATCAGAATTGAACTCCTGGTGTGCAGGAGTTGAGACAGCCTAATGAGACACTTCTTCCTAACTCTGGCCTTGCTGATGCCTTGAGAGCCCGACCTGGAACAGAGACTAGACAGANTTGCAAGTACTACTGTCCATGACAGTTAGGGAACCAATTGAAATGCTATGTAAATTTCACAGCATTTGTAGAAAGAGATACTGAAATTACAGACTGTAAGTCTTCTCATAACAATGTCAAATCTAAGAGTAATGCTTATTCAGTTGGGAATTGTAAACATGACTACTATCAAAACATACTTCCTGCCAGTACTAAGCTGTGCACAGTTTTATTTATTACTCCTAGAGGGTTATTCATACCATCAAATTTGGACATCTCACTTAGGTATGATTCAGAGGATCAACACTACATTCCTTAAAGTCAACAGAGAGAGATGTAGGCACTTCCCAGGCACAGGGTAATTCTGTGTAATTAGGTCAGATGCCTAATGCTACATAAAGTATATGGTTTGCGTGCTTCCTGCAAGGGACTTGTTGGCTTTGCTAATTCTATGATTGCTGCTCTGGATGGGATCTCCTTGAGTTGGCAAATATTTCCATTTCTCCTTTTCCTGCCACCACAGACAGCCCATCAAATCCCATCCTTTCATTTTTGCGTCTTACCCCTGTGGCCTCTCTGTACTTTGCCCTCTTCCCGTGGAAGTCATGAACCTCTGTGCGAAAGTGAGGGCTGTGGGGAGGGTGGTAGGGGTGGGGATGGCCCAGGGAGGGACGGACATCAGCATTAAATACTGGGATTAGCTCAGTTGGTTAGACCACAGTGCTAATAACACCAGGGTTGTGGGCTCATCCCCATATGGACCATTCCTTTAAGAGCTGATGATCCTTGTGGGTCCCTCAAAATATTCTGTGATTCTGTGATTAAGGCTGCAGACAGCCATGCACAGGTGTGATTAATGTTGTGGGTTCAAAGTGCAGCTGCTTTTAATATATCCTTCCATCACCCTGACCAACTCCTTGGCTTTTCCTGTTAGCTGCTTTGCTGTAGCTGTCATCTCTTGAGATGCTTTTTTATGTGTTGATAAACTCTGCAGTAAAAGTTAGAGGAGAAATATATACAGTTAAGGTCTGATGTGTTCAATATATTAGCTGAATCAAATATCTCTATGTGACATGAAAGCACAGCCTCTCTATGTATTTTGAACATTTTGATAACCCCAGTAGCACAAACTCAAGAAAAGTTTGCTCCTCCACAGAAAGTTTAGACAAAAATGGCAAAAGACGACTTTTGATGTCAAGAAAATCAACATCTCCACAGATCAACTGTGATTATGTATCTTTACACAGACTGAAGAAATAAGGTGAAGAAACAGACCATGAAATAGACCATGTTTGGCTTTCTCAGAATGCTGTAGGTCTGATGCTCAAAGATGAAGTTGAGAGCACGTGAAAGTGCACAAATGCTTAATTGTATAATTACAAAGGCATAAGCTGTCTGGCTACAGGAGGAACTTCAACTCTGAGAGGGTGGGAAAATTTAAGCCGATGCATTGTAGACTGCAATTGTTTCAAAATTGTTAATATAGCTTCAGCAAAAGATATTGCCTGAGGCATGACCAATTTTAAATGCTGTATTTGCATTCATTATGTTTTAAAATAACAGTCTGGGTAAATTAGTCCCATTTGGACAACATCTGCTCTTTCTCAGCTCCTTGGATTCTGCTGTATCAGAGATGAATGTGAATGGAAGATTTTTTAAGTTGCCTAAAAAAACCCAAAACCCAACATTTTACCCCACTTTAAATAAGATATATGATAATGCTTTGTAAGTGTAATTTTAGATTACAAAGGTTTAGAGGGTTTTCTTTTCTTATGGCTATTGCACCATGCGGTCTGGATAAAAAACTGGCTTTGGTTACCAATAGTGTTAAACAGGAAAACAAAACTCTACATGACTCAATGCCTGAAAATTATTTAGTCACGGCACACAATAAAATTTTACAATTCAATACAGTATATTTTCCTAAGCTGAGCTCACTTTCATTAAAGCAATGGTAAAGAAGCAGCACTGGAAGGAGTTTATGGGCATGGTGGGTCAAATGGCCCCACTTAGGTCAGGGCAGAAGCTGCCATGAGTGTCAGCACTGCCCTAGGAGCTCTAGGAGCTGGTGGGGTCCCACAGCTCTTAACTACTGACACATTCTCAGTACATCATGCTGGGACACGGGAATGTGGTGGTGGCGGTGGTGGCGGTGATGAGAGCTGCGTGACCCTGGAAAGACAAAGCAGTCACAGAGAAATAGTTTGTGGAGGCCCTGAGGAGGCAGGTGAAGGGTCTGCTTCTGTCATGTAGCTGTCTCACCCTCTGTTTCTTTGTTTTCAAATACGGCTAAACCTCTCCTTGCCTGAACAGCTCAGTTCTACTGCTTTCATCTCCATGCTGCCTTGCAGAGCAGAGCAGCACCCCTGCCCCTCCAGAATGTCATGAACATGGACACAAGTTGGGCTTTTCCCTTGGAAACAAGTATTTTTGAAAGGGTTGGAAACAGCGCATTCAAAGGCTTGGTGAACTCTAGTCACAAATATCTCTGCAGAAAAGAATGCTTGAGTACCTCACTTGGTTTTTTCCTTCATGATGCAGCAAATTCAGCACCAAGTATCAGCAATTGTGGTAACAGCTCTGGGACCTATCTTCTTGGCTTGAACTGAAGAAAATTCAGTGAAAGTTCAGACAAGCACAGACCAGATGCAATGATTTGAACATTATGAAATTTTGCAACCTTATTTGAAACAAAGAGTACAGACTAAATGAAATATAAGAATAAAGGATCTTTCCTCATCTTCAAGATCAGTCTTGAAGTCTTTTGCACTCTCTCCCTGTGCATAGTTGCTTATTGTGTCATCATCTTGGCAAAAGTTAAACATGAAACCAGGATCATTTAGAGCAGAAAAAAGTTCTGCTTTTACATCCACAGACATGGAGTTCATCTTGCAGAGGACTTGGACACACACCACATTATGCATGTGTGTGCAGAGAACAGAGTGCCAGAAAAGGAAATAAAAATCACCAAGAAGTGCTGGGAGAGTACTTTTGCTCACAGAACTGATAATTCTAGGTGATAGTCATTTTGGCTCTCCCTTCAAAGTCTCCAGCAACAGAAAATTGAAATGAAAACAGGAAAGACAGAGGAAGATGAAAGAGAGAAATATTAATGATAGATTGAAAAATGATACACACGAAACAATTTAATCTGTGACTGAAGACAAAATGATTGCCAAGTAGCCTTTTAGTTAATCAATATGTCTCCTTGCCTTTTACACAAAGGCCAGTGATTAAAGTAACTCAGTCCTACTTAAATGGAGTAAATTTTCTATTTCAGAGGAGATTAATAACTCCAGGACATGTATTTCCTTAAGATTCAAATGCTTTTGCATGAATCTTAATTTCCATTAAGAAAACAAAGACATAAAAAATAATCTAAATCTTATTTACAGAGGGGAACATTGGATCATGTGCATGAAGATTTCAAAGCCCTGACCATGTAGAATGGAATCTTTCAGAAATGAAGTCAGACTTGCTAGCTATAAAAACCAATGGAAAGAGCTCAAAAGAGCAAAATGGCAGACAACTGTTGAGAGAGAGCAGTGGACAGACAGAAAGTGCCTATTAGAATCATAGAATCATAGGGTGGTTTGATTTGTAAGGGACCATAAAGATCATTTAGTTCCAACCCCCCTGCCCTGGACAGGGATGTCATTCACTAGATCAAATTGCTCAGGGTCTCATCCAGCCTGGCCTTGAATATTTCCAGAGATGGGGCATCGATAACCTCTCTGGACAACCTGTTCCAGTGCTTCACCAGTCTCTGAGTAAAGAATTTCTTCCTAATATCTCATCTAAATCTGCCCACTTTCTGTATAAAACAATTGTCCCTTGTCCTCTCACTATCTGCCCATATAAAAAGTCACTCTATCTCCTTTTCTAAGCCCACCCAAGGTACTAGAAGGCTGCTGAAAGGTCTCTCCAGAGTCCTCTCTTCTCCAGGCTGAACAGCCCAATTTTTGAAGTGCTTTTGTGATCTGACTATGATTACTTCAGATGTGATCCAGGTCTGAGTCGTGCACTAAGTTTCTTTAAAGACAGTTTAAAAATAGTCTAAAAGCTATTTCAACTCATAAGGAAATTAATTTTAGTAAATTCTAAGAAAATTAATTTTTACCTAAAAACAATGTCTGGTGTTTCCGAGCCTGATCCATTGAAATTTGCACAATAATAGAAATAGTTCTCTCTCCTTTCAGCACGAAGCTTGACACAACCATAGGTGTGGTAGATCCATAGTTTACTCTCTTAAGACTAGTGATCGTAGATTGGCAGGTGGACTCTTGAACAAACTGTGAGGCCAAAAAGAGCATTTTTTTTTCATTCTTGGAAATGTAGAAATGAAATTAGCACAAACTCTGCCAGCATCAAACACCTAAGCCTCTGTGTACAAATATTGGGCAGGTAGGTAACATATTTTTGACTTGTCAGGTTGTTTAAATTTCTGAAAGCAGTAATTTAGAAAACGGAAAATACATTAATAGAAGTCAGCTCTTCCACGATATGTGCCAAAAGCCTTTTTAAATATAGAGCTGAAACTGTTTTTCTTTAATCTTATTAGTTTTCTGTCTTCTTTACTCTTTCCTTCCTTTGCTTTCTTCTGAAAATTGCAGAATTATCACCTGTAGTCATCTCCATGTATGTTCATACTTGTTTGAATTTGAGTCAAACATTAGTCTGTAATTTAATTGAAGGCTATAAGGTTTATATTGGGCCGGGTGCTAAGCAGCTGCATGTTGTGCCTGTGGCCTTGAATCAGAAAAAAAAAAGGGGGCAGCATTTCAAGTGAATGTGAAGCCTTTTTTTGTGAAATAAAGTTGATGATGAAGGAGAAAGTTAGTGCTCTTCAGCTTTACAAAACCCTGTGCTATATACGGGAGGGCTTTGTCCACCTTGGTTTCTCTCTACAAACTAGTTACTGAAAAGTGCCAAATTTTTAGCCATTGAGGAGCTAATGTACACTGTTTACAGGAAGTCAGGAAGCCAATGTATTAAAGAAACTTCTACCATTAGTTATTCATAGACTCCAAATCATGCATTTGATGAGCTAGAAATATAATACTGATCACCATGCAAGTACATTATCTGTCTTGTCTTTTAATACCATCAAAGCAAAGTGCCATAATGATCATTTAATCCATCTCATAGTACAGATTCTCTGTTTGTATTCTTTATTGCTACACTTGATAAAATAGAATTGTTTACCAGATCAGTAACTGAATATACCTGAATATACCTATACCTGATCGTGTTGCTGTGGCAAATATAGATAGATAACAAAAGTGTAATATTTTAGTATTTCAGTTCCTCATTAATTCAGCTTTGCAGAATGCAAAAAACCAGATTTTTGCTTTGAGTTGTGTTTAGGATCTTGAAAAGAACAACTTATTTACTTATTATGACAACAAATTATTCTTCCAAAAGAGAGTGGGAGGGTTGTCCCTCTATGAAGGAAAGGGAGAATTCTCACTGAAAATTCAGTCTTTCAAGGCACTGTCGTAAGAGTATAGCTACTCCACCATGAGTGCTGCTCCCATGGCCCTTTCATTTCCCAGCAGAAGCACCCTAAGGAAGCTTTCCAGAATGTTGCTCAAATAGAATATCAATATTTGGAAATTTCTATTACACACTATGGTAGTACACCTTCCTTGGCTACTCCAAAACCACCATTAGCAGAGGTCATTGCCCAGGTACGTGCCCAGACAAATGAAGAAGCTTGGAAATTAATGGCAGTCACTGGAAATGAACTGCCAAGGGCATGGAAAACAAGAATTTGTTTTCCAAATCCAGACTAGGATTTCAGTGTCAGTAGTGATCAATCCTGCATATAAAGGGTTCGTGTTCCAAAGATTGGTGGTATCATAAAACATTAACTGTGGAAATATGTGCTTACCCAAAATGTCCCAGTTTTCAGGTGACAGGCACCCAACAGGAGATTTAAATAAATATGTTTACACCTTCAATGTACTAGTATAGTTATTTTATTACTTGGCAAATTACTGAAACAATTGTTTGTTTATTTTGTTTATACAATTATCTTCTAATAGCAAACTATGTATTTTCTGATGTATTTTCAGAATAATTTGCTTTCTCTCTGAATGCAAAGGCAAGTAAAATACTTTGCTTAGAGAAAGTTGGAAATTGCTTTCTTTCTTCTGCCTTGGGAATTACAGATGTTTCAGTGTTCATCATGTTTCATTTACAGACATTGGTCTTTAACATATGAATTATTTTAGCCCAAGGACCAAAAAATAAAAAGCACTAATAAAAATCACCAATGTCAGTGCATCCTTGGTTTTGGGGAACAGCCTTGTTTTACAGGAGAAAAAAAAATTAGGAATATGCTGGTACCAGTTAGGAACATATTAGTACAACACTAATTATAAACTGGAATGTGTCAGAATTAAGTGAGTTATGATCTGGCGAGGACCTGCAAACTATAGTCAGATACTTAATAAAGTTTAGACATGCAGCTGTGAATACTTCTGGATCCTTGCCACCTTTTATTAGAGTGGCGCCCAGCAACGCTGCTGTAGTTAAGGGTCTGTCAGCATTTCCATTATAAAACCCCATTTTTTTAGGGCTTCGTAACTTGCCCATTTTAAATCACATCAAGCTGAAACTTGTCATTAAAATTGCCAGGAATAATTTCTTTTAATACACAAATGTTACTTAGAGTTTCAATGTACCTTTGTTTTGGATTCATATCGGTAAAGAAAATAAAGCAATGTAAAATAAAGTATGTCCTACTTTATCAGAAGTTTTTTTTGCCATTCTTCCAAAAAGACACACCAAACCAAGTCAAAAAACAACAGAACAAAGGCTTGAGTTTGAAAAATATAGGTTTTTAGCCCCTTAGGGCTGAATTCTGCCCTTTGTTTCCCACCGAGGCATAAGCAGAGAGTACAAAAATGGCATTACATTCTAGTTTCTCAACCTTCTGTCTTGAATCTGACCTGAAATTTCACATGAATTGTCAAGATGGTTTGAATTAAACACCATCTGATTATAAATTTTGTGCATTGTGGGTTTTTGTGTTTCTTTTTCTTTGGTTGTTTACGTTTTAGATTTTACAGTAGACTTTTCATCTCATTTCCTACTTGTTTTCTATCAGGGCATCAAGCATTTTAGTGTTATGTTCATACAGCCCCAGAGCAATGCAGATTTACACCACCTGAGGATCTTCTGCTCACCTGATTAAAAAAATTCTTTGTCACTCTGACCTCCCTATTTCTACTTTCCTTCATGAAAAGAAAGCAAGGAAAATTTCTTGGACAAGTTAGTTTTTTATATCCTTACTTCTCTGTGCAATATATTGCATGTAACTATGAAAGATGGGCAGTTCTAGCCAAGTTTCCTGTCAGCTGAGGTTGTGTCTTGGTTTTGCATTGTGTGTGCTGTGCAGGTGGTCAGAATTGGAACTAGCCAGTGAATTTTCTTAGGGATTCTTTACTTTCATTCTCTCCTCTTCTCCTATTCTCCTAATATATGTGAAAAAATTAAAGAAGTTACTCAGACTTACCACTGATCACTCAACAGGAAAAAGCCCATGAGTTTTCAATCTAGATGAGCCTGAAAATCTAGAGCAGAAATTGAGAGAGAAAGGTCTTGTAGGGATTGCAATTTATTTTTATTATTATTATTATTATTATTATTATTATTATTATTATTATTATTATTATTAGTGCTGTATTTGATCAGAGGGACAAACAGCAATTTTTTTACCCATTTGGAAGCTTCTCAATAACTGCAGAAACTACTCTTTCCAACACACCATACGGGACAGATAGCTCCACCTGGTCTCCCCTTTCCAAGTCATGCAGGCAAACTGAAACCAATGAGACATAATGGAAGCAGTGATATCTACATCTTAAATATTGGAAGTATTGGTGCCTACATCTTAAATATTGGAAGTACATCTGTCAGCTCACCTCCAGCCCAACAGTTCCCTATTCTCCTGACATATTCTGGGCAGCCTAGGGTAAGAACATGAAGCAAGTTCAGCTATTTGACCTGCTATTCCCTATGGATTTACCCTTATGTCTTGCTCCTGTCTCTTTAGAGATGGCTTCTCCTCTCTTTAACTGCAGGCCTAGTTTGCAATTCTAAATTTGTTGTGTCCCTTAACTTGTCTGTATCACACATTTGATACCTATTCCATGCCCTCAAACTTCTTCTAAGCCTGAGCATGATTGTCTGTATCCTGTCTGATAATCAGACAGACTGATCATAAAGGACTGTATTTGAGTTCTAATGGCAAATTCAGGGCTGTGCCTTAGCAAAAGTCAGCTGATGTGTTTAGATTTAGTTTTTGCTGGACTTACATGAATGCAGGATTGATTACCACAGTTCATCTGATGCGCAATAACTGGTTAATCCACTTGTTACCTGATAGTACATCTGAGACCTACCTCTGAAAATCCAGTGGTAAGTAACCCCTCCTCCTCCTCCTCCTCCTCCTCCTCCTGCTCTCCCCGCCTGCCAGCCCCGCCCCCCCACCGGGCTTCCAAACTCCTGGTGAGATGAGCGTGTTCATTCGTTCCTTCAGTGATTCATCAGAAACAGATCAACTGTCTGTAAAACACCGTGGCTTTCTAACAAGCAAAAATAATTACTTGGACAGTATCAAACCTGAAATACTGCTACACAAGCAGGAGCAGCAGGGCTCTATAATGGAGTTGTGGTTTTGATGAATCATCATTCCCAGTAACTCAAATCAATCTAAAGTCTCTCCATCAGGATTTTTAACGTCAGAGACCTCAACATACCTGAGTGTATCAAGGAGCAGTAAATTAACAGCCTTGAGGCAGAACATGACTTCTGCACTTGGCCATCTTGAGTTTCATTAGCCAGTGTTTTTTGTACGTCTCTTCCATGAGTTACATTCTCATCCTTTAATTTGCCTCCTTTAATAGGGAGTCCATTCCCACCATCCCCAGTTGAAATGGAGCAGGTTATTGGCATTTTTGCTCTAGGTGTGAAATCAAAGTGTGGCTTTTCAAGGTATTGAGTGCTGAGTTGTTTTTAAAGCAGCCCAGAAGTACTCGTGGGGCAGCACTGGAAAATCAGGCAGGCTGTGTAGAAGGGCCTAAACTATGAAACCGCAAAAGTGACAGCTCTAGCATCCGGATCCATGCCTGAGGGAATGCTCTGACAGCCAAAGCATATTGAGTCAAACAACCTTACCATGGTTGTCCCTGCTCACTTGATCACCCAGGAGAGAGGGGACTCCAACAGTGACAAAATCACAGCAAAAGGCACCCCACTTTTCAGACCATAAAAGCCTGAGGAAAGCCTTAGAAAGAATAGTGTGTTCACTCTTTCTCCTTCAGCCTTCTCTTTGGCCTATATAGTGTGTTCACTCTTTCTCCTTCAGCCAGAGGGGAATTTTCTTGCCAGATACAGGAAGAGCTGATTAAAAATTTTTTGGCCTGGAACAAAATAAGAACTTAGGCAGGCTTAAGCTGTAACAAAAGTGTCTGCATTTTTTCTGTATTCATAATTTTAAAAGTAGCTTAAAGTATTAATATCCAAACATTTCCAGCCTCTGAAAAGCTGTTGATTGAAGAATGCTAGAGCAAACTATTGAAAACAGAGTGTTCTTAAAACTGTAATGCTGATTGACCAGGTCAGCAGAGTAATTGTGGTAGAAAAGTGTTGCATTGTTGCCATGGCAGCAGATTCCTGGCATCCTTCTCTTGGAGCACATCTCCTCACACTCTGCTCAGCACTAGTGTAATGGACAGGCCCATGTTTGGCACAGCCTTGGGCAGGAGCACAGCATGTCCCAGGGCCATAGGGGCAGGCAGGTCCCCAGGGAGCTCTGCCCAGCTCACAGGGGCAGAAACACTTGAGAGAGGTGAAGCAGAGCCTCTCGTCTCCCTCCAGCTGCTCATCTTCAAATAACTGTATGAGACATTATGCTGTTTTCCTGTCCAGAACTGCTGCACAAACTGACCTCTCACTAAGGCTGTGACAATTCTCAGATTCCCAAAAGGGGATTCCTCTGTGGCGATGTGGTGAAATTGAATGCAGGGAATACCCGCTGTAGAGGAAACCAGACCAGGGACAGACCGTGTCAGGGGACTTGACAGCTATATTCCACATCCCTGCATGTAGCAGCAACTACTAGCCAAGTGCCCACCAGTACCATCAGGATCACTCTATATGTATGCAGCAAGTCAGTAGATGGAACAAAAAAGTCAGCCTCCAGGTAAGATAATAGCACAGGAAAGGCCATATTGGCAGTCTAAATTCTACCCCCTTCCCTAGATATGGTAGAAGAGAAAAAAAATCCTGATGTTTTGAGGAAGGTCTAAAGCACAGAGTGACACAGATATAGCTATTAGTAAATATTAGGTGCAAGGGACTGTTCAGACAGGAACACTCTTCCACATGGAAAATGCAATAAAAGGTGAACACCAGCTATCAATATGGGGAACATTTAACTATCATGAATAGCTAATACTTTTTTTAAAATTATCATGACCAGTTTCATCTGCTACATAAAGTCATTGATTTAGCTTTGTAGAACTGTAGGGAAGGGTACAAACAACAAGGCTTACCAGTGCTTAATTCACACAATAAACAGTTGACAAAAGAATTTCCTGGATCATATCAGTGTCATATCAAAGCCAGGGAAATTAATTACATTGGAAGGCTGAGTGAAAAAAAGTTGGCAAAGATGAAAATCCTGACACCTTGACTGTGCAAACAGCGTGAACCTACAGAGTGACAAGACACTGAGATAAGTTCTGGCAATATTTTCTAGCAATCTACCCTATACTGATGCTTCCTGGGGAAAGTGAGAAAAGGTGAGGCAGAAGTCAGGAGAATCAATCTGTTATTTATATCTGGATAACCATCAGTTATTCCAGTATTTTAGTCTTTCACGGTCAAATGAAGCTTTAATAAGAGACAGCTTTGTCTCTGCTGTGCAAAATCTTCCCAGGGAAGCAAACAAACAGCTCCAGAGGAACTCAATTCATGTTTACATCAGGGTCCACTTAAACAGCCTGATTAATGCAAAGAGAGTTAAATAGAAATGAGTGTCACTAGAGCCCTGTAACTATTCACCCATTCTCTTCTGCTGTGTCATGCTGAGTGTCTGTAACAGTGGATAACTAGGTGGGAGATGCCAAGGAGTCAGCCTGGCTTCTCCCATTTAAGGACACTGCACTCAGGGCTCTGTGCTCAGCTGTGATTCCCACTTGCAGCTCTCTACACCACTCTGGTGGTTTAGAGGGACTTTGCTCTTCAAAGCTGCCTTCAGTGCTGCTGGCATGTCAAAATGCTGCACTGCACCCATTATCCCTGGCTGCCAGAGCTGTCCCGAGCAACCCAGCACTGCTGGCTTCTCCAAATGTCTGAACATCTTCATCTTGTTCTAGAAGGGCTCAGCGTCTCTAAGGAGGACCACAGTTGAGAGACTGAGCTCATTTAAGTGCTGTTTCTGACTGTCCTGTAGGCCTGCAGAAGGAGAAACAGCAGTGTCACATTCTCGGATGGATCCCATTTAAGGGAAGAAATCAGACTTATGAGAACAACCACAGCTTGGACATGTGGCTGATTGAAATACAGCCATTTTCCATTAGGGGAGGCTGGAACTACAAAAGATGTTTGGTTTTCATTTCATAGCTACTTTATTAGGGCTTTAATTTGACTACATTACATGCTTAGGGCAGGGTGTAGGTTTGAAAAAAATTGTTGTTGTTGACTTTTTTAATGTTCACAAATTAAATGAGTGGCTGATTTCTGCCCTGGTTCACTAGTAGCAGAGCAGTAGATCTGACCCTGTGTTTCCAACTCCTCTGACATATCCTGGGGATCAGAGAAGAGCAACAAGGAAAAACATCCCTATTACAGAGTTTTGAGAAAACTCACATCTTTAAGAGCTGATGTTCAGGATACTGTGCACATCACTGTCTCCCTTTTCCAGCAGTTGCTACCTTGTTTTCCTCGAAGCACAGAAAAGTCTAACCAGAGCCATAGATTCTCACAAAAGGCATTTGAAAGGCACAATGGAAATAGCCCCATATCCCAAGCAGCTCCACCTGCCTTGGCCAAAGTTTCTTGAAAGTGCAGCTGGAACATTTGGAGGCTTAATAAGCATTTCATCTGCTTCTCAAACCATCTAAGGGGGTTGTCTTTCTTTTTACAGCTTGTAAGTTTATGTGGTATATCTAGTAAGAGGACATTATTATCTATACAAATCTCAGAGCAGATATATGAAGAAGCAGAAGGCAGCTACGTGCTCCTCTTGTTGCCTGGTAGTCCTTGTACACCTGAGCTGCTTCACCACCTCACTTTCCAAATTGTGAATGACTACCATGTTACTGTGATGGCTGTGGTAGTCCTACTGAAACAAACCTTGTTTAAGGTTTAAGAAATAAGAAGGTAGTAATGAGAAGTGGAAAGGCCCCTAGATGTAACAGCTGAAACATATACCCCTGGCAGGCTGCCTGTTTAAGAAGTGGACAGAGGCATTATTCTATAAAACTTGAGAGTGTCAGCATCATTCCCATTTGCAACTTCAGGGACAAGGAAATTGATGCTTTTTCCCCCTTATCTAAACATGGGTATAGATTTTTTTACTTTTGCTGAATGGATGTGGGCTGTTCCCTTCACAGTTTGCACGGAAATGTATTAAAAGGTGCTTGAAATATAATCTGGTTCCGGACAGTAGCAGGCATTAAGTCAAAAAGAACATGCTTGCTTATCTATTGAACTGCTGTTTCTGGAAACAGAGCCAAATACATGTTTTTAAGAAGAGACAAAACTACATATTTGCTGTCCATCTTGAGAAGTCCTATGCCACAGAACAGCCAGCACATGGTAAGTCATAACATAAAACCTAACACTGCCACCCACAAAATAAAATTTACCTCTAAAATGCAGACAAACACTAGGATGGTGTAGAGAAGAGCTGCAAAGTACAGGCTTTCTTTAGTCATCTAAAGTAGGTGCACAGAATAGACTCAGAAAGGGCTGAGTAAAATGTAAAATGAGAAATTACAGAAAACTCTATAAGAATTTTTCTTTCAAAGATGTCTAGAAATCTCTTCCAATTGTGTGAAGTGCAGCTTGATCAGAAGGCAAAATATGACCTCAGAAATGGAGAATAATAAAGAACATTTTCCGTATGTTTAAATATCTCAGCATCTGTATCTGCAATATTGATAGGCTTCACCAGGAGATTGTGGGTGCTCAGCAGGTGCTCAGTTTTCAGGCTTTTGCTTTGTGCATTTAATTATAAAAGCAGTGCAAAAGTTTTGTATGTAGAAGCAGCAGGTCACTCATATTAGAATAACTTAGGCCTAAAGATGTTTTAGAATAACTGACAGCTAGGACACAATAGCTCTACGTCAAGCAACTGATGTGAATGGGCTTTGTTATTGAACAGCATCCTTATACGAATTGGCAGAAAAGGAAGAGAATTAGCTAGCTACAGAATGATGTAAACATTGAAATAAATACAGTGTGAATAATAAGGAAATCTGGGATGTCTGCCAGTTTAATGCTGGTCAAATTGGCTAGTAAGAACAAAGTTAATCCTTGGTACACTCTTCAGTGACCAGAAGTCCTGAAATATTCATTGTTTCTCCTAAAGCTGTCTTATGGAGCAATTACCTAGAGTCCCCGTAATCCACTGACATATTCACTTGTTATATGCTTTTATTACACTCCCCTGCAGATGTTGCTGTTTCCAATTAGAGACGTAACTCCTACCACTGGCTGTTAATAACTATTTTGCCTTGAGACATATCTTATTTGCTAACTGAAAAAGGCAGGTTAATGGTGTCTGCACTATAGTATATTATTAGAAGTGAGTTTGTGAAGTAAACTCCCAGTGACTCTAATCTCAGGAATGCTGACTCCTCCTGAGGTCAGTAATTGGGTATTTTGGAATTTGCCATAGCAGCAGGCCTAAGCCTGTCTTCAGCTTTCTTTGAAATTTGGACCCTGAGGTCAGCAAAATAATTGGTTCATTTGAACTGAAAACCAGAAAGTGAAGGGTCCACTTTTCCCATAGTGTCGAACTTACAATTCATCAAACTTATTTTGAGATATTCTCTCTCCTTTAAGCAGCACAACAAAGTTAGGCACTGTTCAGTTTCATTTCCCCTTTACTTTCCCTGCTGGAAGTTTTTGGTTTGTCATGAATCCTAGACAGCAAGTGGAGCAAGGCATGGTTACTCTCTGTACATATTTTAGAAACACTTTTTCCTTTCCCTGCTTGAGCATTATAACAAGACAAGATCTAGTTCTGTTTTGGTTTGTTTTTTTTTTCCAGTTTTATGTATTTAGGAGTTCTTTCTATTTTTCTCAAAGTATAATTTTGACTGCCCCAAGGGCTTGCCTTTGAGCCACCCAATGGCTTTGGTCTCAAGCTTTTTATTTTTGTGGACCTTGGCCATAATTATTAGTCAGTAATCATCCTGTTTATGTAGAGTTTGAAATGAAAGTTCCTTACCCATATTCATGGCCCTATGAACTTTGGCATATGTTAACAAGTAAATCTTCATGAGTTTAGGGTTTATTATATCAACAAAACAGTAGAACGAGGCCAGGATAAGTGAAAAGATCAGTGTATCACAGTATCACAGAATAGTTTTGGTTGGAAGAGACTTTAAAGATCATAAACCCCTCTACCATGAGCAAGGACACCTTCCACTAGACCAGGTTGCTCAGAGTTTCATCCAGCCTTGAACACCTCCACAGCTGGGGCACCCACAAATTTAGGTAATCTGCTCCTAATCTAAGCCTACTCTCTTTTAGTTTGAAACTATTTCCCCTTGTACTATCATCTGCTCTTGTAAAAGTCTCACTCCATCTTTCTTGGAGGGTCCCTTCAGATACTGGAAGGTCCCAATTAGGTCAACCTGAAACCATCTATTCTCTAGGCTGAACAATCCCAGTTATTTCCTCACTGAAGAAGTGCTCCATCCTTCTAATCATCTTGGTAACCCTTCTCTGGATCCCTCCAACAGGTCCATGTCCTCCCTGTGCTGGGACCCCAGAGCTGGATGCAGGGTTCCAGGTGGGGTCTCACCAGAGCAGAGCAGAGGGGCAGAATCCCCTCCCTGGCCCTGCTGCCCACGCTGCTTTGGATGCAGCCCAGGACATGTTTGGCTTTCTGGGCCGTGAGTGCCCATGGCTGGGTCATGTCCAGCCTCTCACCCACCAGCACCCCCAAGGCCTTCTTCCAGGCAGGGCTGCTCTCCATCTGTTCATCCCCCAGCCTGTGCTGGTACTGGGGTTGCCTTGACCCAGGTGCAGCACCTTGCACTTGGTCTTGTTAAACCTCATGAGATTCCCAATGGTGCTAGTTCTTCAGCTTGTCTAGGCCTTTCTGGATGGCATCTCTTCTTTCAGGCATGAATCCTTCCCTAATGAGAACACTAAACTGTTGAGTTTGCTTTGAACAACGCAACCTAAGTGAGCCCTAATAATCCTCTGTCTCAAATGGAAAAAAAAGAAAGTGCAGGAATAACACTGCAGATTGCAAAACACACAACAGTTTGGCTACTATTTCTGCAAAACTAAAAATACATGATCTTGCCATCAGTAATTCAGTGCACATGGCTGCTCTGCAGTTTCAAACATGTAACAACTGAGTAAAAAGCACCAAATATGTATGGTTCTTTCCAAAGGTCTTCTAAGGAAAAAAAGTGATACATTGGATCTAGGTAGTGTTATGATTCCAGGGTGTTATCTCTGGAGCAGAGATAGTCACAATATGGCACGTTATAAATAGATGTCAGATCAGATTACCACTTACAGCCAGGCTGTGCTTGGAAAGGGTTGAAAAGCATCAGGAATGACATTTGTGTCCTGGATCCTGAATATCAGCCTTGATGTGGGTTAAATCAGAATGCTAGTTTATGCAGCTTGTATGGACTAATATTAAAAATGCAGTGATAATAATAATATCTTATTCTTATAGGGACAAATTTTGAAATTCTGGCATGATTTTTGCCAAGATCTGATTGAAGAAAGAAAAAAAAAATCTCCATTTGTGTTTTGTGCTTTATGTAAAAAATAACCCTAGTTATTTTCACT
>VXBC01011529.1:461553-482026 GCA_013399945.1 Ploceus nigricollis
CTTAGGGTGATTTTCATGATTAATGTAAGCTTAGTACACTATAAATGTTTCTCTGCTGAAAGGAATGAAAAATGGTTTTGCAAGTGGGAATGCCATGAGCAGGGAGAGACACTGGAATTTCCCCCATATTTTTCTCATTTGCCATTGTTTTTTTTTGTTGTTGTTGTTGTTTTGGGTTTGTGTTTTGTTTTGTTTTTTGTTTTTTGCTTGTTTGATTGGTTTTTTTCCTTGTGTTACTTACTATTTAAGATTTCATTTTCCAAGAAGTTCTGGAAGTTTTGTTCCTGCCAGATTCTGTTCTGGTCAACAATGGAGTCTGAATCAGGACTGAGGATTCTCTGCAGTCTTCACCACCCACATTTTATATGCTTTGTGATGATGACAATGTCTATTTTGAAGTGTTAGGCACCTCAAATTATAAAAAATAAAAAGCTAAAGTTGGAGTCTTTGCATTCTTCTTAGGTTATTTTTAGAAGGATATTAAAAACCAGCCTATTCCTAAAGAAATATGTTCTTCTAAGCATAATTTCTCTTAATAAAGAAAGATATTACAACACATCTGTAATACCAATTGCTTTCTCTGTCACTATGATTCCTGGCTCTTTAAACTCTACTGTGCATTTCTTCTTTGAAGCCTAGTAATTCAGTAGAAAAGAAGGAGCCAGATTGTGGATCTGTGAAGACGCAAACAACTCCACAGCAGGTGGGGTTTTCACAGGAATGCCTATAAAATCCTCACTACTAAAAGCAACAACAGGATAACCAAATAGCATGGTGCTGCAGATTTGTTATGGCAGCTTTCTGTCAATACAACAGTGAACTGCCTGTATAATAGAAACAAAAATCCAGAGGATGTTTGTTAGGCACCAAACTTCCAATTTACTGTTTCTACCATAGTAGTAACCTGTGGATTCTGACTTTGAAACTGAACTGCATCTGGCACAATTTAGGTGGACTGGGGATAAGGGCATTGTTACCACATACTGCTCCCATGCTGGTACAGAAACCAGGCTGGCTCATGTCACACAAATTAACTGGAGACTGATCGATTTTATGTTGTCTGACAGTTTTCCACAGGGCTGCTTTGACAGCCTGGGATTGCTAGGGAAGAATAGAGCCTGAAAACACCCACCTCTCTAAGACAAGTGCTCACTGTGGATAACTGGGGAGAGGCCAATATGGTGACAATACCACAGAAGGACAGCATTCTGGGGTCAGAGCTAGCAGTTTTCTTCTGCTTTTTTTGTGCCTTGGAAGCTGCATAAATCAGCCAAAGGGGAGGCAGGATCTGCCTGACAGGAGGAAAGACCACAGAAGATGATCTTGAGAAAAGATAACTTTGACACTTGGGGCCTGCTAAAGCTCTCCACATATAAAGTGAAAAGTAACAGAAATGTAACCAGACCTGCTGGATGATAGTGGTTACCATAATTTCTGACTCCTGCAGTGTTAATGACACTATTTTTTCTGTCTGGAAATCTGTGTCTTGGCTCTCTTTTGGAAATAAATCCCTCGTTCTTAACTCCTCTGTTCCTATGTTGGTTTGTCTAAGACTTCTGTGGGAAAGTTAGAGATTTTCTTCTGTTTCATTGGCAATGTTTCACCTTTTCCCCTGCCCCCTCCTCATTTCTTTGGACAGATTTCATTTCCCGAACAGATGTCTCTTGTTTCTGAAAGCAACATCCACATACACAAGATTTCTTTCTTTTACCATATTTTTTCACCCTTTTCTTATCATTTTCTTCTTCCTTACTTTCTTTCTCATCTAAATCACTGTGTATATTCCACAACTCCATTCTGAAAAACTATTTCTGAAGTATGATTTTATAGCTGCTTTTCTACCGCTCCATGACTGCAGAGGCACACGAGAAGGCCTGAAGGCTGGATTTTCATATAACAGGATAATAATAGAGCTTCTACATAATTATCTGCGTAGGTAATCAGGGCATGCATGCGTACAGATGCCCAGCAACAGGTGCACAGGCCCATTCCTTGTATCCCGAGCCTGACTCTTTGGACTGTTCCAATGAGAGGCTGGCAAGATGCAGGACCTTGCTGCTGTTTTGGAATCACACAGTCAAGCTGAGCAACTGTACCTACAAGGAACACTGCTTCTGCATTTGGTAGAGTTCAGCCTTCAAGCTGCCCTACATATAATGGCCAGGCAGAAAGAATTCCGCTTTGTTGCAGGATGTGTAGGTATATCTTTTATGTTTGCTGACGACCTACACACTTAGGACTGAAGTTCTTCAGACTTAAGTAGGGGCCCATATTTTTACCCCAGAACCAACTAGCACCTGT
The DNA here is from genome assembly GCA_013399945.1 of Ploceus nigricollis. NCBI lineage: Eukaryota > Metazoa > Chordata > Aves > Passeriformes > Ploceidae > Ploceus > Ploceus nigricollis. The sequence continues at coordinate 463,855 of VXBC01011529.1, forward strand.
GCTCAAGACAATGACTGTCTGCAATACATAGCCATTTTGAGATACTCAGGTTTGTTTTAGAACTATTCTAGGTCAGATTTTCAACATTGAACCTTGAGTTCTTCTCAATACCTATCCCTTTTGTCAACAGATCTTGGGTTTCTTAAGATGTCCAGATGCCTAAGTAGCACCTGGAATCTGTGAAATATGAACGTAACCAAGACCTTGCATATTTTTCATAGGCTCCAGGAGAGCTGAAGCCTGGCCTTCTATGCAGGAGCACAGCTAGCAGAGCCATTTCTAGCCAGGCTTCCTCAAGGGTAAGGAAGTTGCACAGACACATGCTTGGCTCTGAACTCCTTCACCAATTAATACAACTATCTCTGAATGCTCTTGGGTTTTCCAGAGCCTGTGAATTTGGCTGGGGTGACAAGAGCAGAGCTTCTTGAGTGGGAGCTTTGCACCAGGCATGACAAGAACTCCCGTCCACCTCAAAGATTTTAACCTGGACAAATATTTAAGAAAAGCCATCCACATCCTTTCTTCTAATCTGTAGGTACCATTGGCAAGCCTGAGGTTGGTCAGGTTTGACCAGATCCTTAAACCTTTTCCTAGCAGGCTTATAAGTATCTGCACAGGGCCACAAAGAAAAAGACATGTTGTGTGCATATGGGATTTGTAGGAATCGGAATGTTTAATGACAATTCTTCAATTACTTCATGGTCCATTTCTGGTGCCCAACTTAATTTTGAACTACTGACGTTATGGTGGGTCTAAGGAGAAGAGCCACATGAAAACCTGGTCCATCATGAAATGAAAAAATGAAAAAAAAAATGGTCTATCACCAATGAAAACCAGTTCCATATGTCCTATGTATCCCCCTTGTTACGTGCCTGGCTTCCCACAATCAGTATCGCCTTGGGATATCAAGCAAACAGGGAAGGAGAAACAGAAATCTGCTTTTATTTAAACCTGATTAAAAGAGGGAATAAATTTAGGTAACCTATTTTGAAGCTGTTGAAATTTGTTCCAAGAAGCTGACTGCATAGCTCATGTAGAAAGCAGCTGGCAAATTTTCTTACCACCCCATGCCTTGATCAAATCTTTTCATAATTTTTAGCTACAGTGCAAGCATGACCCCTTGAACTTCTTTCAAGGTCTTCTTGTCCTTTAGATGTTGAAAACAGCTGCCTTTCTCTGCCTAAGCAGCAGAGTGAATTCTGCCCAGAAAATCTGAAAAGCAAGCAAAGACATCTCTGTAGAGCTGAGAGTTGGAATGAGAGTCTATTTCCAGTGCAGAATCATGCTCACCTCTGCTTTAATTTTTACTCCAGTCAGATTCTTTCTCCAGTGCAATTTAAATGCAAACAACAAAAAATAAAGATATTCTGTGCAGTTTATTATAAAACATTTTGTAAGAGCAAATATAATAAGCAGTCTCTCCTCTTAGTCCTAATCCTATTGCCCTATCTTTCCCCAGGTAAATTAAAATATCATCACAATCTCAGCAAAAATGTAACTGAGAGATCCTGCTATGCTGGAATTGGAGGAAAGCAGTTTCTTCAGTTTTATGCAGTCTGAGAGCCTGTGCCAAGGTGCCTTGGAGAGCCATAAGAAAACAAACAGGCTTCAGCCCATTGCAGGACTGGGCCACAACACACAGTGTAATGGTATATCAATTGTAAAATATATCACCATATTTTGACCCTTTCTGAGACAGTTTAGATTAACTAAGCTCATTCTTGGTGGTATTATTTTGTAAAATCATGATGCAAAGCCTTCAACAGATTTTGATCAGCCTCTATAAACATGAAAGGATGAGCGAAATTGCCTTGCATTGATGCTAAAACATTTCAATAGACAGAAGCAAATTTTTCTAATACAAATAAGGCTTTCTTTATGTCATCAGTAGAATAACAACCAGGTTTTCAGAGGCATATGTGTAAGATGGGAAAAGAGTGTGCATTTAAGTTCAAGTCAGACATCAATACCCAGCTAATCTGTCACCATGGAACTGTGGGATTCAATTGACTCTACAGCTGAGAAGCAAAACATTATACACCAGGGAAAGTTTGGACTGACATTAATTAATTCTTAAACTTTTCATAGCTTCACATGGATGGAATTGACTATATATGTTGAATTGTAAAAGAGAATGTAATTGGCCAAAAATCAGTCCAAATGAAACATTTCAATTCACTGGATTCCTTGGCTTATAGAAAAAAGAAAATGTTACTGGGATTATTTTATTCTCTGTTGTTCATAGCTTGGAAGTGCTTTCTGAAATACTAGGTATAAGACCAATCTGCAGAGTTTTCATGGGTCTATGCATGAGTTCACATAATTTCTAAGTTCATGAGGGACTCAAAATTTTTACATTAACATTTTTCCACGTCCTGTAGACAAAAAGAATAAATATGTGTATTTGTAAGTGCATTCCCTATCTTCTTCTTTTAGGAGAAAAGAAATGGAGTTTGTGTCAGCTGTGTTTAGGTGGTGATCACTAAAACAAATTTCTGTTGCAGAAAAAAAAATTATGTCTTCGTGTTGGATAAGAGTGCCACAGCTGGGAAAAAAAATTCTCTCTCCTCTGAGGAAAAAATCAGGTTGGGTCCTGAGGGTAGAAATTATGCATGCAATGATGAGAACAATGTAAAGAAATTTATTTATGACCAGGAAGAGTGTGCAACTGGAACAGTACTGTCAGTGGGAACTTTGCTGGTCTAACATATAACAGACTTGTAGGCACAAGACTCTCTGCCTCTTCATTTTTATTTGGAAAAGAAAAGATGCCCATTGCCAGGATCATCAAAGAATGTTATCCTTCATTAAATCCATGAGACCTTGGAAAACATTGTCCAGCTCATTTTTGAAAAACAGAAATAAGTAAGTCCTGCAAGTGCCTAAAGAGAGGATAAAGTTACTTATTGTTGCTTAAAAATTCATTTGGTGCCATGTCAAAGCAGCATTGGGTATATTTTAAAGTGACAGGTCTAAAAAATATTGTTCTTATTCCCACCTGCCCCTGAACTCCCTCCATACCAAAAGAAGCATTCTCCATAGTCCCCAATTAGTGAAATGGAGTATTTAAAATTCAAACAAGGACCTTCTTCTCACTCTCATACTCATTAGCTCACTCCAGCCCTCCTTAGTCAAGGGATTTTCTAAAGAGTCCATTTAGAAGTGCTAATAATAGTAATTAGAGGTCGAGAAACCATCTTGAAACTTGACCCAAATTTTCACCCAAAACTTGAAATGAACACAAACCCTTTCTCAGTTTTGAAGGAACTGGGAACTCCTTCAAAGAAGAAGTTCGTGACTTGGAAATTTCCCTTTTAAAATGTTGTTTCAGTCCTGCATACCAAGTCCTTGAAAAACTATCTAAGCAGAAAGACTGCTTTTTAGGAACCTTCTAGAAGCATTTGTTGTGCTGTTCTTTTGCGCCTGCTCAAAATGCATGCAGTATTACTGAGCCTATTGTAAACCGTGGGCCTCTTTCCCCCCTCATTCACATTTATTCTATGCCAATGGGGTGATATTAAATTACCTTCTGCACCTCCCAGGAGTTCAAGCATTCTTTGCACTACCTTTTTCATGTCACGGATTCCAGGCTGACACAGTCCCCTGCAGACAGCAACAGCAGCCCTGTGGCTGCTTTGATACGCAGATTTTTCATACAGCTCCGTTTGTTCCAGTCTGCAGCTCAAAACAGCTGAAATGACAGTGTCCCTACTGTTCCTCTTTCTTTCATGACAGGACATCCAGCTGTACACTGCAAATGCTCAGCTAGGGTGGCTAGTGCCGCCTCCATGCACGGGACACATGGAAAAAGCCATACTGGGAGCTAAACTCTGTTTCACTGGCTCCAGTGGAAATTAATCCTGGATACTGGAGCAAATAAAAATGGAGTAAGGTCCAATGCTTCTGGTGATGTCTTTGCATTGTCTCCATCCATCCTTCTCATGTATCTGTCTGCAATTAACGGGACATCTGTAGAAAGGCAGAAGAATCAAGCCTGAACCAGGCAACACATAGAAAAGTTTAAGCCTTCTATAACTAGATTGATGTGATAATAATTTAGATCTGGAAATACACACTGACCTTCTACAAATATTAGTAATATTTTTAGCTATAATATAAGCACTGGGCCTTACTACGACCCTGCACTGCCCGAATAGTTTGTCTTATAAATCTTATTTTTTGGTTGTTACTTAAAGCTTCTAGAAATGTACTGTATATTACTGTATATATTATGTATTATATATTTTCTATTCTGACAGGTTACTCTGAAACAAGAGGATTCTGTATTATCTTGCAAAGGACTTTTAAAGGAATTGGCGGGTTTTCCCTTGTAATTTGGATAAAATATGAACAGTTTTTTAGATTCATGACATCTTGAAGAAATTTATATGTTGTTCATTATCAGAAGCAGACATGGTCCAAAACTGGAATTTCTTACTGCAGGGATGTTTTAATATTTGGGTTTGTCCTGAACTGAAACAAAATGTCAAAATGGCAAAGCAATGTATAGAATGAAAAGCGGATAAAAGATTAATTCAGAAAAATCAAAACATTTCATTTTGAAAATGTCAAAAAATATTTTGGAAATGTCTAAATGTTTCAGTTAAGAATTTTTCATCCAGATGGAACATTTCAGCATTCTTAAACACAAATATTTCATATCTGTCTGGGCTTACCTAGACCTCTTTATCAAAGCTCAATTACCAGATACAATCACTTCTTGCTGGAAAGATTATTGCTTCTAAATGGTGCATGAAGTATGTGCTGTTTTAAAAAGGTCCTGATATATTAAGATTACATTAACATATTTTCTTTCAATATCTAGTCACAAAATGTTTCTATTATGTAGATTCTCAGATAAACTGCACCTCTTAGTAAGAAGAAAGAGGTGGAAAAGTGAATGATAAACTATGTCATAACTCAAAAAATGAAGCTGTAACTAGTTAGCTCAAGATATGCTGGTGTTCCAGCATGTCAGAGATTAAAGCTGATGAAAGTTTACAGCTAGAATAGAAGTATTACAGAANGAAACCTTCTAACTGCATAATGAATGGCATGAATGTCAAGGGTGAGAAAACTTAGAATCAGTTTCATTTAGTGTACATTTTACCTATAGTTCCAACCTGAAATAAAAAATATCCTGCCTCAACATATTACTTTCTCTCAACCAATAGCAGTGTTGGATTTTGTGAGGCCACAGCACCAAAAGTCATGAAAATATTCTGTCTAAATAAAAAACCAGAGACAACAACAGTGACGAAAAGACCCACCAACCCCCCCCGCCCCCGCAAAAATTATTAATGATATATGTTAGTAAATTCATTCTTTCCCTGCCATCTTGAACAGTTGTTCTACAAAGGCAGACAGGAAGCTTGGTTAATGCAATTTTTACACAATACTCAAGAAAAGTCTGTGTGTTAGAAAGACACCCAAGGTCTCCCGCANTATTTGGGTTTGTCCTGAACTGAAACAAAATGTCAAAATGGCAAAGCAATGTATAGAATGAAAAGCGGATAAAAGATTAATTCAGAAAAATCAAAACATTTCATTTTGAAAATGTCAAAAAATATTTTGGAAATGTCTAAATGTTTCAGTTAAGAATTTTTCATCCAGATGGAACATTTCAGCATTCTTAAACACAAATATTTCATATCTGTCTGGGCTTACCTAGACCTCTTTATCAAAGCTCAATTACCAGATACAATCACTTCTTGCTGGAAAGATTATTGCTTCTAAATGGTGCATGAAGTATGTGCTGTTTTAAAAAGGTCCTGATATATTAAGATTACATTAACATATTTTCTTTCAATATCTAGTCACAAAATGTTTCTATTATGTAGATTCTCAGATAAACTGCACCTCTTAGTAAGAAGAAAGAGGAGGAAAAGTGAATGATAAACTATGTCATAACTCAAAAAATGAAGCTGTAACTAGTTAGCTCAAGAAATGCTGGTGTTCCAGCATGTCAGAGATTAAAGCTGATGAAAGTTTACAGCTAGAATAGAAGTATTACAGAAACAATCCAGGTTTTATAAAGATTTTGCAAAGATTTTCCAAAAAATCTTATACTTCAAAACATAAAATATATGCTGCCTAGCCTCTTCTCAGTTTCCTTGCTGCTCTAAAGCATTATTCGTGATGGGTCAAATAACATCAAATTGCTTTTATATTGCATTTCTTTAGTATTGGACCATGCTTGCATAAATATTCTTTGAAGACAATGCCTTTTTCAGAGAGACCATAATGGGATATTGACTTGAAGTTCTCTTTTGGACAATGGCCATTTGATTAAAAGTGACTTTTGATTTAAAGTGTTAATGGCTATAAAAATTGTTTAACCAAGGCAATTTTTAATTACTGAGCAAGTTTTAATTTTTCAGATATCTCTTGTCGATATAAATACTGCTTTCCTTAACACCAGACAGTAGTGCTTTACAAATAAACAACTAAGTTGCTGCAACCCTGATATTTTTCCTCTAGTTTTCAGAGGGGGAAAAAAAAGAGATTTGGTTTGTCTATTTATCTCTCTGTCCAATNNNACCAAAAGTCATGAAAATATTCTGTCTAAATAAAAAACCAGAGACAACAACAGTGACGAAAAGACCCACCAACCCCCCCCGCCCCCGCAAAAATTATTAATGATATATGTTAGTAAATTCATTCTTTCCCTGCCATCTTGAACAGTTGTTCTACAAAGGCAGACAGGAAGCTTGGTTAATGCAATTTTTACACAATACTCAAGAAAAGTCTGTGTGTTAGAAAGACACCCAAGGTCTCCCGCAGCTGATCTTCCTCTCATTCACATTGCTGAAATCATGAGCTGTTCCACTGAACTCAACAGCAGTACAAAATCAGGATCAGGCTGTACGTAACACATTCTTTGCAGTTTATAAAGTTTACAGCCTTACAGACAGTTTGTGAGACTGATTAGACTGTGGAGGCTGGGAATAAACTAAAATTTGAGCACAAGACAGCGTGTACATGACCTACTGTAACTGCACTCAACAGCGTCTTTGCTGATCAGCACTGTCTGATCAAACCATGTGACCCTAATCATGTTGGCCAATAGAAGATGCAGTACTTTTTTTTCTCACAATGTGAGAGTCACATACTGCCTTCTGGATAGAAACTACTCTGTTTTTTAATGGTTTATGTAAAAGCTTTTATGGCCTCATGTGGTCAGTCCCACATCCCAAATCAAGCCCATAATTAGAAGGTATTAAATCTTGAGTTCTTGTTCTTTGTTCAGATTTTTTTTTAATTTGGTGCCTTTATAGCATCTAGTTTAAAGCAGTAGGATGGGAATGAGGACTGAAGATCGAAAGAATACCTGCCAGTGCCTGCTTCCTTCTGCCAGTGCACTGGAGCCCACTGCACACACAAAGTTATAGCTTTCAGTGATGTAGCTACTGCAGTGAGCTAACTCATTAACTTCAGTATAGCCAACAGAAGTCAGGGCATCCTCTAATATCACACATTGAGGTCCCTGGCACAGTGGCTATATTGACTTTAAGCAGCAAATGGCAGTTGTGGTTGCCAATAGTGAGACCTGTGATTCTTGTACCCTGGGGCCTTCACACACAACTATCCTATGGATTCCTTGACAGAAAGGGCACATAAAAGCTGACTGTGATACAGTATTAGAAATCAAACTATATATCCAAGCTTTATGGGTGGGATTAACAATGTGCCAATCATGATATTTGTTCCAGCAGCTGAGGCATAGACAATTTGGATCATATGGGAATGCATTAGCAGAATAACTCTCAACCTTATGTTTTCACTCTTTCTGAGGTACATACTCTCCTACTCTCCCTACCATGCCTCCTGTCCCAGACAAAATTATGTTCTCTAAAGATTCATGACAGCCTGTGTGCAGAAGTGACAGCAGAGATGAAATACTAACTGCACAAACTTGAAGCCAGGGCAGTTTCGAACATTTTGAATATGTTAAGGCCAGCAGCATCTTCATTAAACTCTGATTAGCAAGTGGACTTGATCCAGGCTAATTCATGTCTGAATGGGGTTTTTCTTCTTTTTTTTTTTTTTTTTTTCCACTGCCAGTTTATCAGAGGTAGGCAATTAAGAGCTCACACACCTCCAAGTCTGGTACTTTTTTGAAGCAGGGATCTCATACCAGCCTTGCAATAAAGCCTTATTGTCCTTGGGACAATATTCTTCACTAATCTCACTTCTGGCAATTTACTTTTTCTTGCTGAGCAGATTTAGAAACAAAAAACCTTGAAAGGGCATGGGAGGAGGAATAATCTAGGGCTATCTAATCCCATCCCCAAAGTGGGAGTTTTCCATTCAGCTCCTCTTTTAATGAGCACTGGAAAAATAAAGTTTTACTGCAACACTACTTTGATTCAAGAGACCTATGAGGACCCAATTATCCATCCAGTGGGAGTGGGGTGGCAATCTGGTTTTCAAAGCAAAAGCAATGTAGCAACACAGGCCCCTTGTAATTATGTCTTCCCTACAAATTTATAAACCCAGAGGTGAGCTTTGCTTTGGTTGATTGTTTAAATGCAATTATTACCTTTCTTTCACTTTCAACTTGTTAATAAAGCTTTCCCAAATGCAGTGCTTGGAGTTATTCTTCCTGAGCACTAGGATTCCAAAGGCTTAACTGGAAACCAATCCTCTGCTTCACTGAAAGGAACACAGTCAGGTCTGGTCAAAGATTATCTGAAGAGCCAAAATGTTTGACAGACACACTGAGGGGGCCACATCCTATTTTCCACCTGAGAAAGCGAGAGGGGAGAGTGAGACGGAAAGAAAGAAGCTAAAGGAGACTGGGAGTGACTTGGAGAACAGAAAGGAAAAAACACTACTCAAACAGTAGCCTGATTCAAGGGAAAAATCCTGTTTATATAATTTGTCTTCCTTTGCAGTGGTCAATATTATATTCATTACACAAACGTTTGTCTTTTTTGGAAGTGCATGCAGGTTTGCTTATAACCTAACCCTGTTTAAAATGAGGAAGGGAGACAGTTGTTCTCAACAACACATTTTTCAGTCCTGGTCTCCCATGCTCAGTAGGCCACAAGGAATTCCTGCTTCTTCCCACTTCTAGGCCCCACAGGTGGATGGGACCAGTGAATCAAGTGTGCCTATGCCATGTAAGTAGATGCATGGCATATATTGCATCAATTCACTTTCACTACATCTCATATATGTGCAGCTTGACAGTGACTTCAAGACACTGATTTCAGGTGCTTGTCTGTCAAAGGCATGCCTAAGTTTTTAAGGATACAGGTACACATGGGGGGCTAGGACCAATAATAGCATCAACTTCACGTATGATATACATAGAGTCTATGTGAGATGTAAGTATATCACAGTATGCTTTGCTTGTTCAGCCTGTATGAGATGATATATTATATACACAAATAATACAATGTAGTCCGTTGCATATAATTCAAGCACATAAGTCTGACATATGTAGAGCTAAGTTATAAAAATAATTTATTTTTTGAAAATTCGGTTTGAGAGCATGGCAACCATTCACGACTTACTCCTTGTGATGATTTGTGGGATTCCCTTATGCATATGCTCTTTCTTTCAATTGCTGTTGATTTGAAAGGAGTTGTGGTATTGCTGTCTATTTTAATGCCTCTCAAGGACCTTGCAGGATATATTACATCGCTCCTGGAATAGATAGTAGATAGCCACTGGACTAAGAGAAAAACATGAAAAAAAGGAGAAAAAGCAATAGCCCTTCATTTGCACAGAAGAAGTGTTTTGCAAAAAGAAAGCCATAAAGCACCAGTTGAGTGAAAGTCAGACAGTCTCCCACAGTCATAAAAATGTTGAGGGAAAGGGTTTGCAGTGAAAATGACAAAGCAAGCTGGACAAGCCAAACTGTGGTTCAGAGTGAATGGCATGAGCTGTACTGAGGACTGCAGTTTGACCCCTTGACAAATACGGGTTTAGAGCAGTAAAGAAACTGAAAAGGTGAAGGGAGTTTTTATTGCATATATCTTTGTGAAAAGTAATGTTTTCAGAAATGCCCTGTGTGTATGGACTTACACAGTCATGTGTGTCTAAGTCTAATTCTGTCATCAATTGTCTCTCAAGGGTTAAATCTCAGGGGATTTTGGAAAGGGTATATCTTTGTGTCTGAGTTTGAGGAGTCACCATTAGTCTCAGGAAGACAGAAAGATGGACTGTATTCCTGGGAAATTATGCTGTATTATGGACTTCTGTGCCCAAATATATTTATAGAGACACCAGCCAGAAGCTACTCTTGGACTCCTTTCAGACTTCAGGGGTTTAAAGCATATGGTACCTAGCAGATCTGGAAACTAAGCACAAAATGAGGAGTTATCTATAAAAGGGTGACACTTCGACTGTCTTTGCAGCAGAACAGTTTATGCCAAATTACTTTGATCCTTCAGAAAAAGAAAAACAGACAAACAACAACAACAATAAAGAACTCACAGAAAATCAATTGGAAGTGAATATTTAAAATCTCCAAAATATTTCCATCTGGAATTTCACATGGTGACACAGATCACAGTGTTGTAGAAGGGAAACCACTCACTTCATGCCCACAGGAGGTGACCCAGATCCCTTCTCTCTGATTTGCAAACAATACTTAATTTTCAAGATTAAGCTGCAGTCTGTCTCCATAGTGTACTGGATTCCCTAACGGCAGTAGGACAGAAGTCCATCTCTACAGACAGGGTCTCAATGCAATCATTCTTTTTTTCTCTTGCCTAATGGAATAAACAACAACATAAAAACAGCCTGATATTACAATCAGTTTTTTGCCCTTGTCACCTTTACATAAATAGAGGAATACTAGCTGCTTCTTTTCCAACCTGGTTTTTTAGTGGTTATAGTGGAATAGGGACACAGGCATTCTTTCCTGAAACTGTGGTTGGCTTCTAGATGAGTAAGACCCTCTATGTGAATTATACTCAAGAGGCTCAGAGAGACAATCAAGTGATGTGAAACTTCCATAGAGGTGCTGTTGAAAATTCAGGACAGTAAGCCAATTAAGTGTGTATGTCCAGTTAAACTGTTCCAACATGCTGACCTGTCCCACCGGCAAACATCTCAGAAGGACATGACTCCTTTCTGAGGTTTTCTACGTGTCGTGGTTTAACCACAGCCAGCAACCAAGCCTCGCACAGATGCTCACTCTTTCCGCCCCCACCCCCAGTAGGATCAGGGAGAGTATTGAAAGGGTAAATGTGAGAAAACTCATGGGTTGAGATAAAGATACTTTAATAGGGAAAGCAAAAGCCACACACACAAGCAAAGCAAAACAAGGAATTAATTCTCTGCTTCCCATGGGCAGGCAGGTGTTCAGCCATCTCCAGGAGAGAAGGGCCCCATCATGTGTCATGGTGACTTGGAAGACAGCACAACGTTACTCCAAACATAACCCCCTTTTTCCCTCTTCCCCTGTTCATGATGTCATGAATCTGTCTGGAATATCCCTTTGGTCAGTTTGGGTCACCTGTCCCACCTGTGTCTCCTCCCAGCCTCTCAATCACCCCCAACTTGCTGGTGTGGCAGCAGGCCTTTCCTCTGTGTAAGCCTGCTCAGTGACAACAAAAACTTCACTATACTATCAACACAAATCCAAAACACAGCTCCATAATAGCCACCATGAAGAAAATTAATTCTACCCCAGCCAAAACCAACACAACATGATGGGAAACTACACAACACCGTTAGGGGTTATTATAACCTGGAAAAGACTTAGCTTTCTGAAATATTGAGAGACAATGGGGAAACTATTCATGTTTCATACTCTTTTTGCATGACTGGCAACAGTGACCACCCACATGATCTTGGTTCACAGTCAACTGACCATCCAAATTTCCTTTGTGAACCCAAAGTAAGCTTTACAGTCCCTCTGCCATGTTAAAAAAAAAAAATTAAAAATCCAGCAACTCCATGAAGCATTCCTTTAAGATAACAACTAACAAGGATTTGCCAAGTTAGATTTTAACAAGTGTAATGTGACAAACTAAGACCTACCAGATAGGAATTTTTTCTCATGTCTTCTCCTGCTATTAGAGCTCATGAGAATCAGCCACAGGTTTGACAAAGAAGATGGTGCATCTAGTGGCAGGGGCTGAGCATGATCAAAGTTCCTGACCTCTAGAGCATTCTGTATGTGCCCTTGGTCTCTCACTGCTTCCACTTAGGTGTCTCTGTTTCTGATTTTGATACATACCTTACAGCAGTGCAGTCGTCTTCCTGACTGCTGGATACCTGCAAGTTATCAGAGCTCAGCCCGTAGCTCAGCTAGGTTAAGTTCACTGAGAGAATGACTGGTTTTTTCAATGTCATCCACATAAATTCCAGAAGCAGATTCTCTGAATCAATTATGTTTGCACACACCCAGATACTAGCCTGTTAAAAAAAAATAAGGAACACATGGGCAAGAGCACATATAGTTAAACACTATATCAATTAGTACTTCCTTATTGTACTCAAGGTTCTTCCCTTTGTCCCAGACAGACTCCCTGAACCATCATGTAGAAGAACATCATTAGCCAACATCTAGTCTTACAGCTGAGACCCTTTTGACATGGAAGTCCAGTGTCAGTAGCCAAGACGCAGGAATGTAAAGCCAAGACACAGGAATGTAAATTGTTGCACATTGAATGTGCAACAATATTATGCATGCTGTTTTCACTCGTTTTATGTGACAGCAGATATGATTAATTATGACCTTTTGATCAGAAAGTTGTCAGAAAGGGAGTAATTAAGCTCAAGAAGCAGCTATTACCACTCTAGTCAAAAGTCATTGTCTTTTGCTCCTAGGCTGGCTTACCACTGCCACCTTTATTCCTCCTTCCCTAAGCTGCTATCAGTGCTTGTTCGTCAGTGCTGGAACTCAGGTCTAGCAACAGAAGTGCCTCACAGACGTTCCTGAACCATGTCTACACTGCACTATCCCAATGCTCAGAGGTGTGGTTTAACCAGCTGTTCAACCAAACTAGGTCATATTATCCAAGAACACTGCAAAATTTCATCCACCTCTGTAAAACATGAAAACCAAAAGCACAAATGCAAACAGTTTAAACCCTTCATAGTGTTCTGATGGCATTGCAGCACACATATATGGGCTTGACTGCATAAGAGCAAGTTTCCTAAACACAACCTGATCACATAGAGAATTTCACCCAGATTGATGTAGCTTTTTAAAAAAAAAGATAAATGCAGGTAACTGTGATTTAATTCACTGTTTGTCAAATCACAGTAGATCAGAGGTATAGTAGGGAAAATTTGAAGTGTGGAAGGGTGCATGTGCATATTCTGCTTGTAAAATCAAAGACAAAACATACCCAAATTTAGAGATGTTACACAAGGGAAAGGTTGTGTACAAGTTACACAGAGGGGAAAGGTTGGCTGTTTTATAAACCAGGTTATATGGAAAGTGCATGAAAGTTACTTTTGCTTTTGAAAATACCAAATTATGTGGTATACCAAATTATGTGAAAAAAGATTTTGGCCAGGTTAGTGGAAATATCTTGAAATCACTTACTTTTGTACTATCTTTACTAAAGGAAACCTTTCCAAATGCAGTATGCTATCATGAGCTAGAAGACCTACAATAAAAAATCCTTTAAGAATGACAAATGTGCTCATTTTGGAAAACAACTGTAACTCTTTCAAATTCCAATAATAGTGGCCATATGCTGACTTAAATCTTCAGTTTTCATCCAGCAGCCTTTACTCCTGAAATACAAAGATGATATGCCCCACAATATCAAAGAATAGTTAGATGCTTAGTCTGATTTTCAGAGACAGTGAGGTTTAGTAATTCCAGTAAAGTCAGAAAGACTGGATAGGTGTTTGGATTTCTGACACAGTCAGGTTTTGCAGCCATTCAAAGGGGTATCCACAATTATAATTTCACTTAGCTCTAAAAAGAGTGTGGAAAATACATTTCCTCAGAAAAATAACACAAATGTTTTAAATAATTCAAATGACCCAGCTATTAAGAATCAATGTGTATATAGTGTTTGTCTTTCAGCTGGGACCTAGCCATTTTATAAGCCAATTATTGGTTTGAGTTCAGTAATAAAATGATCAGAAATAGTGCATACAACATAGGAAAACCTGGACCCCAGTCTTTTTTATATTTTTAAAAAACATTCGTTTTAAACAAATTATCTGTTTTTAAGCACCTGTGAATAGTGGTGTTCCCCAGGGTCCTATACTAGGACCAGTGTGTTCAACTTGTTCAGCAGTGACTCAGACAAGGGACAGAGTCCTCCTGAGCAGGTCACTGACAGCACAAAGCTGGGAGCAGTGGCCAATACCCCAGAGTGCAGCCTTTCAGAGGAACCTCAACAGGTTGGAGAGATGGGCAGAGATAAACCATCTGAAACGCAACAAGGGCAAAAGCAGGGTCCTGAACTGGGGAGGAATAAGCCCAGGCACCAGCACAGGCTGAGGGTTGATCTGCTGAAAAACAGCTCTGTGGAGAAGGACCTGGGGGTCCTGGACAAGCTGTCCATGAGCCAGCAGTGTGCCCTGGTGGCCAAGAAAGCCAACGGTGTCCTGGGGTGCATTAGGAAGAGCACTGCCAGCAGGGTGAGGAGGGTTATCCTGTCCTTCTACTCAGCCCTGGTGAGGCACATCTGGAGTGCTGTGTCCAGTTCTGGGCTCCTCAGGACAAGAGAGACATGAAGCCACTGAAGTGGGTTCAGCAAAGGGCTACAAAGTTGCTCAGCAGCCTGGAGAATCCATCTTAGGAGCAAGGGCTGAGGGAGCCAAACCTCTTCAGTTTCAAGAAGAGATGACTGAGAGAGGACCTCACTAATATGTATAAATATCTAAAGGGTGGGGGTCAAAAGGATAGATCCAGCCTCTGCTTGGTGGTGCCGAGCAATAGCACAAGGGTCAACAGGGACAACTGCTGCTCAGGAAGTTCCACCTGTATATGAGGAGGAACCTCTACTGTGCAGGTGACCAGACACTGGAACATGTTGCCCAGAGAGGTTTCAAAGTCTCCCTCACGGGGAGATATTCAAAAACCTGTGGCTGTGCTCTAGAATGACTGCCTAAGCAGCGTAGTTGAACCAGAACCACTGTGGTCTCTTCCAACCTGATTGAGTCTGTAATTCTGTATTTGGAAGGGGAGATGACCAAATCTTATTACTCTTATATTGTGTTACATTTTTCCTGAAGCTTTAACTCCGGAAGAGATTTTTCTTCTCTTTGAAATTGCAGTGCAATGAAAACTCTGCTAGATCAAGATCACAGCACCCTTCTCCTATCTATACTGTCTTCCAGCTCTTTTTATGGCCTAGGACATGCCATCAACAGCAACAAAAAAAAATAGATGTTGTGAGAAAAAAAGAAGCAGTGAGCAAGAGTAACCAGGCAAATACTGCATCCTAAAGGGCAGCTTGAGGTAAACCAGAGCAAATGAAAAAAAAACAACTGAGTTCCTTTCTGCCACTTCTAGGATGCCTGGTTTTTAACTTGTGTAATCATCCATTATCTTCACCCTGCATAAAGAGACAGCTGAACAAGCTACAATCAAAAGAAAAACATGACAGAGCATTTTGACAACCATAGTAAAACAGTTTAAAACAAACAGAATTTATACAGAGAATTCTTTAAGCTATGTTCATAGAGAGAGTCATGTTCCTTTAACATGGCATTTCTTAGCATACTCTCCAATAAATATGTGGCAATTTTCCATCAAGTGAATGCTTCTGATCCTGGATGTAGAAACAGTGTAGCTACTACTCTGAGAGGACATAGTCACCAGAGTACAGTGAAAATAACATAGCATCAAAAAGGGACAAGGCTAGGGTTGCCTCTCTAAAATGGAGCCTGGTATGCAGGCAAAAAGAATAAGGTCTTAATATATATCTTCTACCTGAAATTCAGTGAACTTCATTAGCACATTCTATTTGCATCCCATGCTTCAATTTAAAATTACTGTTCCAGTGCCAGAAGCTGAAAGGATACTGCCTTGTTTCTAAATCTTCTGGTTCAAATTACAGCTGGTGTAATAGGCATCCATGGGCTTGAGTATGCTCAGTGTCTTGTCAACAGTTTTCTTCCTAGTGCTCCCAAGTGGGAGGCAAGTACAGGCTGAGTGCTAGGGCTACAAGCTACAAGTATTAGTGACTAAGGAGAGTGGGAAGGGCAGAAGTCCTTTCACTGGGGCTACCAGAGTGTATTGTGTGTCAATAGTAGGCTCAGACAAAGTTGCAGACCTCCTGTCTCAAAACAAGATGACTCTATGAGCCCCACAGATATTTACCGTGGGGCCTCCAAATACAGACTTTCAAAATGTCAGTACCATAGCTGTATCCAGCACTGCTGCCTTGTATTGTGAGGTTTGTCTCATCAGTGATGGTGTCGGTCAGTTTTTGAGATTTCCATCTGCACTGGAGGCTGACTGGAGGCCAGCTGGCTCTAGGCAGGACCTAATGCAGTGTCTGATAGAGCACCTGGAGCAATGCTTCTCTCTTACTCTAGCAAAAACCACTCAAAGATGACCTGAGATGAGCAGATACTTGCTCTTTTCTTTACTCCTTGTGTGGATGCTGTTGTTGAATATATTGGAGTCTGCATCAAAAAATATGTAACACACCAGTAAGAATTTATTAATTCTTAGGCAGGCCTTAACTTATTTATTATTGGGCAGACTTTTAAGTGACATTGTATAGGGTCATTGAGACAGAGAGGGGGGTAGAGAGAGAGGGAAAGAGAGAGATTATACATGAATATAGATTATGTGTATTATACATCAATAGATTATGTGTATCTATAAAAGTATATCTATTCATATGCATACATACAAACCAGAATCCTAGATCTAACAGCTACTAGAATCTCATAACAGGGCAAGACCAGAATAGCTATCTCCTTGCAATAACCCAGCTCCCAGTTTCCTGCTGCTTGCAAAATTGCTAAACTGGAGGTCACACATGTGTTTTTATATTTTATAAAATCTGATGACATTTTTTTCACCCAAGGAGCTGTCTGATCCTTCTTTGAATCCATTAATACTTTTGGCCTCTGTGACATTGAATTCTACTATTTAACTGTGTGCCTGTATCATATGAAGCAAACCTGCTAGTTTTATTTGTTCATTTAAATTCTGCCTGATAATTTAATCAGAAGCCCTTTTTCCCAGCTCAGTCACAAATATGCTGCATGATTGTGGGCATCACTTATAACCTATGCCTCAATTCCTTGTCTGCAGAGCATGAAAAATCATTCCCTCAGGCAGTCTCCCACTGAAACCAAATTACTGTTAAATACCACTTGTAGCCAGATATATTTAGCATCCCATCTTACCTGATAAAAATATTTGCTAAAAGGGACTTCTGTGGCAGTATGTCAGGTAAGGAAGAATGAAGGCAATGAATGGCCTTCGGAAGTGGAGATAAGAAATGCAGCACAAAGTTGCAATTTGAAAAAAAAAGAGGTGGCCATTTTTGACACCAGAGCATGAAGCACTCTTTGCCTATTGTATGGGCTAGAAGGTAGTGATGGCACAGATGAACTTTTTCATTTCCAGGGGAGAGTCAAACACATCTACATGAGCGCTTATTTGACGTCTCAGTGAGAGGTGCACACCAAACTCCAGCTGAAGCTTCTGAAAGTGACATTTTAAAGATAATTCAAGAAAAGAGAGGCTATCCTGTACAATAAAGATATCAAGAAAGCTAGACTCACTTTAAGAAGAAAATCTTAAAGGTGCAGGAGCAGGCCATCCCTAAGTGCCAAAAGGTGAGTCATTGGGGAAGACAACTGGCCTGGCTGAGCAGGGAGCTTTCACAGGAACTAAAGATAAAATAAGGGTTTATGGCCTTTGGAAGAAGGGGCAAACAATTTAGGAAGAGTACAAGGATGTTGTTATGTTACTTATAAAGAAAATTTAAAAGGCAAAACTCAACTAGAACTTGGTCTGGCCACTGCTGTAAAAGATAAGAAAAAGTGTTTTTTAAATACATGAACAACAAAAGGAGAGCCAAGGAAAGTCTCCACCCTTTACTGGACACTAGGGGGAACAGAGTTACCAAGGATGAGGAAAAAGTTGATGTATTTAATGCCTGCTTTGCCTCAGTCTTTGTCAGGAAGACCAGTTATCCTCAGGGCAGCTAGACAGGGATGGGGAGTGGAACAGACTCCCTGCAATCCAGGAGGAAGTCGTGAGTGACCTGCT
>VXBC01011531.1:0-35390 GCA_013399945.1 Ploceus nigricollis
AACCTGAGGCATCAGTGCAGCCCTGAGCAATCAGTGCCAGGACCTCACCACCCTCACAGGGAAGAATTCTTTTCTCTGGAAGTGTCCAAGGCCACCCTGGGGTAGTGGAAGGTGTCCCTGCCCAGGGCAGGGGGTGGAACTGGATGTGCTTTGTCCCTTCCAACACAAACTGATTCAATAATAATAAATAATTCAAGTTTTTTGTCTTTCCTGAGATGTTTTTAGAAGGAAACCCTGAAGCTGTTTTCTGTCCCCACAGGAGATACGAGTCCCACCCCATCTGTGGGGAGCTGCAGGATAAAATCCTCCAGTGCTACCGGGAACATGCCCAGGAGACCCTGAGCTGCTCTGCCCTGGCCAGCCAGTACCTGCACTGTGTCAATCATGCCAAACAGGTGAGCTGGACCTATTCTCACTGAAAAATGATGGAATGATGAGCAGAGGAATTTCCAATGAGTCCTTCCTCCATGCCTAAGCATTTCCCAGTGTGTCCGTTCCCAGAGCTCTGTGGAGACCACTCGGAGTTGATTTAAATGCTCAGGTTTCCATCTCTTCCCCTGGGAAGCTGTTGTTTAGTGTAGCAGCTCATGCTGTTAGCTGATGTTTCCTGTTATCTATAGTTTTAGCAGTAAAACAAGGGGATTAAAATACCTGGTAGTCATTGCCATAAATATGAGAAACTCATGGATGTCTCAAACTATGTTGGTGACCACTTGGAATTCTTGATTTCTTCTGTCATGTGTTATGCAAGGCTCTAAAATTGCCCTTTACCTGCTCTTGCCCTCCTCTCTTCCAGTTTTGTAGGGTATGGATGTCACTGCCAATTAAAGTCTTTATGCTTTATTAGTGCAGCATGAAGGAAAGTGACAGTAATACGTTAATCATTAAATTAAAAGAAGCTGCAATTTCTCAGTTTTACTCTTTTTCATCAGCTTGCATCTTTCAAATGCAGAAATGCATATATTGACCTCAATTGTGCTCTTAAACAAACCAGGAGATGTACTCACAAGCTCACATGCAGGATGTGTAAAAAGTGCTTAAATCAGTCTGTTGATCTTTATTTCTGCCCAAATCTGTGAGTTAATATTTGAGCACGTGAGGACACCCATCTTTATGTGATACTGGAGACCTGGCTGGTGTTTGATCATGGTAATCACCTTCCCTGGGCTTAACTCTGCCTGGGCAGAAAATCCCTGAGACTTTGCCTCTGATCCTTCTCCGTGACCTTTTGCTTTAAAGTGCTGCAGCCTCGAGCTGGTATTCCCAAAGATCTGCTGGAATTAACACTGCTCGTTGTTCCTCAGTCACTGAGAGCTCCCTGTCCCTTCCAATTCACTTCCTTTATTATATCCTTTATTGGTATTTGTTGTGCCATCCCTGGAAGTGTCCAAGGCCAGCTTGGAGCACCCTGGGATGGTGGGAGGTGTCCCTGCCATGGCTGGCGTGGCACTGGATGGGCTTTAAGGTCCCTTCCAGCCCAAACCCTTCTGTGATCCCATGTCTCCTCCTGCCCATTTTGGAATGTGCCAATCACCTTTTTTAGGAAAAGTCCAGTGAATAACAAAAGAATCACAGAATCATTAAGATTCTTAAGCCCATCCAGTCCAGTTGTTCCCCAGCACTGCCAAGGCCACCACTGACTCTGTCCCCAAGTGCGACATCCACACAGCTTTGAAATCCCCCAGGAATGGAGACTCCAGCCCTGCCCTGGCTGGACAAGCCTCTGAGTGAAGAAATCTTCCACAATATCCAACCTAAACCCCCCCTGGTGCAACTTGAGGCCATTTCCTCTTGTTCTGCCACTTGTAGCCCTGTTTTGGTTTGTTCTTTAGTGGATTTCCCCATGGCCCTGCAGCATCTGCAGCACTAATTTACTGTATGTATAATTTTTTTTTTATTATTTTTAAAGTAACTAAAAAAATGGATTAATTACTTAGACATGTTTAAGCTCTAACTCGAGTTTGTATCTGATAGAAATTTCTTCAGAAGACTCTGATGGGGATGAATTAATTCATGTTCAGAAGGTGCAGGAAAAGCAAATTGCATAAATATGAGCATTAGGTTTTTGAACCCTTTTAAACACCTTTTTTTTGTTGAAGATCTTCATCCAAGCCTGTCAAGTAGTTAAAAGTGTTTCCTAAATGTTTCTTATTCTGTTTCACACATGCTTCAAGATGAGAATTCAGAGAGGTTTCTCTCATGATAACAGAGAAGGAGAAGCCTTTTATGATGGAAATATTTGCAAGCAGGAGCAATTGTTTTTCATCATGAGCTCCAGCCCATCCTCCACGTGCTGCAGCTGTAATTGTAATTATTTTTACTCACTGTTTGCCCACATGTCCAGACAGTTACTTTGAAATAATTCCTAAATGCTGCTATAAAATCACTTCAAAATTACCTTCCCTGTGCGCTTGGTTGGGAGCCAGAGGAGGGGGATAAATGGCAGATTCAGAAATGAAAAAGTTAACTGACACTGGCTACAAGAAACAAAGGAAGAAGAAAATTTGCTAGAGGGAATAGAGCAAGATATTGAAAAGCAAATAAGTGAACTAATCCGATTTCCTGGCGGTGAGTCTGGGCACTTGTGCTGGGGCTGAGCACACTCTGTGCTTTTCATAAATTGAATTTATTGACTCCTCTTTCTTTCCTATCTTGCTTATAATTATCTCCCCCTCTCTTCTGTGTGCTCCTTATTTCTCATGCTGTCTGTAATCTCATGTCTCTATCTGTCCTTTTCTCCCCTCTTTAGAAAAGCCCAGAGAGTTGTTAATTCAGAGGGGTTTGACACATTGTTGTATCTTCCCTTGAAATCTCTTCCCAAAGTCATGAGAAGCTGGGGAGATAAATTAAACTCTGTTATTAATGTTTGCATGTTATTATAATGATAATGCCAGTAATGGAGAGGAAAACTTAACCTAATGGAGCCATTAAGGAGAAGATATTTGGATTGTGTCTGGCATTTATTTATGCTGAAGTAACTCCAGCCAGACCATCCATGGCTTTTTAATTCTTTTTCCTGGTTTTCCAGCCATGGATATGGACAATAGCTGTTAAAATACACATTTTGGGGGTGTTTTTCTCAATTTTTCCCCCTCCTGGGTTACAAGAATTTCTGATTCTTATATAAAAACACAACTAGTCCATGGTTTAACAAATCTGTGCAATAATTTCCTGTTAAACCATTGAATTCCAGAAGGATTCAGGCCTCTGCAGGCAGGTGAGGTTTAAGAGTACTTAAAATAACAATATCAGCAGCTGCTGGTGCCTGACAGCCTGGCTGCAAAATGTTATCCTTCAGCCTTGTAACCACTATTTTCAGTTGTTGGACCAAATGGGTCCTTAATTATGCATCCTAAATAGAATAAAACCAGGATTTTAGCCTCACCCTCCAGTATTTTTACTTGATACCAATTTCTAGTCTAAGAGAAAAATACATGGAATTTGTGTATCTGGAAACACTGAATTGAAATGCCACAAAAAGACCTCATCATTTAACACTGCCCTCATTGGGGAAAGTTTATTATGGACCAGCTTCCCTCCATGGGGTTATGTAAAAATATATATATATATTTTAAATGCATTAATTTTAAAAGGCAAGAAAAAACACTAAAAAACCCCAAGATGTAGATAAAATCAAAGCAAGGTTTGGAACACCCCCATTCATCTGAAGGTGAAATTTTGTGGACAGAAATATGGATATGATGAACAAATATTTGCAGTTTCTTTCCTTAGGACAGTAAACAAAAGTAGCCCATTTTTTTTCTCAGATCCCTTGGGAATTTCCTCTGTTAACTTGTGCAGTGTTAAATGGACATAAAGTTAATATTCAGCCCAGAGATGGCTTGGAGTCAGTCTGTAATTGCTCTGCAAAAAGGAATTTTCCAGGTAGAGGAGCCTTCCTGAGCTTTCCAGAAATCTCCATGGGGGCGCCATGTATTGGAGGTTTTGGTTACAGATGAAATTTCCCCAGATTTTTGTTTGCAAAGGCACCCAAGGAGCACAAAACTGACTCCTTTTATTCCATCAGCCACTTCTCTGTGGATGCTGGAGGATTTTGTGGGCACAAGGACAGGCACCACCTGTTTGTGTGGATGCTTTGGAGAATTTTAAAGTCAGAATTGTTATAGTTGGAAAATACCTCCAGAATCATGGAGTCCAAGCATTCCCATCACTGCCAAGGCCACTGACCATGTCCCCAAGTGCCACATCCACATTTCAAAAGGGCTTTAAATCCCTCCAGGAAGGGGGACTCCACCCCTGCCCCCTGGGCAGCAGTGCCAGGCTGGACAATCCTGTTGGGAAAGACATTTTTCCTAAAATCCAGTCTAAGTGCAGCTCTTAGCCCTTGCAGGAACTGGGTGGAATAGCACAGTTCACCAGGTTATTTTTAGGAATAATATGAGAATTTGGTTGAAGCCAAACCTGACATGGTTTTAATTCCCTTTATTGTTAATTTTCCCTAATTTCCATGACTGTGACAATGCAGTCCAGACTTCCAGGCTCTGTAGTGCTGCTCAAACACCCGAATCAGTTGTTTGGAGGTCACTTGTAAGATTTCAGGGTTTAAATTTGGGTTTGTTCCTGACATAAAGCCTCAGAATTATCAAATCCCTTCCTACCATTTCTTACAAGGAGACTTATAATTAGTCCTTACTTGTTTGATGGGTTTTGTAGGCAAGAAGAATGGTTTGGGTTGGAAGGGGCCTTAAAGATCATCTCATTCCCCCCCCTGCCATGGGCAGGGACACCTTCCACTATCCCAGGATGCTCCAAGCCCTGTCCAGCCTGGCCTGGAACATTTCCAGGGACAGGAAACCTGGTCTGGTGAAAAGAATTAAATTATTTTTAAGGTTCTTTCCAACCCAAACCATTCCATGATCTGTGGTTCTGCAGTGAAGCCCAAGGTGAGTGCAACATGTTCAGACTGTTGGGGTTTTGATTCCAGGAAGGAGCCAGGTAAGGGATAGTCAGTGTTGGATGTTTTCAGGATATTTTTCCTCAAGAGTTTGCTGGGAATGGGATTTTCTTATTGTAAGGTCAGGTGTTTTAATTTCCTTTAATAGCCACAGCACTAAAGCCGTGATAGCATGAGGGGAGATGAAAATGGATCATTAGTGAGACTCTTCAGGCCTCCAAACCACTGCCTTGTTGAGTCCTCAGACTGCTTCATTCTGCTTCTGCGACTTGTCTCTGGCATGATGCGTTTATCAACAACGTTTCTTGTTCTGCATTTTTATTTTAAAAAAATTGCAGATCCTAGGAAGGAATTGAAGCCAAACTTCAGAATAACTTGGAGTTACTGAAATATGTGTTTCTCCCTCTCTCTTCCCTCCCCTCTGATCGTTTTTGCAGCAGAGGATGCTTGGGAGAGGAGGATAAAGGCATTGTCCGAATCAAGCACAAGACCATCGACTAATTTCAGCAGAAGAGCTTTTTTTTTCTCCCCAAGAACAACCCAGCAGCCCATTTGCAGGGCAGCCCAATAAAGAGAAGAAGTGGAAGAGCCATTTGAAGAGCAGCATCCTCAGGGCTCAATCAGCCTGAGCTCTCGGGAAGCCGAGACCTGGCTCTTGTTCCATCGGAGCTCGCCCGTCCGAGGCCGCTGCTCCGCCGCATCAAAGCCCACTTACTGGTGATTGAAGGAAGGGAAAGAAAAGAGCCTTTCTCTGACCTCAAGGAGGGGAAATATCCTTCAAATGCTGCTATTTCACTGTAGAATCTCCTCAGAAATGTCTCTCTGTTAGAGGCAGGGGGTGTAACCCTTGCAGCGCCGGGACATGGCCGTTCCTCGGGAGCAGCCCCTGGTGCCGGTGTCAGAGTTCTCCTCGCAGTGTAGAGTTGTAAATTGTGCTTTAACTTATTTCCCAAATGACCTGGCTTGATGAAGTCTCTCTCTGCAGGCCTTCTGCTGGAATGATGTTCCTGACCCAACGCTTAGGGTGCTCCATGGCCTTTGTTTCCATGGGATGGTTCTGTTGTGCTCCTCGCTCGTATCAAGTCCTGACGAAAATGCCTCGCTCTGTACCAACAATAAATCTATTTTATGCACAAGATTGATGCTGCAGTCTGTCTCCCTTCCCACTCCTCGAGGCTGGATGGTGTTCCCTCTGCTGTGTCAATCACACTTTCCCAGCAGATGTTGTTGCTGAAGCTTTCAAGCACAGACTTTCATGCACAACCAGCCCTGGTGTCAGGAGCGGGGCTTGGATTGAGCTGTTTTCCATCACAGCCACCTAAAAGGATGCCACGTGATGGGAGTGTTGTGATTTATCCACCACCACCTCCCTCCTTGGGAAATGCTTGTGAATGGAGCAGCACAAGCTCTTGTTGCCTGCAGAGGGTGAGGGTTCCCCATCCCTGGGAGTGTCCCAGGCTGGGTTGGATGGGGCCTGGAGCAATGTGGGATAGTGGAAGGTGTCCCTGCCCATGGGAGGGGGTTGGAATGATGTGGTCTTAAGGTCCCTTCCCACCCAAACCATTCTGGGATTCTGTGAAAGGGCAGAAACCCCCCAAAATCTCCAAACCAGCTTTGTGCAAGAACCCAGTTTCCTTTAATTCTTTTTCTTCAGGTAAAAACTGCCACACCCCTTGTCCCAGGCAGTCTTAGAAGGGACTTTTTACACAATAGTGAAAGTAATGATGTCAAATGAGCAGCAAGTCTGGAGCCTTCTGCTGTTTATTTACCTGTTCTCCCTCTCTAATTGGCTGTGTTTGAACCTCATCCTACTGAACAACTGTGGGTGCACCTGTGGATCTCATTTATTATTCATGCAAAATATTACCAGTGACTTTCCTAATTATCAAGATGCTTTGTGAGCACTGTTTAATTAAGGATTTTTTTTTTTAATGCTACCCAGAGAAGCTGGGATTTTTTTTTTTTTTACATGCCAAGCAACTGTAATGTTGGTGGGAGGGGAGGATCCTGGAGTTCAACATCAGGTGCCAGGTGAACTGCTCAGGAGAAACAACAGGGACATAAGCACTGTGTTTACATGGTTACTTGCTGTAGTGTTTACAAATCAGCTAACTCACAAATCCTTCTCTCTAATGTTCTCTTTTGTAACAGAGAGCCAAGAAGTTGGCAGAGCCAGCCTTGCCAGACTCAGAATTGGCAGCAAAACACAGCATAGAGGAAAAGCAGACGTTTTTCAGGCCAGATGATGCTGTAAAATCAGGGGAAGAGCTGTGTCAGGAAGGAAGGTCTCTGTTACTGCCAAATGTTTATTGGTTTCTCATCCTGACAGCCTTGAGCAATGAGAGTCAGCCTTGCCTGCTTTGTTCCAACTGTGTTTGAGGTGTTGTGTTCTTTAAACATCTTCTGTGGCATCAGGGGTGGCATCTGCAGCCTGTGTGGCTTGGGCTTGGGCGAGGCTGGTGGCAGCAGCAGGGTAAGGACTTCAAAAATGGCCCTGGTGGTGGTGTGGGCTTCAGAAGTGTCCATGGTGTGAATTTTAGAGCTGTCCATGGTGTGGACTTTAGGACTGTCCATGATGTGGGCTTCAGAAGTGTTCTTGGTGTTGACCTTGGAACTGTCCTTGGTGTGGGCTTCAGAACTGTCCATGGTGTGGACTGCAGAACTGTCCTTGGTGTGGACTGCAGAACTGTCCATGGTGTGAACTTTGGAACTGTCCATGGTGTGGACTTTAGAACTGTCCTTGGTGTGGACTTTAGGACTGTCCTTGGTGTGGACTGCAGAACTGTCCATGGTGTGGGTTTTGGAACTGTCCATGGTGTGGACTTTAGAACTGTCCTTGGTGTGGACTTTGGAACTGTCCATGCTGTGGGCTTTGGAACTGTCCATGGTGTGGGCTTTGGAGCTGTCCATGGTGTGGACAACCTTTGCCTTTAAAGTAGAGCAGTAATTCTGGATATTTTTGGGGTTTCACCACCACCTCTGTTTTTGCCACCCACACCTTCTCCTCTTGTGTACCTACATCCCTGCCCTGCTGTAGGTCTTTGATTTTTTCCTTCTCACACTTGCTGGTGTGGGTGCTGAAATATTAAAATCTTGGAAGTTTCCTTTTTAGTATAGAAAACTTATGGAGAATTTTCCCTCCTGTTCATGATTTTATGATTCTGTGACCTTTTTCAGCACCTGCAGATCCCAAACCAACACCAGCTGTTGGTGACAGCAGGAGCTGCTGGGACAGAGCAAGACCAACCTCCTTCACAAGCAGCAGGGACAGAGAGAGTGGAGAAGTGCCAGGATTTTTGTCCAGGGTGTCAATGTGATTTGCAGGACCCAAAGTCATGGTTTGTCCCGTGCCAGGTGACAGCACACTGAGTTCCCTGCCCGTGGTCAGTCCTGTTCCATCAGGAGCTGGGTGCTGCAGGCAAAAGCAGACAGGGATTTAGAGCTGGGCACAAACAGCTGCAGATGGATTTTGTGACCTGCTCAGTCCATAATTTGTGATGGTTTGTGTTGAGCTGACACTCTGGGAGCTGCCTGGAGACACAAGAGGGGATGTGGAGGAGAGAGCAGAAGAAGGTGAGGTCCTGCAGCCAGGAGAGTCCTTTCTGTGCTCAGCCTCTCTTCCCACAAAACCCTCTGGGGACACCACTCATGTTCCTGCTTTCCAGCACTGACTCCTGAGGAGCTGGGGCTGTTCCCACTGTCCCAGCAGAGCTCAGGACAGCAGTGAGTGACCCCCAGGGCAGGATTCACATGGAGGGTGAATCAGGGGTGCTGCTGGTGGGTCCTGCTGGTGAACACCCTGCTGCTTTCAGCTCTGTGTTGGCTCTGTCACCTCCCTGGCTGCTCTCAGAAGTGTCAAACAGGCAGCAAGGGCAGCTCTGGTTTGATGATCAGTGTTCTGGAGCAGCATCAGCCCCTCCCTGGGGAAGAGGGACAGGACCAGAGCTCAGCCGTGGTGTGAGGGGGACCTGGGTCTTCAAGTCCTTGAGAGAGGCAGCAAAATTCCAGGAGAAGGTGGGGCACTGAGCCAGGGCTCCTCTGCAAGAATGTCAGCTCCATGTGAACAAAGACACTGGGTAATTAGAGAGGTAATTAGTTTGGTAATTACTAAGGTAATTAGTTTGATTCTCTCTCAAGCCAGTAACTGCTGGGAAGTGCTGGAGGGAGCACCTTGAGTTTGAGGCTGCAGCACCCCCCGAGGTTAACTCTTCACCCCCTGCATGGGAAGCTGCAGCTGACATGGGTGGAAATGGGGTGGTTTGGAGGGAAAATAACCCCAAACCCCCAGTTTGTCACAGGTCTTGTGCCCAAAAACTTCTGAGCCACCTTCTGATGACACCCAGAAGTGCTTGTGCCATGGTGAGGGCAGGGTTCAAGGCAGATCACCCAGCAGTGGTGTGTTTATTGCAAGGTTTTATATTTCCTTAAGAATGCTGGGGACACCTTTTGGGTGGGGACACTTCTTGGGCAGCTGCTTGGAAGTGTCCCAGTGTCACTGCTGAGGTTGATCCCTCCTCTTTGTCCCAGATCCTTCACATCCCTTCACCCCTGGGCTGCTTTGCTGCTTCAGCAGAGGCATTCCATGGTATCCCAGATTGCTTTGGGTGGGAAGGGACCTTCCAGATCATCTCATCCACACCCTTGCCATGGGCAGGGACACCTTCCACTAGGCCAGGCTGCTCCAAGCCCCATCCAGCCTGGCCTTGGAGTCATTTCCAGCTCGGGGTGCAGCTCAGCACCTGGAGGTGAGTTTTTTCTGCCTGTGTCCTGTGAAACCAGGTATTTTCTGCCCAGGAAAATCATCCTTCCTTCCTCACCAAGTCCTGTGGGTGGACAGGGTGATCCCAAAATGAAGATCAAACTGCCAGTGCTCATTTGGGAGGCTGGAGCTGCAGGAAGTGGATCTAATTCCCCAGTAAACTGCGAACGAAGCAGATTCTTCCTCTGTTCATCTGCTGCTGGTACAGAAATAGCAGGGCTGGGAGGGACTTGGCACATGCTGGAGTCCACTATTCCATAAAAACTGATAGCAAGAAATTCACAAGTTCCTCCAGCTCTTTGCCACATTGTTCACAAGTTTGATCATGGTAGAGGGATCAGATCTGCAAAAGGTTCAGTGGGAGCAAGGAGATGAAAGTCCATTAATAGATGAAATATTTTTGCCAGACATGAGAATTCACTGGATCTCTCTCCTGTTTCTTATGTCAGGTAGTGAGAATTTTTTCTTCCCCCTTCTCAGTTTTAATGTTATTAACACTTGGCCTGCTTTGAAAAGGTCAAAGTCAGCTTGAATGTCTTCTAATCTGACTCTTGGTGAAAAGCAGGCAAACAAGAAATCTGTATCCCAGAGCTGCCTTTAAACAGCAGAGCCTGGTAAAGGGGTTTGCAGCATTGAGTGAGGTCTGGCTGATAGCCAGGGGGTGTTTGAGGGCAGGGAAAGGGCTCTGAGCTCTGGTTTTGGTGAAAGTCCCACTCCTGGAATTGGGCAGACAAATGAAACCTCTGCTTTTGCCTGAAAAAATTACCTTTGCCACGAGAATTTGTGCCCAGGATCCAGCTGCAGGAGCACAGGAAAGGAACAGAGCAGGAGAGATTTGTGGTTTTACACTGTGGAAGTTGGTCCTGTTTTTGGGAATAATGTGAAGTGCTGGGAAGGGGACACCTGAGTGAGGCTGGAGCATGTAGATGGAACTGATTAAGAAAGAAAATCACTTTTTTTAGCATCAAGCAGAAGGGAAATCTCCCAGCTCCTCTGCCTTGGTCCCAGTTTGGTCTCAGAGGAGCAGCAAGGGAATGTTGTGGCAAATGAGTGCCTGAGTTCTTTGTTCCTGCAGGTCTGGGGTGAAATTCCTGGAGAGAGGAGGTGGGAGAGAGACAGCAAGGGATATTAAATATCCTCCAGTAAAACAAGAGCTGGCTGTGATCCACTCCAGGCCCCTGGGTATTTTCCCGGGAAGCACTGTGAGATCTGGGATGTGCCTCTGATCAGAATCACTCCCTCCACCAGTGAACTCCACGTGCTCCTTGGACGCCAGGTGCTCCCCCAGGGAGCCTCTGTGAGTCACCACCAAGCCTGGCCTTGCTGTGGGGTTTATTTTTCTTTAAATGGAAGGATTTTAGTCTGACGTGGCAGCACTTTGGGGGGTTTGAGCAAAGCTGTTACCAAGGAACCAGAGAGGGAATCAAACCCTGGTGTGTCACCAACCCTGGGTGACTCAGGGCTCCCACAGAGCCCCTGCTCTTTGCTGGGCTGCTCCTCCCAGTACCTCTGGGACCTGCTGGCCTTTCAGCTCCTTCCCTTCTGCTGCCCAGCCAGGTTGGAGCTTCCTGCAGGTCCCAGGGGACCCCGTGCTCAAGGTGAGGTCATGGAATCGTTCAGGTTGGAAAAGATCTTAAACATCATCAGATCCAACCATCAGCCCACAGCCACCACGTCCTCAAGTGCCACCTCCAGGGGTTTCTTGAACATTCCAGGTGGTGGGACTCAAGACAAGGTGGTGTCACCTCCCTTCTTTCCCCAGTTGAACCAACCAGAATTTGAGTTTGGGTCCATGCAAGAGATGCCAAGTGCTCCGTGGGGGTCACCATGGTGGGCATCAGCAGGAATTTCTCCATGGAAAGGGTGGTCAGGCCTTGGCAGGGGCTGCCCAGGGAGGTTGGGAGTCCCCATCCCTGGAGGTGTCCAAGGAATTCCTGGGTGTGGCACTCAGAGCTCCGGGATGGGGAAAAGGAGGGCATCAAGCAGAGCTTGGGCTCGATGTTCTCAGAGATCTTCTCCAAGCCCAGTGATTCTGTGATCAGGGGATGTGGTTTCTCATTTGAGCATCACTAAATGCATCATTCAGGTTCCTGGGGGAAGTAACTCTGCCAGGCTGGAGAACCCCGTGGGCACTGGAGGACATGGAATGTGTAATGGACCCACCAGGGGTGGGCTCTGCCTGTTTCTCTCCTGTTTCTGAGTTTTGCTTTGGACAAGCTGAATTAAGGAATGGTGTTGGATCTGTCCTGGAGCTGTGTGGCCACCGAGTCCTCCCTGGGACACCCTGGGTTTGCTGGGAAAGCTGAAATGGCTCAGCAGGTGAGAAACAGCAGAGTCCAAACAATCACTTTGCCCAAAAATCCCAAAATACAGTTTGTCACTGCCGTCCCTGATGCCCTGTGGATCATGTGGTGTTTATTTTCCTTGGGCCTCAGCCTGCAGCAATCACCTGCCCAAGACCAGGAGGTGCTGAGGGCAGGCAAGGGCCCCAAGAGTTGCCTGTAGGAAGTTCATGACCCTCAAGCAGAGACAACCTTTTATTAAATGTGTTTAATGTTGTTGGATTAAGGGGAAAGCTGCCTTTTTTTCAATGATTATTTCATTTTTTAGGAGGTGCTGTACAACGTGTCACACTCTGACTTCCAACAAACTAAAGACAAGCAGCAGGAACACCAAACTGATGTCCTGGAGGTTCAGCCTCTCTCCTGGCTTTGTTCTTCAGTGATCTCTTTCCCCTGCCAGAAGTGATCCTCCACTTGATTTAAGGGATTACAAACATCCCTCCTGCCCAGGTCCATCCCAGCTGCCCCTGGGGAGCCCCAGTTCCCTCCCTGCTGCAGGAAGGAGAGGGCTCAGGATCTCTGAGTGGGCTCCTTCGTTTTTAAATGGAGTTTCTGCTCAGAGGTTAAATCATTTCAGCTCTGATCCTCCTTAAAAGTGGTGATTAATCCCCTCACACAGAGCAGGATCATGTACAAAAAAACACCAACGTGGCCCTGGGCATTTCCCCCCCCCCAGTAATGAGAGCAATTCATAACCCAGCATCCCTTAAAGATCCCAGTTCCCCTGGAGGAGACAGCATTGGTCATAAAAACAATTCTGAGATGCTCTGCCCCCCAGTTTCTGGTGGGGAAAAAGCCTTCAGAGAAAAGTAATTGTTGGCTTCAAACTTCAGCCTGCATTCAGCAGCAATCCATCACCTCCCAGAGTGTTTGGGAGCTCAGGTTGCTCAATATTCAAGCTGGGAATCCTCAGCAGGAAAAAAGAGGACCAGGGGCAGTGTGAAATATTGCCAGGGAAATTCTCTCTAACCTGCTTGCATTTCACACCCTTCTCTTTGCTGTGCAGGGAGGGAAAAGGAACAAAACCTCAATTCTGGTTTCTGTTCCAGTCCTAGGAGAAGCAGCAGCAGTGTGGGGATGTGGGGAGCTGCAGTGCAGCTCCGTGCCTGGGATGCTGCAGTGCCCCTGGTGCCTGCAGAGGGGCTGTGGTCCTGAGCACACAGCTCTTAAACACACCTGGCCTGGGGTTTCAGGTGTAAAATACACCTGGGCTGTGGTTACAGGTGTTCAATACACCTGGAATGGGGTTTCAGGTGTAAAATACACCTGGGCTGTGGTTACAGGTGTTCAGTACACCTGGGCTGGGATTTCAGGTGTTAAATACACCTGGGCTGTGGTTACAGGTGTTCAGTACACCTGGGCTGGGATTTCAGGTGCTAAACAGGCCTGGGATGGGGTTTCAGGTGTTAAACACACCTGGGCTGTAGTTACAGGTGCTAAATACACCTGGGCTGGGGTTTTAGGTGTTAAATACACCTTGGGTGTGGTTTTAGGTGCTAAACACACCTGGATTGTAATTTCAGATGCTAAATAAACCTGAGCTGGAGTTACAGGTGTAAAATAAATCTGGGCTGTAGTTACATGTGTTAAACACACCTGGGCTGGGGTTTCAGGTGCTAAATACACCTTGGGTGTGGTTTTAGGTGCTAAAAACACTTGGGCTGTAGTTACAGGTGCTAAATACACCTGGACTGTAATTTCAGGTGTTAAATACACCTGGGCTGGGGTTTCAGGTGCTAAATACACCTGGGCTGGAGTTTCAGACACCATCAGTGCAGTGGCCTTGTCCCCATGGCCAGGAAATCTCCCTTTAAGGCAGACTGGGGAGAAGCCAAACTGCTGAAGAAGGAAACACAAAGGATTGCTGCTCCTTCACATAAATTTACATCACCAAGGCCGTTTCAGGCTTCAGGGAGGTCCCTTTGGCTGCAGCTTGATGTTAATTCTCTGCAGTTACAGCCACCTAAGGGGTGTGAGTGCCAAACTTTTCATTCCTTAAGGATAATTTTTAAAAGCTGTTGTTGATCTGTGCTCAGGGAGGCTGGGGAAGTGTCTGCTCACAGCACTCACGGGGTGTCAGTGGGTCTAAAACCAAATCTGACCTTTCCTAGCCAGGGTGTGGGGATAACACAGCAAATCTCACCCCATTTGGGTCTAAAACTTTACCTGAAAGTTCAGAGCATCACAGAATGGTTGGGTGGGGTTGGAAGGGACCTTCAAGATCACCTGATTCCCTCAGGAGCCCCAGAGGGAATGTTCTTGACAAACCAGATTCCCACTGGGAGGGGATCTCCTGTGGAGATGCCACTACAGGGCTGCCACTGCAAAAACCATCCAGATCCACCCTTCCTCCCACCTCTTTTTCCAGCACAGACCTGTGGAAATGTGAGATGAAGATAGGCAAGGCCATTTCCAGTCACATTCCTGCCCCATCATCCCACAGCTGGGAACTTTCCTGCTTTGGGACACGTTGAGTCTGGATCTGTCCTGGAGACTTCTTTGCCCAGGGGAAACTCTTATTTGGTGTTTGTCCTTGGTGTAGTTACTCTAAATCTGTTTGTCTTGAGGGAAGATCACTCAGCAATCCCAAGTGGTCACAGCAGGCTCCTGAGAGATGTCAGAGACACAGGGAAAGAAAACCTCAGGATCATTTTATTTTTCAGGGTTGTACCACCCTCTGTTCATCACCTACAGCTGGAAGCCCTTGAGTCAGTGCCTCTTCTTCCTGCAGCCCCCCTCCATCCTTTCCAGTGTGCATTTTGAGAGGGGTTTGAATGCTCCTTTTCCAGCAGTGTCATTTATCTCCATGTGTCTCAGGCCCTGAGCTTGGAAAAACCCAGGTAAGGCTGCACAGAAACAGATTTCAGATTTTTTTCTGCACAAAAATAACATCCCTTTGCCCTCAGTGAGGACCTGGTGTGGTTTCCCAAATGCTCCATCCCTGGAAGTGTCCAAAGCCAGGTTGGACAGGGCTTGGAGCAGCCTGGGACAGTGGGAGGTGTCCCTGCCATGGCAGGGGTGGCACTGGGTGGGCTTTAAGGTCCTTTCCAACCCAAACCATGGATTTCCATGAATAAGACTTGGGTCATTGTTTTGTCCCCATGGTCCATCCTGCAGCTGATTAACTGGATGCAGATGGAGCCAGCTCCTTGCTCTGCTCTGGAATCTCCCTCAGCTCACTCCTCTCTCTGCTGGGAGATGCTGACACTGTTGGATCCCCATCCCTGCAGCCCCCAGGAATTCTGAACACCCCCTATGGCTCTGCAGGCTGCCAGCTCCTCTTCCCTTGGCTTGGCCTCCCATCCTGCAGCAGCCCGAGCCAGATAATTGATCAATAATCTGTGGCAGAAAGCTGGACTCTAAACCTGAGTTATGGGGCTGATCACAGAGCAGGGTGATTGAAGGGGCTGTCCCTTGGGGCATGGCAGAGGTTTATGTCTGGTAATATCTTGTGGAATAAAAATAAAACCTGACACAACATCCTGAATTATCCTCTGATGGGGAAGGGGGTTCCTGCCTGGCTGCAGTTGTTGCAGTGATGTCCATCCACATTGTTATTGCTGGCCATAATTAATTCCCTTGCTGGCAGGCTGAGTGTGGAATTTGCTTCTGGATCCCTGACTCCTCTTTGCCTCAAGCAACAGGATCATCATGCAGGCAGGATGTTTCCAAAAGCAGCAGGGAATTATTTTTGGGGTGCTGTTAATTCAAACCCAGGATGAAACAGCGACAGCAAAAGTTTTCACTCAGCCCTTTGTAATGGGAAGGAGGGGACAAAAGCAGCGTTTCTCACACCCCCACAAGTTGTTTATTGGATTAGATTGACACTTCTGGGAACAACCTGTTTGCACACCAACCCCTCTCTTGCTAAACATCTTCATTAATTAACTCCATCTGGCTCGCCTGCCTTTAGATAGAAAAGATCTCTTGCTTTGATCATTTGCTGTTTACATCTTTCTTGCCGTTTGGTAAAACACACAATAAATACTGTGTGGCACAAAACAAACAAACAAAAAAATCCTGAAACATGCTGAAGAGCTGTCAAACACCTACAAAATGTAGGTTTTCTGATCCTGATCAGATCCTGATCCAGCTCAGTTTCCCTTGAGGACAACGGAGCCTAAAACCACGTGCAGGGTTCAAGGTGGGGTTTGCCACCTCCAGGTGTTTCTGTAGCACCTGCAAGAGATGATGGTGTGACCCCAAAACTCCTTTCCTGCAGGTCTGATCTTGCAAAGACTTGGGAGCAGCTGCTTGAGGAGGTGGAGGAGAGGGAGACTGTGATGGTGGGGTCTGGATGTCCCATCCATCCTCCATCCTTCCTTCCCCCCTTTCCTGGGAAGCAGAACGGGATTTGCACTTCTCCCTGTGAACACCGTGTGAGTTTGGGGGGTTTTGCTGTGCCCAGGATGGTGTTGGCTCGAGCATGGGGTGGAGAAGGGACCAGGGCTCCTCAGGAGAGCTCTGATGTCCTCAGCTCTGCCTGAGGACAGCTGCTGCAGGAGGCAATGCTGAGCAGAGGATTTTTAGGGAGTATTTTCCCCGTCCTGCTCTGCTGGTTTTGTGGCAGATTCCCCGTGGTGGGTAACTCCAGAGGAGTTTCCTTCTGACCCTTTATCAGTTTGCAGCACCCTGGACTGGATCCTTTCCCCCCTGTACGCCCAGGATGTCCTTGCAGGCTCCTCAGGGGCTGCCAACCCTGCCAGGCAGTGCCAGGGCTAAGGCAGGGCTCAGTTTGCCCCTCCCCGTGGCTGGGATGTGCAGACTGACCCTGTCCTGCTCTCAGGGACAGGGACTCCCCTGTCCTGCTTCCCCTGCCCATTCCCGCCCCGGGTGCTCTCCCAGGGCTCTGTGGCCACCGTGAGCATCCCTGGGATGCTGGGGAAGGGTTTCCATGGTGACAGCACACTGAAAAGCTCTCAGCACGTTCTTTTGCCCAGTTTTTCCCCCAGCATGGGTGGCAGGAGGGGATGGGGCAGTCAGGGTCCCCCCAGGCTCCCCACACACCCCAAAATCTGCCCCATCCAGCTGGGTGGGCTCCCACCCCAGCCATTCCCCTGGAGGTGGGAAGGGAGCTCCTCCTTCTTCCCATCTCCAAAGGTAAAATGTAAAAGCATCAGGCACTGAAGTTTGGGGTGCAGGGGTGGGGGGGATTGGTTACAGCTCTCCCAAAACTCTCCTGAGGCTGAGTGAGGCTTTTCCCTCGGCCAGGAGCTGTGCAGCCAGGGCTGGTCTCAGGGCAGGAGGGTGGCACTCAAGGTGATGCTGATGCCAGCTTTGGAGCTCCTGGGGAACAGCCTGGGGGCTGGTTTTGTTTTCTTTTTTTTTCAGAATTCCTCTTTCAGCCCTCTCTGCCCCTTTCTCTGTTTGAATAACTCCACCCTTGGAGCGTGAGGAGGACTCTGCAGTCAGAGCAGAGGGTGCAGGAGAGCCCAGGGCTGTTTGTCCACCACAAATAAAATGGGAAAGAGATCATTCAGCGTGGCATAGTTGTGTTTCCATGATGAAATTTCCTCCTTTTCCAGAACAGGGTGACCAAACCCAGTCTGTGATTTGGGAAGGCCAGGACTTGGAGCAGCCTGGGATAGTGGAAGGTGTATGGGAACAAGATGAGCTTTAAGGTCCTTCCCACCCAAACTATCCCATGGCTCAGAGTCCTTTAGCCCAGGGAAGCCCTCCCAGAACTGCCCAGTGGCTGGGAGGCTGCTCAGGGTGCTCTGAGGCTGTGACAGAGCTGCCAGAGCTTAAAAGAATGTGTAATTGTGAGCTGGGGTTTGCTCTGTGCCCTGACCCTGTCTGCTTTAATATAATAATAGATGGAGCTGTGCCTGTCTGCTCCTGGGCAATGACAACAGCTGGGGACTGACCTGAGGACACATCTGGCCACAGCTGCTGGGCTCTCCCCAGGGATCACTCCTCGTGTGTGCTCTGATTAAAAAGGCAAATGTTGATTCTGGTCCTTTTCAGGGCATTCCTGAGAGGTGAAAGCCATTTAAAAATGAAGAATAAAGATTTAAGATATAGACAAGAACAGGATATGGGGGCTTCTGTAATGGAGATAAGGAGCAAAGGAAGGCTGGGCTGGAGGGGATCAGGGGATCAGCACCCAGAATTGAGGTGGGGGGACAGCATGGGGTGCTGAGGGAGAGTTTTGGGGTAACTGCTGTGCACTGGTTTGATATTCACTGGTTTGGTGGGCACTGGTTTGGTGGGCACTGGTTTGATGTTCACTGGTTTGCCCTGCACTGGTTTGATATTCACTGCTTTGATGGGCACTGGTTTTTTGGGCACTGGTTTGATTTTCACTGGTTTGCCCTGCACTGGTTTGCCCTGCACTGCTTTTCCTTATTGGCCCTGTGTTGGCAAAAAGGGAACATCAGCAGGTGAGCCTGGGCATGGTGGGGAGAGGCTCTGGCTGAATGTCTCTGTGAGAATGGAAGCACAGCCCTGTTCTACAGATTTCAGAGCTACCTGCAATCTCAAATGCCCAGTAAAATAACAAAATCACCTTTTCTTCACACCCAGAGCTGTTGTAATTTGCAGTACTGGGGGTCTGGGTGCATTTTCTGTGGGAGCAGGAGACCCCTGGGCCTGGCAGGCTGGGGAGGGAGAGGTGTCAGAAGGAGATGTCACAGAAAAGGATCTGCATGTTTTGGATGAAGCCCCTGTGTTCTTCCAGACAGCTCCAGAAGATCCTTTCCCACCCTGAGGCAGGATGAACTTCACCTCACCCTCCCTAGCAGATGTTTGGCCAGTTTGCACCAGCTCTCATTTTGCCCATTAAAAGGGAATTATTTGGGATCACTGAAGCATCTCTGGTCACGCTTTGGTGGCTGGCACCACATGGGCTGGCACAAAACCCGCTCCCTAAATCCAAGAGTTTACAGTGCCCTTGATGAGTCCATTTTCCAAACCTTCTGTTTTCACACCAACATTGGTTCAAAAAATCCTGCACTCACACCCTGGGGTGGAGAAATCCAGAAAAAGAGCTGCATCCTGATTTTAGGGAAAAGGGAGAGACTGATGCCCTCTGCAGCAGGGAGCCAGTGCTCCCCAAAAAGTATCTCCTGGTCCTTGTAGGGAACATGGGAATACCCAGGGGGCTGCTTCAAGTTTTCCCTTTTGCTGGATCCCACAGGAATTTGAAGGGCATTGCTCCAACCTTGTGAGTTGGGCAATGACCCCAAAGTGCTGCAGGTTTAGAAAAATGAGTTTGTGGTTATAAATCTGAGTTTAACTCTGACTGAGTCCCCCCAGTCTCTTTGTGTGACCCAGGTGAGCCTTGGGAATGCTCAGGAGAGTGTTTCTTATGGATTTCAGTGGATCTCTGCATTGTGTTTCTGTCCAAGATTCAAACCAGCTGATCTGGTGTGGTACCCACATTCTTCTCTCTCTCAGGAAATTTTCATAGAGAGAGACAGAAGAGCAGAAAGAGAAAACAATTTCTGTTTCTGTCTCTTGTTTTTCTATGTGGAATGCATTTGGAGATTGCTGACCTGGAGTCATTGGTTAATTGGACACTGGTGAGGATTGTTTGGCCCTGATGGCCAATCCCATTCACCTGTGTCTGGACTCTCTCAGGGAGAGAGTCACAAGTGAAGTTAGAGTTAGACTAAGATATAATAGTTAGAAATGTAAAATGTAATTTTAGTATCCTCTCTAAATAGTATAATAATGTATTATAATATAGATATAATAAAGAAATCATTCAGCCTTCTGAACTGCAGTCAGACATCATCATTTCTTCCCATCCTGGGTTCACCTGCATTTTCTCCACAATAATCTTGGAGCTGGAGGTTGGTCCTGGTGCTTTTCTCTCCAAATCTGGTTAAAGGGAGCAGGGTTAGATGGGATATTGGGAGGAAATTCTTCCCTGGCACAGGGTGCCCAGAGCAGCTGTGGATCCCTGGCAGTGTCCAAGGCCAGGCTGGACAGGGCTTGGAGCAGCCTGGGGCAGTGGAAGGTGTCCCTGCCCATGGCAGGGGTTGGAACAGGATGATCTTTAAGATTCCTTCCAACCCAAACTATTCCATGGTTCTGTGATAAATCCAAATGTGCACTTCTGCATTTTTCTGGGCAAAGTCAGGTCACAGCCATGACAAAGTAGGAGCAGGTTGGAAGGGCCTGAATCTCTGCAGGACACTCTGCCAGAGTCCAGTGACTTCTTCCAGGTGGGAAAGTCTCCCTAAATGACTCCCACTATTAAGAACCTCCTCATTCAATCTGATTTTTATAAATTTGTTCCTTGTTCTTATTCTCTTTGAAATGCTTAGAGCAGTCTGATAGCCATGGCCTTAATATCTTAAACAAACTGGTGCAGCAGCTGTTTGTTAGGGTGGAATTGTTTGGAATTTCCAGGAGGAAGAGGATGGCTCAGCCTGGGAGAAGGAGCAGGCTGTAGAACATTGTGCTGTTTCAGACATCCAGGCTGGGGAGAAGACAACTTCCCCCTGTGGTATTGCCAAAGGGCCCAGTGTCAGATAAAACTGACCAAGCAAGCTCTCTGGAATCCAGCTAAAGCTTCATTTGCATGCCCAGGGCCCCCCCAAACGATGCTGATCACTGCCAGGGAAAAAGAATCAATGCTTGACAGGGTTTAATGAACTCCAGGCTGTGCCTGCAGTGAACTCCAGCACTTAATGAAGTGGGGACACAGAGAGGGACAGGAGGTCCCTGGGAGCCTCTTCCATATTCCAGAGCCAGAAAAAAGGTGAGGATCTGTGGTTGTGGTCTGGGGTTTATCCCCTTCCAGAATCCTGGAATGGTTTGGGTTGGAAGGAACCTTAAAATCCATTTCATTCCAACCGCCTGCCATGCAGGGACACCTTCCACTGTCCCAGGCTGCTCTCAGCCCCAGTGTCCAACCTGTCCTTGGACACTTCCAGGGATCCAGGGGCAGCCACAGCTTCTCTGGGTATCCTGTGCCAGGGCCTCCCCACCCTCCCAGCCAATAATTCCTC
Organism: Ploceus nigricollis; assembly: GCA_013399945.1. Taxonomy (NCBI): domain Eukaryota; kingdom Metazoa; phylum Chordata; class Aves; order Passeriformes; family Ploceidae; genus Ploceus; species Ploceus nigricollis. Next base: position 20,977 of record VXBC01011531.1, read on the forward strand.
CCCAATATCTTTCCTAACCCAAATTTATTCTTCCTCTCCAAAGCTCAGCCATGGGGTAGGATATATCCCCTCAGTGTCCCTTCCTTAAAGTGGGGCTAAATCCTTTTTTTTAAGGGAAAACACATGTATCCCAATGATGACCCTGAAGGTGACTGGGAATTATTTTCCTCTCAGTGAAGGAAAAGGGACCTCACATCCTTTGAATGCCCATCCCAGGCTGCATTCATCCAGCTGCTCCATTGCTCCAAAGCTCTGCCAGCACTCAAACTCGAGTGGATGTGTGCCAGAGTGTGATGGATGTGTTGATTTTCCCTTTCTCTCTGGAGTTCAAACACTTTGCATTGATTTGTGTCCTCGTTTGGGTGCTGGGTGAGCGGCCAGGCTGGGAAGCAGCTCTGCCTGTCGTCCATCAAACCCTCCCAGAGCTTTGTCTTCATTCCCACTCAGCTGCTCCTTCATGGAATTGGGGCTGGGCCCCTGCCAGGCTGTGCTGGGGCTGGAGCTGCTGCTGGGAACTCTTCACCACAGCCTCGTGAAACTGGGACAGAAAACTGGCATTCAGGACCTTAAACCCAGCTCTGTGCTGAGTGCTGAGCTCAGCTCTGCATCAGGGGGCTGGGAATGCTCTTCCTCCCTGGAGAGGGGTGGGTGAGATCCCTGGGATGCCTTAAGTTTTATATTTCATCTTTTCCAGATTCTGTACTGCATTAGTGTGTAACTCTGAACTTCATATAAAGTGTCAGCAAGTTCTCCTCACAGCTCAGTCAGACAAAACAATCCTTTTCCAGCCTGAGAACCAAGGACAGCTTTGGATTTGGGCAGCTTTGGGCCCAAAAAGTGCAAACAACAGGGGACTGAGGAGAGCAATCTGGGAGGGTGGGACTGCATCACCTGGAGCTGGAATTGGACAATTAACCCCAACATGGAAATGGACCAAACTTATAAAAGTGTGAAAACTCAGAGTCCATCCTGGGTCCATCCACAGCCAGGTTCTTCACTGCCCAAGGTGTATCCTGTGAAGAACTTTAATAAATACCCACTTTATTGCTTTAACTCTTCTAGCCTCTGTTCCAGGCAGCCTCTCCAGGCATCACCTGGAGGGTGTGGATGATGCAGGGCATCTCTGGATGGGGCCTTGGCATTCTGGACATGGAGAGATTGATCTCTTCCCTCTCCAGTTCTCTGTGCTGCTGCAGATTGTGCTCCCTGTTTATCCCTATCTCCATCAAACATGGGACAAAAGCAGTGGGAGCACTGGTCTTTGTGCCTCTAAAGGAATTTTTTTTGGCAATTAATCCCATCCTCAGGATTCTCAGGGAGCTGCTTGCCTGCTGATACCTGGTCTTTGCTGGATACAGCATTTTTCTTTCATGAGACCAGTTTTTGGTTTTAATTCATTCACAAAAAAGCTGGACAGAGAGAACCTGGAGCCCCTGGGGCTCGTTGGATGCTGGGTTTGTCCTGTCCCAGAGCAGCCTGGCAGGAGCAGGAGGCTCAGCCCCACCTCAGACTGCTGATCACAGAATTGTTTGGATTGGGAAAGACCCAGAGGATCCCCCTGGAACCAGCCCAGAGGGGTTTGTACAGAGGCACTCACTGCTCCCAGTGCTGGTGGCCTTGGCAGAAGAGCCAGGAGCTGGATTTCCCAGGGAATCTGCTTCTCCTTCCCCCTCTGAGGAGCACTCAGGCTCTCCCTGCTCACCGAGCTGTGCTGCTCTGGAGACAGAAAACATTTGCTGTAAAACCCTGGACACATGACAAGTTTCTCCAAGGAGAAATACCCCCAGAAATGCCCTGCTAGGGGGCACTGAGGTAAGCCAGGCTGTGACGTCCCTTCCTTGGTCACCAGCCAGTCCAAACCCTGCTCTTAGAAGCACCTGCCAAGAGATGGGGGTGGATTTATGTAGCATTAACACCACCAATTCCCTGGAAAATCAATTCCATGGGGTGCTGGAAAACCTCAGGCTGCAGCTGGGACATCCTGGGCTCTCTGCCTTGGCTGGGTGATGTGACACTGGGGACATCTGTCCACGCTGGCAAGGCCAAACAAAAAGTCAGATTTGTGACCTGGGGTGCTGAGTCGCTGGAGGGAGAATCAATTCCCCCACTAAAATGGTGATTATGAGGTGTTTTTTTCCCTCCCACCACCTGGGAAGCTTTATTAAGACTATTGATTAGGCTTTATTCATTTAGGTGGGAAAAGGAAAAGTGGAGGAAAAGCCCCCACAACAAAAAACTTGCAGGCAAAACCCCCAGGGGTCTGCCCTGCAGTGGGGAGACCCTGCTGTGGGTGGGAGGGGAAGGCTCCCAGTTTGACTGTGTTGTAACTTCCCCCTGGCCAGGGTGTGGGTTTTATTTGCTTTGCTTGAAATGCTGTTGTTTGTTAGGATTTTTTGGGACTACTTTGATGGTAGAGGGGTTTTCCAGATTAAAATCTTCCCCTTTTATTTTTTTTTTTAATTTTTTTTTCATTTTACTTTTAAGGGATGTGCTGGAAGCTGTAAAGGAGTTTGGAGTTACATAACAGAGTTTGATTTTATTTTTACAGCGAGGGGCTAAGCTCTGTAAAGCCTCCATGAGCTTAAAAAACACGTCTTCAAGCAACCCTGTGTGCTACCCATGCCACCCAGCCCTGGGCTGTCCCTGGGTTTTATCTTTTTTTATCTTTTATCTATTTTAATTTTCTTTATTTTAGTGTTTGTAGCCTTGACTGTGCAGGGAAATGTCCCCTGTGCACACACAACCCTTTCCTCACCCCATGGATTTGGGATCTGGGCTTCCCTGAGCTCCCCCATCAGCTCCACAGAGCTGAGTGAAATCGAGTAGAAATATATTTAAATATAAGTAAAATATGTTATTTAGTTTAGTAGTTCTGTAACACTAGTAAAACTGTTTTAACTGAAGAAAAAAATATGAATTTTTAAATTGAAGAGATAAGAGAGGTTTTTCAAACTTTAAAATAGACAGGGTAGAGTGACTTAAGAATTTTTTATACTTTTTAATAAAAAATTAATATATAATATTATATTATTATAATAAATACACATATTATATAAATATTACGTTTTTATTATATAATAATAAATATATAATATAAATAATGTATNGTCCCAAAATGCACGGCCGCTCACGGGGGCTCTCCCTTTGATCAGTTCTGCTCCATTTGCACCTTGGAGTTCATTGTCCGGTTCCAGCTTTAGCCCATGCAGTCCCATCCTGCTTGTTTTTCTCTCTCCAGCCCACGTTGTTTGTGCTCTTGGCCTGAGATTTGGGTCATTTGTCCTTGGTGCCCAGCTGGAGAAGGAATTGTTTTGTCTCCCTGCTCTGTGCAGAGAGCTCACCATCCCATAATATGAAGCTCAGAACTGCACACTAAAGCAGTTCAGAATCTGAAAAATATAAAAGCTAAAACCTGAGGCATCCCCTGGAAATTCTGGGGATTTTAGCCAGCAGAGCAGATGCCAGCCTTTGCACCCCAAATACCCAGCTCTGGGGACACCCAAGCTGGCAGCCACAGGTTTCCCAGCACGTGCAGGGAAATCCCAGATTCAGCTCCCTGGGATGTCAGGGAGGGATTTTCCAGCACAAAGAGAAAAAAACAACAAACCCACAATGCAGAACCCTGAGGGGGAACAAGATCTGACCTATTTTTATCTCATGAACTGACTAGAGATGAAGACGTGACTCCCCAGAGAAAAGCCACTTCTCCAGGCCAAATGTGACTTGTCACGTGAGGGAGGACGTGGTTTTCCACTTGGATATCCCTCCCTGCCTGAGTGCAGCCCAGTCAGTGCTCACAGAGATGTAAAGATATTTTTAGCCCTGAAATTCAGATCCAAGGCCAAACTGAGTGGATGTGGAGTGGCTCAGCCCAGCTTGGAATTGCCCAGTGTGAGGAATATCTGGGTGGGCAAGCTCAGCACATGGTGGGTACCTGTAGACCTGGGCAGAAAGCCATCAAGTGGGGCCAAAAATGAATGTAAAATGAGGTTGAACACTTTTGTAACGTAACACAACACAGGGATGGCAGGGAATAAAAAGCAGGGAGTGATTTAAGAGCATGGAGCTCCTCTGGAGTAACATCAGGGTAATCCAGCTCACGTGTCAGGGTCACATCTCATCCCAGGTGGGAATTGCCCTTTCAGGCCTGGTTTTGCAGCCCTGGTGGGTTTTTTCCCAGCCTTTTGGAGCACCATCAGCCCCAGGAAGGCCCTGCAGATGGAGGGGTTGGTGCTCCCTCACTTCTCTTGGCCGTGGTGATGCCCTGGTGGGGTCTGTGCCCAGGTGTTTGAGGTCCTGACAGGGAGCTGCAGGATCAGATCTTTTATTCAGGTGTTAGAACCCTGGATGCTGAGAATTTCAAACTTTCTGTGCTGAAGGGCACGGACCCACAAGAAAATACTATATTTAACCTAAAACCGTGGAGAAGGCTTCCAAAATTGATTAATAACACTAAGATTACAAGTGTATAGTTGGATTAGAAGTGTATAATATCACTGAGTAGAAGACTTAGAGTTTAAAGTTTTAGACTACAACAATATTTATAGAAGAAAATAGAAGTTTTAAGACAGTAACTAGTTGTTCTTCTTCACCTTCTTCTTCATAAGTTTAAGTAGTATTTTGTAATTAGACAGAAAAGCCTGCATTGCAGACTTCGAATAATTAGTTATTGAGTTAAAAATAAAAATAATTTAAGTGTCATTTCTTAATTAAACAGTTTAGCCTCAAAAGACCTTATAAAGATAAATAGTTAACCATTTTATGACTTGTTGGTAGAATAGTATAGAACTCACAACTTATATTATAAATAATAAACATCTAAACCTAAACACAAAATACAATCTCAAGTACCTTCAATCCCAACCTTAACAAAAACAGAAGAAAAACCCCAAAACATTCAGGGACCAAATTCATCCTCTCACCACTTGCAGGGAGATCCCTTTATAATAATAACCCTTGAACTTCCATCTTTCCAGCCCTGCTTCATCATCTCTCACGTCTTGGAGCAAGCCTTGCTTTGGCTTTGTGGGGACCTGACATCCGAAAATTTTCCCAGAATTTCCTTTATCCCAGGAGGGATGGGAAAAGCAGCAAAACCAGAGCAGCAGCCAGTTTATTTCCACCACTGCCCTGCAGCTCAGCTGCTGCTTCTTCTTCTTCACCTTCTTCTTCACCTTCTTCTTCTTCACCACCTTCTTCACCTTCTTCACCTTCTTCTTCTTCTTCACCTTCTTCTTCTTTACTTTCTTCTTCTTCATCTTCTTCTTCTTTACTTTCTTCTTCTTCACTTTCTTCTTCACCTTTTTCACCTTCTTCTTCACCTTCTTCTTCTTCTTCACTTTCTTCTTCACCNCCCCTTCTTCTTCTCCTTCTTCTTCTTCTTCACTTTCTTCTTCACCTTTTTCACCTTCTTCTTCTTCTACTTCTTCTTCTCCTTCTCCTCCTCCTCTCCCACCTCCAAATCCATCCCAGATCTGCTGCCTGCCTACACCTGGGACACTTTGGTGCTGCTGGGTGTTTTTGGCACATGCTTAAATTTCTGTGAGCTGTTTTATCCTCTGGCCCCTAATAATCCCCCTAATGAAAGAGGAGAAAAGGAACAGTGATGAGCTGCTGTGCTTGGACCATCTTTGAGAGTTTTTGGAGATCCCTGAGGAGGAAGAGGGTGAGCAAGGAGGGATTTGGGTTTCTTTTGTTTTCTACTTTGCTTTTTTTTTTTTTCTTTAAAAGCAAACAAAAAGTATCCACATGCACCTGTCATGAAATGACAAAAATATTCATTACTTGCCTGGGTGCCTGAGTTTTTTAAGCTCACAGAGAGTTCCTGGGCATGTAGCAAAGCAAAAATAACACAATGGAGTGGGAAGGGTGGAGATGAAGAGGGGAGACAAGGAGGAGGATGTGGTTGGCTTTCATCTCCTCCAGCTGGGTCTCATCAGGGTGCTTTGGTCAACCAGAAGTGCCCAGTGTGGCTTGAATGGACTGCATCCTGTAAAAACCAGGCTGCCTGCTCAAGCTGGTGTGACTTTTGGGAGGGTTTTCTGCCCCTACAGATCCCTGGGCAGCCCACAGCACTCCTGTTGTGCATCCTCTTTCATGCACCTCTCACCACTGTTGGGTGGACTCAACAAAATCTGCTCTGATTGCAGAGCAGGAGCTTGGAATAAAAGGGGCAAGGACAAAATCATGTCCAAACACAGCTCTGCAGAGGCTGCTCAGGGTGGAGGGACCACAGCTTTAATTTAATGTATTTTTGGGGTGCCTGGTGCACCTGAATGTTGTTTTTCTGCAAGACACAGCCCAAGGTCCAAGGACATTTCTTTAATCCCTTTACCTTGTTGTGGTGGGATATTTGCTGTTAATTCTTTGTCCCATTTGTGCCTCTCTGCACTCAGATTAATTCCTTGGTGGGGCATTAAGAAATTACCAATAGGACAAACATTCTGGGATGGATTTTGTGACTGGGAGCAGTTCCTGGCTGAACTCTGGAATCGCGACAGGCAGGATTTGAATCCTAAAGTGCAAAACTTCCTAAAGTGCATTGCAATTTGGCAAACTCTGGGGTTTGTGATCACTGGATGTATAAAAACTGTATTTCATGGATTATTCACATATTTAATCTTTTTTATTCCTTTTTTTTCCTTCATGTACAACTTTTTCCAAGCTTCATGTTCCCAGGAATGGAGAATAAGCTCGGAATAAGCAAAATAAACAGGTCAAGATGAGACAGCTTAGGTGGTTAGTGAAGATTGACTCTTCTGTACCTGCACCTAAAAATGAGTGTGGATGAAAATAATCCAAACCCAACCCCAAAATCTTTAATCACCTTCTTTTTATTAAATTTTTTCTTCTTTTTAAATTCTTTTTTCCTTCCTTTTCCTTCCTTTTCTTTCTTTTTTCTTTCCTTTTTCTTTCCTTTTTCTTTCTTTTTTCTTTTTCTTTTTTCTTTCTTTTTTCTTCCTTTTTTCTTTTCCTTCTTTTTCTTCTCTTTTCTTTTTGGTTTTTTTTTTTCCCCCTCAAAATAATTGGGATATCAGACTGTGACCATGAGCAAGATGAAAAGCAGAGGGTGGGAAGACAAAATGGAAATTACTAATTGCCCCCCAGGAAAAGCATCCATCAGGAATATGCCCAGCAGTGGACAGATGGCAATTCTTGAGTGATGTTAGCTTTGGATGCTGAACACAAAGTTCCTGCTGAAAGTTTCCTCCAAACCTTCCTGTTTGTTTAGAAATATTGGCATTTTGCACAGAATAACAATGTCAGTGAAAAAGTCCTCCTGGAATATTTGCCATGAATTCCCCCGAGCTTGTGCATTAATCCAGGTACCATGTTCATTTTGATCAGGTTTATTCTTCCCTAGAGGCTGAGCCAAAGAGCTTCCAATTTACCCAGGTCATTAGTGATTTATATGATAATTGGATCTAAGTTGATTTTAACTATTTGCTTTAAATCTCCTGGGATTTGTATTCTTGGACATTTTAATGCCACTGGAAATTTCACTGATTAAGCAAAGACAAGTATATGTACTTAATTAGTCCTGAAACCAATTAGTCCTTTGTCAGTCAAATTAATCTTGTATCTGGACTTTAAATGAGTTCCAAGAATTTTGGGGTTTGACCTTTGTGGGCTCGAGGGTGGAATTCAGCGCATTCCCCCGGGATGCTCAGCTTTGTCCCCCTTTGTTTTGGCTGCCATGGAATGTCTGAAATGCAGTCGTGGGTGATCATCAAAATGGAAAAATGGACATGGGAATGATGGTGGAGCTGATCTCTTGAGGGTGGAAGGCAATAAGAACATTGAAGTGCTCTGTTGGGTCTTCCTGCCCTCGTGGCAATGACCAAGAGGGTCTTTGTAGTGCCAGGACAGACTGACAGGATCCATGGGCTGCCTGGGGTGGTCTGACTGCAGCCTCCAGGATTAGGAGGCTAATCCTAATAAGGTTAGGTTCTGTAGGAACCTAATCCTAATAAGGATTAGGTTCTACAAATGAGCTAATCAAAAAATTAAATACATATAAAGCTTTGCTCAACCTCATCTGAGGTGTTGCTTGGGCCACTCCCCCCTTCTGTTGATCTAGAATGTGTTTTAGAGTGTGGTGTGTCTTTTTAATAATTATTTGACTTGTGGGGGAATAGGGAATTCTAAAAGTATGGTGAACATTCTAATCTATTAAAAATGGGGCTAATTTTTGAGCTGTGTATGGGGGGTTATTGTTTGGTTTTTTGGTTGTTTCCCTTGTGAGTGTAGAGGTAAAAACTGTACTTGTGTACAGGGTAGGAAATGTGGTCCTCTTCCCATGCAGAGTGCAGGTCAACACCTTGTCCCAGTTTTTTTCATTAGGGTTGGGATGGATATCCCAGAATCACAGAATGGGGAAAATTGGGAGGGACCACTGGAGGTCACCCAGTCCAACCCCTTTTGCTCCAGCAGCTACTCAGGATTGTGTCCAGACAGCTTTTGAATATCTCCAGGGAAGGAGACTCCACAACTTCTCTGGGAGATCTGTTCCCAGATCCCTCCCATCCTTGCAGGATCTCCTGAGGATGGTGATGACCCACCCGAATTTCTGCTCTTTGACTGTGGGACCCACAAGGACTCTGGCAAGGTGAGCATCACACCCCCACTCATTAAACTCATTGTCTTCCTCAATTTGGCCTGATCTGGTTTTGCCCACAACAAGTTTCTGGGTGTAGGACCCAAACTCTCCAAGAATGTGGCCTGCAAACCCAGAGGCCAAGTCTGACACTACAGAAATGTTAAAATTTTGATTCTTTTCCAGGTTTGAGGTGTGCAGCAATAGGTGGAGGGACATCAGTAAGACCAATGTCCCCAGAGATGGGGAGGAAGGGGCAGATGTGGGGTCCGGATTTATCCTGCCCAGAGGAGGAGGAAGCTGTGCTGGGGAGGGCTGGGGTGTGGAGGTGGAAAAGGTCTGGGAGATGAAGAAGGTGTGGCAGTAAATCTGTACATTTCCTCTTGTTTCCTTTCAGTCCTTCTGAGACTCTGGAAAGTCCAGATTTGGATTTTAGGCTCAATTGCAGCAACACTTATCCACCCAAATTTATCCTCCACCCCTTGATCCTCTTCCTGCCCTGAGCACTTCCAGTGGATACCAACTGCAGCAGGGAATGACCCCTGGGAATAGACAGAGGAGGTCATTTGGCCAAGGGTCAGGGAGGAAGTCTGAGATGGAGCCAAGAATAGACCCCTGCTTCATTCAGCCCCCTCTCCTGTCCTTCTTCCCAGCAAGACAAACAGCTGGACACATCCAGTCTGCTGGGATCAGGAGCTGAGCCAAAGGTCAGGGCTTGGGCACAAAGATGCTTCTGTCTGCAAGGCTCTGATCCGGGCTGAGGCTGGGAGTCAAAGCTGGCTCAGATACAGATGGGTCTGGGGGCTGGGAGGCTGAGGCAGAGCAGTGAATATCTGGGAAAAGAAGCTTGGAGAGAGAGGAGTGTGAAGGGATGAGCAGGTGGAGATTGGGCAAGGTGCAGCTCTGTCCATGGGGCAGCTGATCCCAGTGCTGTGGTCACCAGGAGGAGCCATGGGTGGCTCAGGTCTCCCTCCTGACCCTGACTCTTGGTGTCATCTTGCCCCACCTGAGCAGTTAGCACCTCCACAGCCTGAGCTCTCCTCTCTGCAGGTGATCCCACCATGATTCCCATCATCTTCAGGAGAGGGCCTGCAGGACTTTGTCCTGTTGCAGCCTCATGGTGAGCCCCGTGGTCTGAGTGTCCTTGCTGGGCCACAATTTCCATCCACCCTCTCATTCCTCAGTAACTGGGGCTCTTTGGAGGAGTCTTGGATGAGATGCTCAGGACTGTCCCTCTGACCAGGGAAGGATTTAGAGGGTCCCCTGTAGCTGAGATAAGCATTTTTGGAAGAGCACAGCATCCCGATGAGATCCACCAGAGTGAAAGGCAGGGAGAGCAGACAGGGGAATGAAGCCAAACCCACTCTGTTGGCTTTGAGGTTTCACTCAGGCTCTCTCTCTGTAACATCTCTTCAGTGTTTTTAACCACTGAGAGCCCTTAAAACACATGAATTAATGATTGGCCATTCTTCTCCTCTGATAACCATCCCCACTGTGCAGGACAGGACTTTGCCTTCCTGTCATTCCTGCAGTCTCCCCCATTCTAATCCCAAATCCTTCAGATTCAGTTGTTGCCTCATCCTGTGAATTTACCACAGGACAGAATTTGGCTGGTGCTGCCTGGTCAGGGATTTCTGTAACTAAACAGTGACACTCTCCCCCTTAGGATAAACCTTTTGCCAATCCCAAATTAGGAAATCAGGAGTTTAGGAAACTCATCCTGCAAACATTACCCAGCCTCTCATCCCCTGTCCAGCTGCAGAGAGCTGGGGTTTAATTCACTCCCGAGCCTGGATGGATTCTCTGCTCCCCCACTCCAGTTGGAAGCCCTTTTCTAGGATGTCTGAGAGCTGTCATTTATTATCCACAGAAACTATAAGCTGAAATCTATAGCTGCAGCTTCAGTGAAGGGTAATTCCTGCTGGAGCCAGGAGCTGATGCTGTTAAAACGAGACTCTTCCTGCACAAAGCAACCCCTTAATGACTCTCAAATGCAGCTCAGACAACAACCACACCACTTACACCCTCTCCAAAGATCCAGGCTCTGCTAAGTGGATTAACTGCTTAGGGAACTCTCCCAGCGTGGTGGCCAAGCTCCGACCTTATCCCCCCGCAATTAAAAGGTCATTGTTACTTAGGGCTGCAGCTTCCTCACAGGAAGAGCTTCCACACTCCCCTCTCCTACCCAAGGCCAATATTGACATTTTAATGTGTTAACAACGGAGCAATAAATTCATCCTTTGGATTCCTCTTTGCATTTTGGAAAGCACCAAGGAGTTAACATCAAAGCTGGGAAGCACAGGCAGCAGGAAAACCTTGTTGTCAAGGCTTTGTCAGGAAACTCTTTCCATGGGGACAGATTCCTCGTCACCTGCTCTGTGACTCAAACTGGACTTGACTCCTGTGGCTCAAACTGGAGCCACCCTGGGTTTACCAGCTGGAAAATTAACATGTCACGTTGTGTTGGCAGCACAAAGCCACCACCAGTCCTTGCCCATGGAGATTATTCCACCCTGGCCACGGGAAGGTTCCCGAGCCCTTACACGTGGTGCCCCTCAATCCGTGGCTGGATTTGATGTCTCCTGGCAGGAGAGTCCAAGGCATCCTGCTGTGACCACACCAAGCCACCCAAATGAGTGATTCCAGGGATGCCTCTTTCCCTCCAGGCTGTTTAAGGAAACCCTGCTGAGGATGGGACACGAAACTTTCCCATCTTTGGAGGATTCTCCAACCCCTTTTTATAAATTTTACTTTGGCAAGCAGGGAGATGGGTGGGGGGGTTAATGCCTAGCAGAAGCTCTGCAATCCTTCTGCTGTCACCTGTCTGTCTGGTCCCTAACCTTGAATGATGCACCCTGGCATCCCCAGGGACTTCCTGTGATTGATTGATCCCTATCCAAGCTGGCAGATGAAGGGGGATATTTACTGCACAGCCAAGAACCCTTCAGAAAGATGTTTTATTGAGCCTGCTCAGAGAACAGGAAGTGCAATAAAGCACCGAGAGACAAAAGAACAGAAGTAAATACACCCTGCTACCTGTTGGAAGAGAGGAAAATCCCCCCTCCTGCCTTTCAGGCCAGCCCCAGAACTGGAACAGCCCATCCTGCGCACTCACACAGGGCACTCTTTGGCCATCACCTGCAGAAAGGGATGGCTGCTGTTTTCCAGCTGATGTATTGACCCAATAAAAGGTATTATTACATTGCCTATCACCACTGACAGCAGCAGAGTGCTTTGGAGAGAGTGATGGCTCCCTTTGGAGACGCTCAGAGCAGGAAGAGGTGGGTGTGGATGTGTATCAGCACGGGAGATTCCTCTGTCTGGAGGGAGCAGGGCTCTCCAAAGACGGTCAACAGGAACAGCTGCTTCTTTCTGGAGTGGATTTTGTAGAAAGGGGAATGCAGCTTTCTGTGTTTTAAACTGAAGTGCAGAGCACTTCAGGGGAAGGAAGCCAAACCCACCCTGTTGGCTTTGAGGTTTCACTCAGGCTCTCTCTCTGTAACATCTCCTCAGTGTTTTTAACCACTTAAAAACACCTGAATTAATGAATGGCCATTCTTTTCCTCTGATAACCATCCCTGCCACTGTTGGACATGAAATGAGCACACAGAAGTCTGATGAGTTTGAAGAGGAAAAAGCGAGAGCTTTATTTTGACTCTGCAATCTATACAATTCTAAAGATGAGAGTGGATTGGAGGATGAAATTACCACCTCTCCAACCACACTGGTCAAGAGATCAATCAGTCATTCTTTCTCCACCCACGGAGAAAGTATGTAAACTATTCTATTTATACATGATATTGTGTGGGAATTTGACTCTCAAATATGTAAAGGCTAGAAAAATTTTAAGAGAACTTTAAAACTTTCAGAAGAACTATAAAAGAAAACTTAACACTTCTAAAAATCAGGGCAACACATCCCCACTGTGCAGGACAAGACCTTGCCTTCCTGTCATTCCTGCAGCTTCCCCCATTCTAATCATTCTAATCCCAAATCCTTTGGATTCGTCTCATCCTGTGAATTACCTGTTGGAAGAGAGGAAAATCCCCCCTCCTGCCTTCAGGCCAGCCCAAGAGCTGGAACAGCCCATCCTGCCCACTCAACAGATCACACTTAGATGCCAAGGATGGATGTTCACCTGTTGGTTTCAGCAGGGCAGCTCTGAGGCTGTTTTTATCAGCAAACTGACTCCTGCAGAAGATGTGTGTGGCATTCACATTCTCTGAACAGAGAGGCATAAGTCTCTCTCTCAGGATTTTTCCTGGAGAAGCACAGAGAGAAGAAGAGAAAACAATTCTTATCTGCTCCTGTTGTTTTGCACACGTGGAATGTGTTTGGAGATTGTTTACCTGAGGTGATTGCTGGATTGGATTCTGGTGATGGTGTTTGGGTTCATGGACCAATTGAATCCACAGCTGTGTCTGGACTCTGAGGAGAGAGTCACGGGTTTTTCTAGTTAGTGATAGTTCTTGTTAGTGTAATATAGTTTCAGTATAGTATAGATTTAATAAAGCAATTGTTCAGCACTTCTGAATCAATGGAGTCAATCATTTTCCTTCATCAGGTTCGCCTTTTTACAATAGATGTGGGGTCAGAAATGTGCTTTTTTGCTGCATGCAAAAGGTGTGCCACAAACAAATTACAAGGACACACCACAGCTCAAGTAAAATACGTCTGAAATAATATAAATGTATAAACGCAATTCCTGTGAATCACAAAAGACCCACAATCCTGACCATATTTTTCACAAGTCAAATTGCAACCCTTATGTGTATTTTTCTGTCTGGAAAGTCAGATTCTAGGTACCCAAACACATCAAACTGGACAATACAGTATAGGCCACAGAACAACAAAAGAAATTTTAAAAAAAGAGGAAAATTACCACAGCTCCCTTTTTGCCAATGCTGGATTTCACTGAGGTACATAGTGAACAACTCCTATCATCCAGAAAGGATTTTTAAAGCCACACCTACCTCTCCAGACTGGTATTTGCACTGCAGTAAATCCTGCTCAAGGATTAGGAGACTTTGCTCTCTCTGATACCAAGGACAAAGTTCTGTCTTGTGCCCAGCAACCAAGCCATGCAACCTTTGCATGTGGCACACCTACAGGTGTGCATTTGTGCACCCTCACCCACGGGCACAGCCGTGCTCCTGCCCACCTCTCCCTGCACAGCACACCCTTCCTCCACAGCACGTAAATCCAGAGGGGATTTAAGAGTTTCTGGGATTTCTCCTGGGTTTTGCTGTTTGTTTGATCCAGGGACTCTGTAGAAATGCAGGAGCAGCCCAGACCTCAGAGCAGCTCCTCTCCCTCCCTCAGGTGCTCTGAGCATCCTCAGCAACCCCAGATTTCCTTTTCCCCTGGTCCTACACCTCTCAACGAGGCAGCCTGGCATCATTTATGTGCTGGGATTTCACCTTTGTCCTGGTTTAGGGCAAATTTGGGAGAANAAAACAAATTTATTTAAAAAACCTGAAAAAAATTCACCAGCACCAAAAAAAATGAACAAAACAGTTGTGGTTGAGGCCTGTTCTCAGCTGCTGGAGGAGATGATTATCTCGTGGGTGGGATGTCCCATCTGCATGCTCAGGGCTCTGGGACTGACCATGGCTGGTCAATGGGGTCACCTCTGTACCATCCTTACAGGGACCCAAAGGTGCCACATGGCTGGTGGCCCCATACCTCATTCCCTCATTCCTGGAGTTCTTTACCTGGAATTTGGCCTAAGGAGCCCCACGTTGTAAGAACACAGACGTGCTGCTGCTCCTGACAGGATAATCCTTCCTTCCTCTCCTGCCACGGGGCCCACAGACAG